>OX393582.1:15782748-16382748 GCA_947652605.1 Elmis aenea | reverse complement strand
CTCCCTCGATTTTTCTCAAAATTTTCATTTCGCAAGCTTCTATACTACTTTTCAGGCGGTCTGTTAACACCCACGACTCACATCCATATGTTAGCATTGGGACAAGTACACTTTCATAGATTTTGGTTTTAGTCGTTTTTGTGATTTCTTTTTTGTTGAAAAATGTTTTGTATAGGGCTCCGTATGTTGCTGCAACTTTGTTGATCCTATTAGTGATTTCTAGTTCTATTTTTCCTGTTTCTTCCACTACCGCCCCAAGGTAATTCAGATACTGTTTAGCTTGTATTTTTTTGTCTTCTATCACTATTTCCAGCTTTTCCATACATACATAAATATACAAATATAAAAATATTTAGTCAATTTCACATTTAATTTTTTTTTTTTTTTTATATCTGTAGTAATAATTTGTTTATTAAGAAAATATTTCTATTTATTTCGTGTACATTCCACTTTTTTTTTTTTATATCGGCAATAATTTATTTTCGAAGAAAATATTTTTATTTATTTGCACACCAAAAAATTTTTTTTTTTTACCGCAATTATGTACTCTATTATACAACAGATGGCGTGACACCCAACATTTGTGTTTAATTTTGAACTGCTGCGAAGCAAATGAACTACATTTGACGTTTACGACTTCCAGTTTAAAGTAAGCACATACTTATACTGTTTTGCAATTTTTTAAGGTAATTTAACTATTTTATCCACAGCATGTCAACTGGAAGACCACAGCTGCCTGCATTAGCAGAACAAATTAGCTTCCTTAGGATATCTGGTTTAAAATGGACAATTATTCTTAAAATATTAGATATTTCCAGAAGCACACTATACAGAGAAGCTTATTAACATTTAATATAATTGAACAAGCAGCAGTTCAAAATTAAACACAAATGCATGGCCAACTTCATTCATAATCCGCTCAGCTGCTTGCTTCGCTACTTATATGGCCGTCCCAATTCCAAATTTTTCATTGTTGTGAGAAGTCAGAATCAGCCGTCAAAATAGTCATGGCCAACTTCATTCATAATCCGCTCAGCTACTTGCTTCGCTACTTATATGGCCGTCCCAATTCCAGATTTTTCATTGTTGTGAGAAGTCAAAATCAGCCGTCAAAATATTACGTCAGGTGGCGCCCTCAGTGATGTATTTTAAATGTCATTTATGTTCAAAAATGTCATGTCAATACTAAAAATGGCAGTTAAATGTCCAAGTTAAGAAAATTTCCTCAAAAATTTTTATGAATAGTTATAACAAATATTCTTCATGATTTAATTCGCAATTTTCACTGAATTTGGGAAAAGTATAAACATTTTTTAGCAAAGCAACAAACCCATCAAAAAGTTGTGAGATTGGTAAAGCACATATTTATCTAAGAAAATTTCCCATAAGCGAAGTTGATTGCTGTTGGTTAATTTTACAGGTAAATAATTATCAAGTCCAAAGTTTTATAGAAATATGAGACTAAATATCAATTTAAAAAATATAGTTATTGATATACTTCACAGGGAGCGCCAGTTGACGTACTTTTTTGACGGTTACCTGGGAACGACGTTTATGGTCAATTGGGACGGCCATATAAGTAGCGTAGCGGATTATAAATGAAGTTGGCCATGAAATAGTATGTCAGGTGGCGCCCTCAGTGATGTATTTTAAATGTCATTTATGTTCAAAAATGTCATGTTAACACTAATAATGGTAGTTAAATGTCCAAGTTAAGAACAATTCAACAAATATTTTTATGAATAGTCATATCAATTATTATTCATGATTTAATTCGCAGTTGTCACTGAGTTTGGGAAATGTATAAATATTTTTTAGCAAAGCAACAAACCTGTCAAAAAGTTGTGAGATTGGTAAAGCACATATTTACCTCAGGAAATTTCCAATAAGCGAAGTTGATTGCTGTTGGTTATTTTTACAGGTAAATAATTATTATTCAAGTCCAAAGTGTTATGGTAATATGTGACTATCAATTTAAAAAATATAGTTATTGATATACTTCACAGGGAGCGCCAGTTGACGTACATTTTTGACGTTTACCTGGGAACGACGTTTATGGTCAATTGGGACGGCCATATAAGTAGCGTAGCGGATTATGAATGAAGTTGGCCATGCACAAATGTTGGGTGGCGCGCCATCTGTTGTATAATAGCGTACATAATTGCAGTGAAAAATAAAATAAAAATTTTTGGTGTGCGGTGTGCAAATAAATAAAAACATTTTCTTGAAAAATAAATTATTACCGACATCAAAAAAAAAAAAGTGGAATGTACACGAAATATATAAAAATATTTTCTTGATAAATAATTACCGACGTCAAAAAAAAAAAAAATACATAAAAATTGAAATGTGAAATTGACTAAATATTTTTATATTTGTATATTTAGTACAAAATGTTATTTATTTTGAAAATTTCTTTTTGACACAAACGGCGCCTTATACCAGTATACCTGGTGGTTTATAAATTGGTCCCGTTTTTTTTTTTTATAGACCACTCAGTAACAGAATTATTACATCAACCACAGCAATTTTTCAAATTAAGGTAAAAAGTGAAATATCAATTAATTTGAATAAGTACCTCCAACAATAATTCCACTTGGTTGATAAGTTCCTTTATTGCTACTGGATCATCCATCACCAGTTCCAATTCTAGAAGCATTTTAATAAGTACTGATACACATCGATCGTGTGGTTTAGATGCTATTTTAGAGCAAAGTGCATGGGCCAAATTCTTGTGAGTATTGACATTCTAAAAATTAAATCGTTAACAGATTAACAAACACGTACAGACGTACACTACATGCTTACGTTGCTCTTTTTCAATCCTGTAATAGCAGCTAAAAAGCGCATCGTATTTTCTATATCAATATCTGCCAAAGGGCTCGTCCTGGGTGCATTTACAATGCTTAGTAGAGTGGGAATCACAGCCTTTTCAAAAACTTCTTCACTACCATCGATTTTTTCGGCATACATTAAAATGGTCGTCCCTAGGGTTTGCTGTAGTTTGATGTCATGTTTCTCTAAAATATATGAATCATATGAATTATGAAATTGATAAATGTTTGTATTATTTCAGTGATTCGGTTTAAATTAAATAACAAGTTTAGTTAAATTAACTTATTTTATTATCTATGGTTGCCATTTAAAATAAGAAAGTCAGCTGTAATATATCGATATTTATATAAGTAAAAAAAAATTGAATATCGCTATGTTATTAAGGACAAAAACCATGCAAAAAATGTCTTTAAATTTTTTCTTTATCTTTTCGTTTAAGCGAGATCTTTAACATTTTTAAAATTTGCTTAATTTTCGAAATTTAGCCAAACACCATTTTTGGCAATTTTCAAAATTGTTAAATAACTCGCCTAAACGAAAAGATAAAGAAAAAATTTAAAGACATTTTTGCCATGGGTTTTTGGAAGCAGGTTATTTATAATCATGAAAATGAAAAGGCAGTGGCCTAGTGTACGCTTAGCTTTAAACGGCACACACTCATACTTTTGTACATGTACGTGTGTATTTATGAACATGAAAAAATATTTTTTTGGGATAATAAAGATTTAAGTATGTTCATTTATTTTTCGTATGTTCCCGCATCAATGGTTTTCCCACATTCATCGTTTTGTTCAAACTGTCCCTGGACTGTATTGGTTTTTAGACAACAAAACATTTATTAGCAATATTAAACTTCAATCGAAACAAAAATAAAAGAAAATAAGTCATACCTGTCAAAGGACTAAACCATTTTAACATCATTCGAGACATTAAAGTCGATGAATTCACCAGACCCTTTTTAATTAAATTACCTAACGCTGCCCCTGCACGTTCTCTCAATTCTTGGCTCTAAAAATATAACCGTTAATATTCTATCGATCACAGCAACATCATCGTTCAACGCACCTCGTCATCGAGCAGATTCAAAAATGCTGCAATTATGTCTTCCCTTGTAAAATCTTCAAAGTCCAATGAATCCATGTTTTCTACTAAAGACAGTCTGTATAATCTTTTAGTTCCGTTAACACTCTTACGTTTCTTTGAAACATCTCCAAAATCAAATATTTCTGTACCATACATCACTAGCAGGTCAGAGATCTCTTCGATAGATACGCGCAACGCATTTTTATCAAATCCTGGAACCATTCGATACAGTAAGATCTGTAAATGAAAAAGAAAACAAGGTTTATGTAGATAAAAATAAATTTAATTAAAAATCACTTAGATTTTTAAAAAATAATCTCTTGTAGACATGTTAGACCAGTTTCAAAATTCTCATCTCTTTATCAGTTGTAGCCATTGAGTAAAAAGATAAAGGAAGGAGCTTTAATACTATACTGCAGCGTTTGAGCGGCGACGGAAATGACGATATAAATGGCCTTTGATGGCGGCCGGTTTTGACAGGTCAAACAGTCAAGATATTTAGAGTTTTGTGTGCTACAATGGTTAGCTGCAGGTCTTGTAGTCTAACTAGGTCCAAAAATGTTGAAAATTAAAAGATTACGTTTCATAGGTAAGTAGACATTAATATTTTGTTAGTGTAATCACGTATTGAAAATTTGATGTGGTCTGTCAAAATGGTATGTCATATCAGTGGCGTGCATTTGTGTACAGCATATTTTTTAACTCATAATAAACAATCCAAATATAGATATAGGCTGTCGTTTTTTTAATTCCCTCAACCACGAAACAAGAAATAAATAAGTAAATGACAGGCTCAATTTAAAACATAGCAAATATTTACATTAATCAATACATATTTAAAAATGTTATATACGCTACTGAAAAGCGGAAACATGCATCCGCCATATTGAGAGGCTAACCTGGACGCCTTAGTATCGCTATAACGCTCCTTCCTTTATCTTTTTATTCAATGGTTGTAGCAAACTTTAATTTAATTTAAGTCAAATAAATAAGATTGCTGCTGACAAAGCAACAAAAGTCTTAAAACTGATCTAGCAAACTTGGGTGATTTTTAATTAAACTAATTTATATCAATAAACAAATCACTTAAATAACTTAAGCATTTATTAAATATTGGAATGTAAAAGACGAATTATTTGATAGCTCTGTTATTAGAAGATATTAAAAAAAAAAGTTTGAAATAAAAGTTATACATATGTAGTCATTAATTACATAACATAAATAAAATTAGTTACAATTATACAGCTTTTTATTTTTGTGCACCAATCCATAACTTTATTCCTCTAAATTTTATTTGTTTTTTGGATTGCACATGGAATTTTTTTTAAACATGTATTTAGTTTGTTGTACCTACAATCGCTTCCGACTTATTTATGGTTTTTGAAAATATTGACAGGTGCTCGGCTCAGAACATTCGATATATTTTTACATTTTCTTATAGAGTATTAAATTATCTTTCAACAATATGAGGAATCAATTTTACACGGTGTCCCAGATGTCAGTTATCATGAACAGCTTGGGGATCTTGTTAGTGGTAAGATACAAAATTGGTTAAATGGGCCAAATAGATCTACGATTTAAGTTACTATTCTCCTATGAAAAAAATTAATACAAAAAAATTACGTTTTCAATTTCTGCTTATAACTTGTTAATAAATTTTACCCATCTTCATTTGTTTTTGTTATTTTAACATCAACTTTCTTATTTTAAATACGGGTTGTAATTGGTTGTGAAACCATTAAAAATTAAACGGAGTGACTGCCCGCACGGACCGGGTGTGGGTTTCATGCCCGGCTGTTGCAATTATATGAAAAGTCATGGATGTCGTACCGTACTTTTATTTAGCGCACGGTTTTTAAGTTATATGGAGGGCATTCTAGATACTTAGCGGTTATATGAAACAAGCGTACATGGTCATCATAGGAATTATCCAAACCATTTTTGAAATTAAATACAATTTGAGAAAATTACTGATTATTATGTGATAAACAAATCAAAATTTCTTAAGATTAGGTAAAATAATATAAGATTTGAACGCATTAAAAATTTAACAATACATTTAAATTATTTTACGACCATTTCAATACTATTACTAAGAATGACATCTTTAACAAAAATGTGCCGTGGACCCCCTCTCAGAATGAAGTTTTTTTCAAAATGTTTAACAACGGCATTGCGATATGAAAATATTTATTATTTCTATTCAGGACCACAGATACAGCTAATACTATTGTAATTTAATGCATACATTCACAAGTAAATGAAATCTAGGTTTCAGTTAGAAGTTAGTAACAATAAAGTTAATAAATTAGTTTTTTTTAACAAAGCTCGCGGACGCCCTGAAATCTTTCTACGGGCCTCCAGTTAAGAACCCCTGATCTAGAATGTCCTCCATTAAGCTATAATTGAAAAATCATTCAAGTTTTCATTTTTTTTTGTTTAATTAAGCTAGCTTATTTACGTGATGTTTTGTTTTTTGTTTGTTCCAATGGTCACTTTGAATAAACTTAACAAAAACAATAATATTATAATAACTTACTTATTTTTAGAGATAAACCTAACAACCCATACATCAATGAAACGAGAAAAAAATCTCTTTGATGGTGTCACAGCCAACTAAGACGCACATTTAAATAAAAAAGTTTCTGATATTTTGACAATGAGTTCAAATAAGCAAGTTATAAGCAAAAATTGAAAACGTTTTTTTTTTTTTGTTTTCTATCAATAGCTCAAATTCTATTAATTTATTTCAAGATCTTTTTCCATAGACTAGTTGTTCTTAAACCATAGATCATTTTGATTAAATTTAACCAACTCTGTATCTCTTACCATTTATGATATACCCATGCTGTGCACAATAAGCGGGACACCATGAATATAAAATGTAATTTCTTGAGTTATTGCAATTTTAGTTAAACAAATAAAGTTTGGAAAAATTTAAAACGAAAAACAAATTTTATATTTTTAAATTCTTACTGACAAGGGAGGGTCACGATACGTTGTCGCTAGAATTTGATTAAGGCCGTGTTTATTGCATCAAGGACAACAAAACTAAATGTTTTCCAGAGTTATACGTGCCACTGGCCATTTTCTTCGGAAAAATAGCAGAAACACTGAGAAATTAGTATGAAAAGGTCATTTTTGCGAACGCGTGGGCCATGAAACCGTCAGAGACAAAATCGAAATTCTTCTATTTACCAATGCGCGCATCCTTTGCAAGTAAAATGGTGCAAAGTTTTTGAAAAAATCTTGAACAGTTCCAAAGAAAAACGTCAAAAACGAAACCCCTGCATAAGCGCTAGGATTTGAGAAGTTATGGTATATCTGTATAACTATATCTATGCGACTAGCATGCGTTTTTCGCGTTTTTTCCCGGAACCGTTCAAGATTTTTTCAAAAACTTTGCACCATTTTACTTGCAAAAGATGCGCGTATTGGTAAATAGAAAAATTTAGATTTTATCTCAAGACAATTTCATGGCCAACGCGATCGCAAAAATGACCTTTTTATACCAATTTTTCAGTTTTTTCCCTATTTTTCCAAAGAAAACGGCCAATGGCACGTATAACTTTGCAAAACATTTAGTTTTGATGCTCTTGATGCAATAAACACAACCTTAATCAAATTTTAGCGACAACGTATCGTGACCTTTCCTGTTGAGAGTTATCGAATAACTTGTTGTCACTGGAACACACTGTATTTTTTTAAAGAAAGATTGCTGTTCCGATGGTTAAAACTTTAAAAAAAAGTTACTTACCGGCATTGCCAAAAGTTTCAAATCATGTTCTGTTAAAAATTCTCTGTCAATGAGGCAACACAAGCCGATGCAATATAAAGTTCTCCAGTTTAACTCAACATTGCTACTAGCCAACAGCGGCTTAATAAAATCTTCCATACATCTCCTCAACGACGATGTGATTGTTTTTAAGTTTGGCAATGAAAAAACACCAATATAAATGTCCAAACATCGAATTGTAATTTCGGTATCATTTTGAGGCACTCTTGCAGGTTGTTGATTTTCATATTGAGCGTTAACTTCCGCAATCTGATCGTTAATATCCGTGACTTGCTGTTTCAACTTGGCTGCGGTTATAAAATCGCTTTCTGAAATGGCCGTTTCAAGCTCATCGGTTAAAATATTAAGTTTAAGTTTTAATTCGGTCAGCTAAAAGAATAATAATTTTTAAATAAAATGCCATTAATCCGAGACAATGATAACCTTACTTTGAACTTCTTTTGTCTCAATTGTTCTTCGGTAACCGTTGGTATAACCATAGGTTCTCTAATCTCAGACACAACATCACAAATGTCTGATATTAAAATGTCCATACTTCCATTTATTTTTTCAAGTATTGTCATCATAATTTCAATAACTTTATCATCAAGTTTTGCAATCGTTAATATATCTATTACCACCTTGTGTAAAGTTCTCCGGCCCATCTATACAAAAAAAAACACACATTTAAAAACTACATAATTTATAAACGTTCCATTAAGTAACTCTAACAAACGGTTTATTAAAGAAATTTCAGAATTTTCTTGACACGAAAACATTTGTACAGCGTGGTCCAAATTCGAACTATTTGTAGGGTGTCTCAGTACCTACAGATTTCAAGATAATTACACCAATACCATCATGTTTGTAGAAGCTTTTTTTTTTAAATTATAACTTCTAAAAAAAAAAAGAGCTAACTATGTAGCCAGTCACTAAAATCTATAGGCTGTACAGGGTGGACCAAATTCGAATGTTTTACGGGGTATCTCGCTTACTGCAAAAGATAGCGAAAATCTGATTTCGGTCTCTTGGGCTATTTTTTTTGAGAAAATAACGCTTATGCAATCAGATTTTTTCTATTGCATTCCATTTAGGCACTACAGACGAAAAATGAAATTTCATCATTTTTGAAATTTTGCTATAACTTCTCTATTTATTAAATTAGATCAAAATATTATACAGATTTTTATGCTTAATTGAAAAACAAAAGTACATTTTTTCTAACCATCTTGACTTTTGAGATATGGAGTAAACTTACATATTTTTAAATAGAAATTTTATGTGAAAGAGTATTTTTTTAGCATTTCAAAAATACATAGTTTTATATATTTGTTGCAAAAAATAACTGAGATATGGCCGATTTTGTAAAAATTCGATCATCAAAGTTTGGAATGATTTCGTAAACAAGTGATGTTTGCAATTATTAAACAACATAACGTCATTTCGAAGTACATTTGTCAACTTTAAAGCAAATCTGTGTATTCTTTTGTATTTTATAACTGTTTATTGTGGTATTGTGAACATGGCTAAATTTGAACTTTTTGAAAAGTTTAATATGCTAGAATATTACTTTGTAAGTGATAAAAACGTAGCGGTTGCTGCAGAATTTACTTGGCAATGACTTTTAGTTGTTTAATAATTGCAAACATCACTTGTTTACAAAATCATGGCAAACTTTGATGATAAAATTTTTGCAAAATTGGCCATATTTCGGTTATTTTTTGCAACAAGTATATAAAACTATATATTTTTGAAAAGCTCCAAAAATACTTTTTCACATAAAGTCATGGCCGACTAGGGTTTCCATTTAAAAATATATAAGTTTACTCCATATCTCAAAAGTCAAGATAGCTAAAAAAAATTACTTTTGTTTTTAAATTAAGCATAAAAATCTGTATAAAAAAGCTGTATAACATTTTGTTCTAATTTAATAAATAGGGAAGTTACAGCAAATTTTCAAAAATGATGAAATTTCATTTTTCGTCTGTAGTGCCGAAATGGAATCCGATAGAAAAAATCTGATTGCATAGGCGTTATTTTCTCAAAAAAATAGCCCAAGAGATCGAAATCAAATTTTCGCTATCTATCGCGGTAAGCGAGATACCCCGTAAAACATTCGAATTTGGTCCAACATGTATAGACTTTTTTCTACTTTAATGAGGTGTTTTGGGAAGCCCTTACTTTCTAATATATCTCGGAGCTTATACATGTTAACTGTCAAAGCGTTTGCATAATCTTAAGCTCTCTCCAAATTTTTGGTGGTGTTTAAAACATTTTACTTTTTCTCATAGATGTAAGTGCGTTGTTTTGTTTAGAAAAAAAAAAACGTCAAATTAATGAGATGATAACAAGCTTTAATTTGAAATACAGGGTGATTTATAATGGGTGTAAAAAATTGTGAGTTTGGTGGGGTGGTCATTTTGAGTAAAAAATAGGTCCTATTTGATTTGGTTATGGGTATACAAGAAGTCAAAGTTTTATAGTGGAAACCTTATAAGTAACTAATTTCCAAAACAAAAGAATTTATTTTTTACAACATGTTCAAAATGTGCTCCCTACATTTTCGAGGCAAAACAAATGAACGACACTATAACAAGAACTTTTCTCACTTGAATTTCTTTTGTTTTCTGAATTAATTATAGTAGGTAGGTACTTACTAATAAAACTTTGACTTTTGTATATCCGTAACCAAATGGGATAGGACTTATGTTCATACAATATTTTTACACCCCAATAAACTCACAATTTTCTACACCCATTATAAAAATAAAACAGTGGCAACGATTTTAATAATGAACAGTCGAAGTCATGTCCAATATAATTATCAAGATAGCATTAAATCTACCAAGAAAATTTGTAAATAAAAACACATTCTTTAAAACTTGTAGGCGAATTATGGCTCGTATCAAAAAAGCGGAACAGCCGTATGAAAAGAAGAAGTGGATGTCAAAAACGATACCAATGCCTATTGAAAAAAAAAAAGTAAAACACAGTACAGCGTTAACGGCCTAGTGTAAATTTGGATTGCGTGGAATAACACCACTTAATGTGGCAAGAAGATTGGTGAACGCAGAGCATTACTGTGTTAAGATGAATGTCTATTTGAAATTATGGGAACGTTATACAGGGTGGTGCCTTTTTCGATGCTCACCATTGCTATCTTGGAAACGGTAAGAGATACAAGGTCGGTTAAACAAGAGAACAGTTGCACATTTTTATGGCCATTAAGAATCTGAAATGAAATTCTGGATATTTTGGTTCGTTTTTGGTTTTCAGAGCATTCTTGATTTTATAAATTATTAATACAAATTTTCAAATTTCAACAAGTTTTTTAAAATAAAAAGGTGGTTATGTTGGTTACCAATCTAAAAAGCTAATTTTTTCACTGTCTGATGGCACAAAAATCCAATATGGCAGCCATAAGAAATTAAAAAGTTGACTATCGCAACTTGAAATACAGAAGGCTTAGAAAATTTCTGTTGGCGTCATCACACGCAGGATGGTCAAAAACATAAAGTTACCAAGTTTAAATTAAATAGCGTAAATGGTAGGAAAGATAATATTTTTCTAAAGTCACATTTTTCAGTTTTTTTTTGTAATAAACCGAAAACGAATCAAAATATCCAGGATTTCTTTCCAGATTCTCAATGGCCATAAAAATGTGCAACTTTTCTCTAATTTAGCCGACCTTGTATCTCTTACCGTTTCCAAGATAGCAATGGTGAGCCTGAGCATCGAAAAAGGTACCACCCTGTATACTGATGGTTAGAAGATAACTTATATCATAGCACATACATTTTATAACAAATGTCACAAAAAATCAAGTAACTACTACTACAAAAAAAAAGAATAAGGAAACAGTTGAATTTATAACAAACATAAAAAAACATTTAAGGTGGGTTTATGCAGCTGTTTTAGTAATAAGACTTAAGATTAGTAATAAGAATAAAAGTTAAAATACTGTTAAATCAATGCTAGCGTTTACGCATTGGATTTAATTTTAGTAGTAACTTTAAGCATAAGCAATAACCTTGAAAGTTGGTTAACTTTCAACATTATTCTTACGCTTACAACCAAACGCGAAATGCGCAGTCGCAAGAAATCGATACGCCCATCGCACACGTGTGTTTGTTGTGATAACGGATTTTTGTTCGGGTTTTTGCGAATCAAAGGACCCACTATTGTCACAAGGTGTGCAAATCCATGCAAATCGTGTATCTGGTGTCATACGGGTGTATTTAAATAATTGTTCTTTGTCATATACGACTGTTTTCATCTCTAAGATTTTAAGGTTATTACAATTACTATCACCACTGCATAAACGCTGCTTTTGTTATTCTTATTACTATTGATATTCTTACTACTATTCTTATTCTTATTACTAAATTTTTGTTGCATAAACCCACCTTTAAACTTCAATGAGTTCAGTTTTCCATCTCTGGACGTACTTTACGACAGAAAATGTTCATATAATCTTCGTTAAATTACAACGCAATATCTAGTAACACATAATTTGTTTATGTAAAGTCTTACCTCATCCGAAAGATCATATCCTGCCGCTATCTCCAACAACTTAAACAATATATGTTGATATTCAAGGTACTCCGAACCATTTTCAGAACCACAAGCCAACTTATGTTTATACACTCTAAAACACACCGCAATATTATAACCAATTAATAAACACAATGCACAGTTTACGAACTTCTCAATGTAGTAACTAAACGGTGACAACTCTGGTAAAATTATTCCTAGATATTCTTCATTGTCGGGTGACTTTCGCAGATAGTTGCAGAGTATTGACCAAAATATAACGACTTCACTATTTAGCTTGTCCAACGGTACCAATTTATCTTCTCCTACTGGTAACGAGTCAATTATATCAGTAACTGGATGGCAGCTGCAATATACATAATTATTTTGATTATGTCTTTAATTTCTGAAAAATGATGCCACTTATTTTTTCACAAAATTGTACAAAAAAAAATTCTTGTTATTAACAAGGCTACAAAAACTCTTTAGAATGTGGCTCATCTTAAGAGCTATGAAATTATTAAACTGGGACAAAGTTGCTCAATTTGGTAGTTACTTCAAATTATAATAGGAATAAAAATAAAATTGGTATGTTTTTGATACTTAACCCCTTGACTGGTCTCTACGAACTGAGTTCGGGCGTTCTTTTCGCACTAATACCGAGGCTCTACGATTTGAATTTGGGCACTTTAACCGCTTTTGCACCGTTGACCTTGTTCTAAGAACTGGGTTCGAGCGGTTTTATCGCGTTTGTGCCGTGCTGTACGATTTGAGGCCTTGTACATGCGAAGCGGATAACTTCAGTTGATCGCGCGTTAGAGCCAGTTTTATGCACGCGACTGTATCAAGGCGGCGTAGGCAGATTTTTTTTTAACGTGCATTCTGTGTTGAAGCTATAAGTTGGAAAAAGACAAAAATTAGGTTGGTCTTTGTCACCGACGCCAAAAGTCTTCTTTTATCTTGACCCAAAAATCTTATGCCGGTAGATTTGGGTAAGTTGGGTTCGCGCAGTTTTTGCGTGTGATTTTTGTAACAAAAAATTGAATTTTTTGAGGAGCTGATAGAGAACAGCCTAATTGTTGTATTTTTCAACTCACAGCTTCATTACAGAAGGAACATAAAAAAATGTTAGCCTCTGCCGCCGTGACATTGTCGCATGCATAAACCCAGGAATTTAATGTAACGTTCATGGGGTTAACCCAGTTGCTAGATGGCTGTAAGTCTAAACACCATTCGCCATAAATAATCGCTAGATTGTGATGTCTGAGATCCGGTTTGTGCACAAGATTTTGACATAGTCAGCGAGATTTATGAGCAGGGCCTATCACAGAGGGGGGGAGACGGGACTAATTCCCGGGGACGGGTGTTGCAAAGGGGGCTCGGCTTCGAGCTAATAGACAAACTTTTGTTTACAAGTACTGTTAAAATTTAAGAGAACAGCGACGAATAAAAAATAGCCCTAGGCCTAAATGGCCTGTAGTGCTTACCTATATATATTAATAATATTATTATTAGTTAGTATATGAATATCCTGCACAATCACGTAATTTACTTTTATCCAAAGTATGTGTAAAAAATTCAGTATGTGTGCTTTTATTAACCCCTTAACATACTCATAAATTTCAAAAAATCGGTCAAAAAATAATCACTTTTTTTTATTAAAGAAATGTATTGCTAGGACATAATATAAAAAAAAACAATTTTCAGTGGCGCAGCAAGTATATTTTAACTTGGGGGGCACAAGTTTTAAACATTAATATTCCGTCAAAAACTCCTAAAAACGGAAATCTAAAAAATTAACGTTGTTATAAATGGAGAAAAATAAAGAAAAAAATTTTAATTAAACATAGAAATGTTTACAAAAAACCTCTTTAACATTTAGTTCTATTTTTATAAATAATGAAGTTATGGTAAATTTTCAAAAACGTTGAAATTTCATTTTTCGTCTGTAGTGCCAGAACAGAAGGTGATAAAAAAAAAATTAATAACCTGGTTACGTAAGTCAGTAACATGGTTACCAATTATCGTGATCGCGATTGGGCCGGTGTTTGAGGACCTTTATGCAATTAAAATGCTTAACTAAACTAACAGTGTTTCAGTAAATTAGCATAAAGAAATACAGCATAAATGGAAATATACCTTATGACAGTGATGGCGAACCTTTTCAACCCAGCGTTGTCAAAATGAAAAATTCAGATGATGCTACTCAAGTGGTGTGCCACTCATACATAAATATTAAACAATACTGTTATCAAAAAAATAGTTTTTTATGTTTTCTTGGAAATAATTAGATTTGAGAATAATCACAAAAATCTCCAATGTTTAATTATATGACAAATATTCATTATTCGCACACTAAATGTTTAAAATCGAAATCTCAGTTGCGTGTCACAAAAAAGCAGCGGTGTGTCACTATTGACACGAGTATCACAGGTTTGCCATCGCTACCTTATGATATAATTATGGGCGTGTATTCAGGCAATCATCACAATATACTTACGTGAAATATACTTCCATCACTTTCTTGCTCACATAATCGGTTTGTTTTATATCGTCTTCGTACGCATCTAACTTTAAAGCATTAAGAAACTTTAAAAAGTCACCATCATAAAAAGTCAACCATTTAGGTAACAGGACATCCACAAAACAATGTTTCACAGCTTTATTATGTTCGTCAAATCCACTAATTAAAAGACTTTGTTTGTCCATTATTCGTATTCTATGCGCGAGACTGGAACACTTCTGATAAGCTGCTAAACGGACAGCGTGATCAGTATCTCGAGTACGTTCCACAATTTTCGGTACTGTGATAGGATTTGGTGCTAATTTTAAGACAACTTCTTTTCGTACCTAAATAAATACCTTTAATTACAACTTATATTTCATTTGAAGAAAGCTTTTAAAAAATAAATTCAAGCTGAATCAATAATTCAAGTAAACACATTGAAATGTAAATATTTTACAGAAAATTGGAGAAAATAAGTATGTACAGTCAAGTTACAGAAAATAATCTCGACAATGGTAACTACAAAAGTCAGTGAACTGGAACTTATTTTATAAGGTAACATGAATACCTTTAGTTTTTTAACATATGCTAGGGTATAGGCTAAGCAGACATTTTTTAAATTAAGTGGGCTAAAATGGGTAAGCCAAAAATAAAATGTAATAATTACATACCAACGCACTAGGATCTCCCAGTGATAATAAATACGCTTTGACTACAGGACATTCTGAATCAGTAGGATCCTGTAAACGAACTAGTGCCGTTACAGCTTGTAAACGAATAGCAGGTTTCCCATCCTACAAAAGATGCAATTATAAGTTTATTTTTACAATCTATTGACATCCCAACTTACCAGAATCCTGTCCAACATTGCTGTTTGTATAATATCACATATATCATTATCAAGATAAGCATTGTCTCCTATGTGCTTGAGTAGCAAAGTTATAAAATGGCAAGACTGATACCTCGCTTGCACATAGTCTAAATTATGATACTAAAAGAAATTATAAACTTAAGAATTATAAAAGATTGTGTAAGATGAATACATACGTTAATCACTTCGTAGAAAATTTTACTAAGGAAAGGATGAGTTTGTGTTTCATCTTCACTGTTAATAGTTTCTGATGCCTGTTCCAGTTCAGCTTGTGTAACCAAACTAATAATAAAAGTAGCAGCAAAATCTAAACTTCGGTCAACATATGTACTACGATGAGAAACGTCTTCACGAAATAATACATTTAATATATACATAAATTCATTCACAAATGTGTCGAACGGCGTCTACAAATACTTAGGTTAGAAATGAACATAGTAGTTTATTTTATACATACTTCATTGTACAGTTTCTGTAATTTTTTGTGGGCTTTTTGATGACAAGATGAACTCTGCTGAACCTTGTCAAAAATTTGACACAAACTATTTCTTAACATTTTAAATATACACGAAAATCAACATAGAAACTATTGACAAACACTAACACACGCGCCCTGACAGTTAAAATTTCAAATATTCTGCTTCGGCGGCGGTTGGCAGAACCACAAATTGGTAGAAATACCATAGCCGCAACCCGCAACACAGAGGATACGTTCAAATAACCACCAAAATGTTTCTCTTTTAAATAAGATGATCAATACATCACACCTTTTTGGGTTTTAGGGTATAAAAAAAATTTAATTTACGGTATAATACTATACAGAGTGATTGATTGGGACCGGGCATTATAAATATATGAAGAATGAAAAAGGGTATTGATCTGAAATTTTGGTTATGACCATAATGGCATATGATCTGTTTAATGAAAGTATATAATAACGTTTTAAGTTCTGTTGTCCTTTGCATCGTAAAGAAAACATATTGAACTGTTTTCAAATTTTTTTCTTGTGATTTAGAAAATTTTGCAACTGAATTGTATATTTTGATATTAAATTTACTGTAGTGATTAAATGGCATGATATCCTAAATAAGCGAAGATATATCGATATTTGGCCCAAATAAGCGGCTGACCCGATTAAACGGAATCGACTGATAAATGCATAAATTATTGTATGTGAATGTTAATTTATTAATACAAATTAGTTTAATTAAAAACTTGCTTACCTTTTTTTTTAATGGGGATCTCTTATAAAATGCTAGACCAACTTTTAGAGTTTGTTCATAAAAAAGATAATTTATGTTTACTTAAACTTATTTATATTCAAAAATTACGATATTTTATGAAATAGCCAAGAAAATTTTAAGTTTTTATTTTATATTTCATAAATAAACACAAAGTGTAGTTTAACAAGTAATCATTATTTATAAAATAACCTATATTACACACTTAAATATTTATTAATAGTCACATAACTTAAAAATAGTTTATTAAATTTTGAAATATAATTCCATGACTTTCTTGAACACGTATTCGGTTTGTTTTATTATATCATCTTCGTACGCATCTAACTTTAAGGCGTTAAGAAACTTCACAAAGTCACCATCGTAAGAAGTCAACCACTTAGGTAACAGGACATCCACAAAATAACGTTTCACAGCTCTATTATGTTCCTCAAATCCACTCATTAAAAGACTTTGTTTGTCAAGTATTCTTATATTAAGCGCGAGACTGGAACACTTGTGATAAGCTGCTAAACGGACAACGTCATTAATATCTCGAGTACGTTCCACAATTTTCGGCACTGTGATAGCACTTGGTGCTAGTTTTAAGACAACTTCTTTTCGTACCTAAATAAATACCTTTAATTACAACTTATATTTTATTTAAAAGCTTTTAAAAAATTAATAAAGAGTTAACACATTGAAATGTAAATATTGTAAAGAAAATTGGAGAAAATAAATATGTATAGTCAGGGATCGCAAACTGGTGGCCGGTTGGCGGGATACGGCCCGCAGGCTCTATAACCGGCCCGCAGCCTCAACCATTGATAAAATTCCGTTGCTATTAACTATCCTACATTATACAGGCTGTTTAAGACCACCCGTACCAGCACTTTTATTCGAAAATGCAACGTCTGACAAAGATGGGAAAAAAAAATTAATTGCAAAAGAATATATCGTCGGTGGAAAGCAATTTTGCTGTAAACGCCAAACCATGCAAAAACATTTTATTGCATCATATTTCTTAGTTTTTTTTTCTGCGTCGGATGGTGTATTTTTCAAAAATATACGACGAAAAATAAACACTGAACGCTAATTCAAAAGTACTGTTATTTTATTCAAATTTAAAGAAATTATGCGGTACAAGCCATAAAAATCGCTCTTTTTTCTAATGTTGGCGTATAAAGCAATCATGCTGTCCTCACTTTAAAAGAGATTTCGTTTACAGCAACTACTTAATTTAAAATGTGGCGTATACAGCATTTATGCCGCCCAAGTATTTTAAGTCATGCCGTTTACCACATACATTAGGTTATCTTTTTAGAATATTTGGTTTGTAACAGCGATTTATACGGATGCAATTAAAGATCATATTGTTTTTAAAGCATTTGCCTAGATCTAGTTATACTGTATTTATAACGTTAATACAATTCGAATTATTAAAGATATATTGTTTTGGGGTTGTTATATGTCATAATGGTTTTTTGCGTATGCAACGTGCAATTGACGTGACCGTATGTGTTAAGTAATTGTGTTTGTCACATCTATCTACACAATAAACGATTTAGAAGGTGCTCAACCCAACTTTAATTTGTATAATCAAACAATTCCTATTGCACAGACAAAATATAAAGACCTAAAAAATCTTGTGAAAAAAATATAATACCAAAGAATGATGCACATTAGTATACAAATTTAAAAACTAACTCAACAATACCTGATTGTTTAAACGATACAGCCGAAGAAGATAGTTATTAAAAGGAAGGCAAGGAGATGATTGCAAATAGAAGCTTTAAAATGGTTTAGTTTTATATTACCCACCTAAAGAGGTTACAACTGATGCATTTATACTAGTTTTTGTTTAATAGAGTATCTTATTTATTTGTTTTTTTTATGACTTTTTAAGGTTTACAAAATAATTATTTGTTATTAGTTTCTTTTTGTTCTTTGAATGCCTTTAACAATTATAATCATTTATTTAAACGTGGTTTTTGTGGGCATTATAATTATAACATTGGTAAATTATTTATTTCCCATGTAGATACTTCAAACAACTTATTACATACATACACTTCTGTGTATACGACAAAACAAATGACATAAAAGTTTATGTAGTTGCATTTACAACCCACCAAACATACGTTTATTTACATTTTTTGTCTGTACAACATTTAGAAGGCCATTATTACTACCCTAATTTAATTCCAAACATTGTGACATGGCGTTTACGACATTTCAATGGAGCAGAATTTTCAACACGTGTTTTGCTGTAAGCGCCAAAACGCCATTAATTTATAGTTATGGACGATTTTTATTGTGTTAATAAAATTCATTTAATTATTTGACTCCTACATTCCTTGAAACTTTTTTGAATAAAATCATTATTTAAAGGACAGGAATTATTTTTCCAAAACTTAAATTGTTTTTTGCTCGTCCTGCAAAGTTGTAATTTTGGCGTTTACAGCAAAATTGCTTTCCACCGTCGATATGTTAAAGTTCAGTGGGCTAAAATAGGTAAGTCACAATAAAATAAATGTAATAATTACATACCATCGCACTAGGATCTCCCAGTGATAATAAATACGCTTTGATTACAGGACATTCTGAATCAGTAGGATCCTGTAAACGAGCTAATGCCGTTACAGCACGTAAACGAATAGAAGGTTTCCTATCCTACAAAAGATGCAATTATAACAGTTTATTTTTACAATCTATTGACATCCCAACTTACTAGAATCCTGTCCAACATTGCTGTTTGTATAATATCACATATATCATTATCAAGATAAGCATTGTCTCCTATGTACTTGAGTAGCAAAGTTATAAAATGGCAAGAGTGATACCTTGCTTGCACATAGTCTAAATCATGATACTAAAAGAAATTATAAACTTAAGAATTATAAAAGATTGTTTATGACGAATACATACTTTAATTACTTCGTAGAAAATTCTACTAAGAAACGGATGAGTTTGTGTTTCATCTTCACTGTTAGTGGTTTCGGATGCATGTTCCAGTTCGGCTTTTGTAACCAAACTAATAATAAACGCAGCTGCAAAATCTAAACTTCGGTAAACATATGTACTACTATAAGACGGATAAGAAACGTCTTCACGAAATAATACATTAATTATATACATAAATTCATTCACAAATGTGTCGAACGGCGTCTACAAATACTTAGGTTAGAAATGAACATAGTAGTTTATTTTATACATACTTCATTGTACAGTTTCTGTAATATTTTGTGGGCTATTTGATGACAAGATGATCTCTGCTGAATCTTGTCAAAAATTTGACACAAAGTATTTCTTAACATTTTCAATATAGACGAAAATCAATATACATACTATTGATAAACTCCACAGCTCCACAGAACGATAGAACTAACACGTGCCTTAACAGTTTACAATTTTAAATATTCTGCTTCGGCAGCGGTTGGCAGAATCAGAAATGTTCTGTGACGCTTCTTCTATGCTGGAGTGCGTTCAAGAATTCGAAAGTTGTGTTGGTGCGCGCCTTGTAGTGTATCAACCGGTGCGCACACCCGCACACCAGTCCCAGGTGGGGTGTAAAATGTGCATATTGTGTGCACACCAAACGAATTTTTGAACGCAATGCATTCGAGGTTTTTGATACACAGCACACCAGTTTCGAATTCCTGAACGCACTCCTGTCTATGCTGTGACATGGCTGTGACCAGAAACACCATAGCTGTGACCAGAAACACCATAGCTGTAATGCGGAGCCTACGTTCAAGTAACTTAGTAACTACAAACAACAGTATTGTCTTTTAAATAAGATTATCAGTACATAAAACAAACTTTTGTAGGGTACTAAATTTAATTTACGGCATAATATCGTACGAGCGTAATAATATGCATGACAAAAAAACGAACCTCTGTTAAAGTTAAATCGAAAATACAGAAAAGTGTTTATGTTTTGCAATCCATTGTTTACTTGACTGTATTGTAAATTGATGTACAAATTAGCTGGAATCTACGCCAATTAACATTATTCATGCCCATAAATAAAAAATAATTTACGAACACAAGGAACATAAACCTTAGTTCGAAAATTATTCAGGAAAACTAATTTAAAAAAAAAATTATAAAAGAAAACTAAAACTACTTTTCAGTCTGTATATGCCGATTGTTAGATTTGGTATAACACGTTTTGTCTTAAGTTAGACCCTCAACTGCTATTAAAATAGTAACAAAATAGCGTTTCGCTTAATCGGGACAGATGGAGCCTAACCTAAAACATTTTGGCCCAATTAAGCAAGTGGTCCGATTATGAGAAGTTCCCCACAAAAGTAAAAAACGAAATACATCTAATCTAAACAGTTTACTAGGTCGTAAAATGCTTCCACATGCACACGTGTAAGCTAGTCAAAGCTCAAGTGTGTTTTTGTAGCATCTGTGAGTTACATTTTGTTTTTTTAATACGTTATTAACACGCACAAAGTTATTAATAAAAAATAAACAAAAGTACATAACACATCGTAATAAATTCGCCCAACAATGTTAATATGTACCAGACCCTTCGCGTGAGTGAATCCCCAGTGATTAGCATGAGATTTATTCTTGGCGCCATGCTGACAGCGATTTTATGTGAAGTCTTATAAATAAATTTAAAAAAAACACACACTTTTTAAGTGCTGTTGTCCATTGCATTTCGTAAAGAAAACATTGAATTGTTTTAGTTTTTTTTTGCATTTGAATTATATATTTTGATCTTAAATAAACTGTACTGATTAAATAGCATGGTGTCCTAAATATGTAAAAAAATTTCGTTTATTTCCCTAACCTGGATTCAGTACATAAAGATTTGGCCCAAATAAGCGGCTGTCCCGATTAAACGGAATCGACTGTATTTGATAAATGCTTAAATTATTGTATGTGAATGTTAATTTATTAATACAAATTAGTTTAATTAATTAAAAACTTGCTTACCTTTTTTTTTTAAATGGGGATCTCTTATAAAATGCTAGACCAGCTTTAAGAGTTTATTCCTAAAAACGATGAGTAATGTTTACTTAAACTTATTATATTCACGATATTTTATAGAATAGTGTAGAAAATTAAAAGTTTTTATTTTATATTTCATTAATGAACACACGGTGCAGTTTAACAAGTATAGTTATTTATAAGATAATCTTTATTATACACTTTAATTATTAACAGTTACATAACTTAAAACTATTTTATTTAATTTTTGCAGTCTTAGATCTTGAATTTCGACGAATCGTTCCTTCGCTTTTATTTTCAGTGCTACTCCCAGAACTAGATTCTTGAGAATTATTTCTACATTTAGCCTTGATAGTAGAGCAACGGTCCTTAGTAGTTTGTATATTGTGAACATTCTCTGTCAATTGACTCATTAAATTTTTGCGTATACTGCTTCTAATCGGTTTAATTTTATCATCGTTGGATACATTTTCTAATTTCGTTTTGACGGTAGATTTCTTAAGTTTTTCCGTTAAAAGTTTGGTTCGTGACTGTAAGCAGCTTTCAAGCTTTAGAAAAGCCTTTTGAGAGCTCGGTGTGTAAGCGTTTGGACTTCCCGGTATAATCAAACACGATTCTGAGATGGAGTCTTCTATATTATGTATTTTCGTATCAGTTATAGGGATATTAGATAATTTTTTAGTGGTTGATCTTTTAGTTGCAGTTGGTAACATCGAACGTGATTGTATGGAACTTGTTTTTGTAATGGTTTTAGGAGCATTTGGCGTAATTGGACTTGAGGATTCTAATGTAGGAACATTCACTTCTTTTTTTGTTTCTGAAGACAAAGTTGAAGTTACAGTTGTTGCTGGTTTCTTCTTTCGAGTCGACTTAACAGAATTTGGAACATAAATTTTAATTTTTGAATTTGGTGGAGCTGGAATTTTACTGGTCTCAGTTCGGTTTGATTTAATACGGTTTCGGGGAGTTTTAGCAACAATTTCATTACAAGTATCTTCATTTTCTGGAAGAACAAACTTAATGCTTGCAAAATTACGTTTCGGGGGCGAATTTGGACGTGGACTACAAGATATGGGAAAAACTATCTTTGATCGCTTGTTCTCCGGTGTTTTGTTTACTTTATTTGTTTCAGCTGCACTTTCTTCCACGTCTAAATGGTTGTTGCACTTGATTTTTGGAAGCTCTGAAGCCATACATAAAGCAAGTTTTTGGAGTAGGGCTTCATTATACAAGTGCACGTTTCTATATTTTTTCTCTGATATCGTGTTCACGAGTAAATTATTAATAGTTTTAGCCTTATTCGCGTTGTTGATCCTGATCAAGTTGTTACCGAAACTAAGCAAAAGTGCACAGTAACTTTCACACATCAAATCAGAAAGTTGCGGCAGCAATTTTACGTTCAGTAATGCGACGACATTTTTCGAAAATACTCCTTGTTTAGTCATCACGTGATCATACAGTTTAAGTGCACCACCGAAAAAATCCTGAGCTGCAGACACGTTAAGACTATTAACATTCAAATCTGCCTCTAGTTTTATTGTTGTAAGTACAAGTTCGTGGTATTCGGCACTCATGCAATAAAAACAGTTGCAATCTGTTGGATGATTTACATACGGAGGCAAAGTAAAGGGTTTCGTGAAGAAAATGGGAGAACCAGATGTTGCTTGATGCGGTCTCACACTCGAAGGATAGTCCAAGACCATTTCGTTCAACTTCAGAGATATATGTTCCACTTCTTCTGTCGCCTCTAAATCCCTCTTACTTAACTCTAAACAACTCACTGCAGTGCCTCGGTATCTTTTAAGGCCCAAAATATCTGATAATCCATTGAGTTTCACTTGACAATCATCAATGCGTGCACACAGTAAATCAGCAGTAGCAAGGATTGTAAGAAAATAGGCTGTCCTCAAAGGAATCGCCAATTGCTGTGAAAGAACTACCAGGTCTCGGCAATAACAACGCACTTCTCTTGGCAAACGTAACATAGCATAATTATGTACCAGTTTTGTGGCTGCTTCGAACATGAGTGCTGCACCATAAGATCCACCTCTTCCTGAAACAACAATTATTGATATGACCTGTTCATTCACCGATTATTTAATGATATAAAATAAAAGACATAAAATAATGACCTAAATAACCTTTTCGGTGCTCTGTGCGAGTATACCCGCCCGAACCTTAGCTGAAAGTATTGCGCACAGCCAGTACATATCGAAAAATAGCATTGCGCACTGAAAAGGTTAATAGGGGCTGCATATGAAGATAAAGCAAACAATACATTATTTAAACTTGGTTTAAAAATACTAAAATAATCCACTGCATCTTAAATAATATAAAAAATTTCAAGTGCAATATATGTCATTTCAAGTGTAAACAATAAAAAAAATAATGTAAACACAAATTTTACCATCTAAAGGCACGAAACAAAGAAATAAACTTAAAATTTGAAACAAATTGTATAAAATACAAGAGTAATACAGGGCAATAGTAAAAAAAAAATGTAATTACATTCAATTTATGTATTCATTGGCCTTGTTTAATTCTGTAATAAAGTACTGTAGAAGATTGCTTTTTATTTTATCATCACAATTTACCTTAAAAAGTGTTATTTAAACAACTTACAACATTTTTTTCACTGACATTGTTCAGTTGTAAAATATTAATATATTTTTGGTTCAGTATCCGATCAATATTTTGAAACAAAAAATAATAACTCAAAAACTGTTAATTTTAACTGCAAAATTTAAGAGACTAATAATACAGGGCTTTCTATTTAAAGTAAAAGCTTACCTCTTGGTGGGCAAAAACAAAACACTCTATAGTTATAAATAATTTAACATATGCAATTATTGAACTACACTTTTTTACTTCTCTTTTAAAATGTTGTAGAACAAGTGAGATATGAAGGAAATACACAATAGGTGGACTCCCTATACAGGGTGTCCCAGATTACATTTACAACATGGAAATCTCGCTTATTATAAGAGATACAGGTTTGCTTAAATTAGATGAATTATTCAAGTATATGAGGAGCAATAATCAATTTTTGAAAGTAAAAAATTCCTCATACTTCAAAAAGTTATAGCAAAAAATTTGAAAATGTTTGATTTCTTTTTTCTCTCGTAACTTTTTCGTATTAATCATCAAATCAATTTTATTTGTAGTTTTTTATGTAGAATGTAACTATTATTTTTAACTTTTTTCTTTCAATTTTTGATATATTACCTCTAATTTCATTTTTTCTTAAGGGTCGTTAAGTTGGCTTTGGAACAGTTAATGTATTTCCTCTTTCTAATGAGATGTTACTTGTTATATCTATTTTTAAAATAAATCCAAAAATCAAGCAAAATCGTATTTTACCAATATTATTCTGTTAGCTAGCTAGCTTTAAAACAGCTATGAACAGACAAGTTGGCTGTTAAATAGTTAATGTGCTTTTTTTCCTCTGATATCACCTACCACATCTGTTAAAATAAATAACGATCGTTTACTGGTTTTCCAACAAGTTTATTTTTTTTACTAAACATCCTACATGTTTCGTTGGTTTATTTTCACCAACATCCTCAGGGAAGCACCATACTATCAAAATAAATAACTTAAGAAACAAATGTATTATTCTTTATGCTAAGCTAACTTATGAAACATGAATTAACAATAATTAAATATTTCAAAGGAAAAAAATGTGTAATAATCTTAATTGTGAAAGAAGAAATAATACTTTTAAAACAGATGTTCAAACAGTTGTCTATTACGTTCTAAACATAACTTGTTAAAAGAGATATGGCAAGTCATATCTTATTAAAAAGAGGGATAAAAAACACATTTAACTATTTCAAATCCAACTTGCCGACCCATAAGAAAAAACTAAATTAGGGGTAATATCTCAAATGAAAATTTAACAAATAAGTCTAAAATAATAGTTACATTCTACACAAACAAGTACCTAAATAAAGTACAAATAAAATTGATCTAACGATTAAGACAAAAAAGTCATCAGAAAAAAGAATTCAACATTTTCAATTTTTTTGCTCTAATTTCTGAAGTACGAGGTATTTTGTGCTTTTAAAAATAGATTGTAGCTCCTCTAATACTTAAGAATAATTCATCTAATTTAAGGAAACCTCCATCTCTTATAATAAACGAGATCCCCATCCTGGATATGTTCTCTGGGACACCCTGTATAGATGACATTAGTGGTGTCTCCTGTTTCTTGATAAGGTTAAATTAAACTATGGTTCTTGGTTTTTACCAGGTTTATTATTATTTTTTATTTTTATATACATATATATTTTATGTTTAATAAATAAAAAATAATAATAAACATGTTAAAAACCAGCAAACCATAGTTTAATTTAAGACCCTGTATATTTAGAAACTGATAAACAAAGTAAAACAAAATTAAAGGCACTCACCTTTGGTTTTTGTGTATACAGTAAGTTCATCAAGTACTTCATGAGGTTTGACCAGAGCAAGTTTATCATGTCCATCGATTTTTAAATCGCAGGGTAGTCGAAGATACAAAGTATGCAAATGTTTCAACTGCAATTTTAAAAGATTGTCTGCATTTTTTTCATCAACTTTTGAAAAATAATGCATGGCATTTTGATACTCCGCCAAACCAGTCTGCACATCTTCACTTCTCAAATGTGCATAACTTTTATTCATATAATACAGCACGATCGCATATAATTCTTTACAATCTTCACTATTTTTAAAACACATAACAATACCATCTCCCTCCACAAACAAATCTTGCACATTTTCAGAGCGAACATCAGAAATTTCTATTAAATGAGCAATGCTAACGAGCACAGCAGTTTTATCTTCGAGCAATCTTCCGAGTTTTAAGCCCAACAGCCACGACTGCAAAACTTGTAGCGAACAGCAGTGTAAGCGATATTCTTGTGCAACTTTGACGACCAAATTAAAGACGTCCTCTTGTTTTAAAATGGTTACAATGTACGGTGAAACATTTTTCAACACAAAATTGTCCAGAATGTGTAAGGAGCTTTCTAAATTTTTCATGATTTTCAGCATGTTGTCAAGCTGAAGGCTCGAATATGAAGAAACCAAATCACACTCATCATTTAGATTTGATGGCATTTCGTGAGGTAGCAAAGCCGGTTTAAGTGCGCTTACTGTACCCTTAATATCATCACAATTTTTTTGACGAATCACCACCATTTGACAGTTGTAATATATCAAATGTAAATACGCTAGGTACAAGTATTTTTCAATGCACTCATCGTTACCCTTAAAATTATTTTCGATTTCCTTTTCAAAGTTCGTTACAACTTCATGTAATGCTTTCAAAAACGCTTCATTGGGTATCGGCAAAACTTTGTCACCCCACACTTTTACTAATATCTTTGCTAAAACAAAGTTACTAGCAATTTCGCTCAATTTTAGATAAGTTACGATCATGGATAATTTACTAGGCCACACTGTTTTATATCCAGATAATTCAAACAACAACAGCTCTTGCCGGGTATCTTTATCGATGACTAAATTCGGACAAAACTCGTTAACTTCTTTCATATTCTGTTCCAGTACATCTACAATCGTGTTACTGTCGACTGCCTCTTCCTTGGAACTGTCTTTCATACTTGCTTTTGCCCTCACCCACGGTACGAACGCTTTATCTCTGTTCGAAGTTGATAAAATGATATTTAACGCAGAGTAAAACATGGCCAACGGATATTCATGCATGTGAATGTACATTTCACTCAATAAAATTAAAATGCTTTGCAAGGATTCCTCCTTCATAACCGTGTCCTGATTAAATTCCAAAAGTATAATGTGCCGGACAACCAACAAAAAGTAATCGATGCAGTTTTCGTTTTTCACGTAAAAATATTTTATTCCTATGTTAAAAATAGACGTCCCAACACACTTCCATGAAAATTTCCAAGTCGCACAACTGTTCCTTAATGAAATTACATGTACACAACATTTTTTAAAACACTCGTATATCATATTATTTAATGGACCACTAATGTTAACGTTATTCGATAACGCTGAACTCGTTAAAGAGCCTAGTGTGTTTAATATACTAACAGAATCCTTCAAGTTGGTTTTGATTCCACAGTCCTGACACGTCGAACATTGTTTTTTATATTGTGCAACGTAATGACTGAGAACCATCACAAACTTACACCAAAGATATAAAATCTCTTCTGTTGGTTTGTGTTTCGATTTCGAATAATTTTCTGCAAGCCTTGTGGAAACTGTACACAGTACATAACAGACTGCTTCAAATTCTGAAGTACCACTGTGTAATTTTGAGGATGTTTTAAAAGCTTCATACAATTGCTCAAATTTTTTTTTTTCTAGTGACTGCAAGATATGGCTACATCTTTTTAAAACATCAGTCAAGATTATGTGTACTGCACTCTTACAGAACACATCGAGTGCACTCTCACAAGCCTTGAAACAATCTTCTGCTAGCTCATATTCATTCTGCCTTAAAATTGGCTCAACGACAGTTCTTAAAAGATTTACCAAAGCAACATACATTTCTGTTCCATCACTATCATCCACCTTCTTCGAACTTTTTATTAAATTTAAAACACTTAAGTAGCACTGATACTGACTTGAAGGTTTGACTTTAATATAGTTAAAAACTTTGAAATATGCAGACGCTTTAGTTTCCAGCACAACATTAGGTGGCAATACTTGTAGATACATCTTCACAGCCATTACACATATTTCTTGAATAAACTTTCCATCCGCTGCACTGACAGTCCCAGTTCGTGAGAAAGCAGAAATTTTGTTATGTAGCAAATGACAAATATTTGTATACAGCGCAAGTGTATTATCGATCAACGTGAACTTAAATTTAGGTAACAGGGCTATCTCCAACTGCAAGACTTGTTTAAAATTAACCTAAAACAAAATTTTGCAAAGTACAATTTAAAAAATAAAATAAAAATACTACTTACATTATTGACATAATAATTTAATATATGAAAGATGCATGGAAGATAACTTGCTAAAGATTTGTTGGATAATTCTTGTATAGTTTCGCAGCAAAAAATTATTACTTTAAGTAAATCATCTGGTAAGATTTTAACGTTTTCTGTTTTCTTCAGTGCATTAGTGCAACAAATTAATAAATTGACAGCAGTACCATCATTTAGTACTAAATCTCTTTTTTTAAGTGCATTTATTGCAAACTTAAAATTTCCTTGAGTTGTTTCTTTAAATATTAAATCACGATTTGGTTTGGCCATTGGTACACACTACAATTATTCTTATAGATACTCAAAATCTGCTTAAAGAATTTAACACGTATTTTATAGTCTAAAAAGTTAACGCCAAGAACAATATTTTGTACACACTATAATAGACCTCTTATCTTTACAAGAAAAAAGGCAATAGATACAAAAACACCGGCTGACAATAAAGTTTTGAACTCAAAATTGCGGTTAGAGATAAATGTCAAACACTTCGAAAGTAATGGCAACTGTGAAATGACAAGTATTACCAGAATATAGTGTCTACTGTAGAAGGCACAGCCGAATCGAAAACTGGCCACACCGATTTTTCACGCATTAAAAACTTTTTTAGCTTTTTGGTATCAAAGTATATTTTATCACCACAGATTACAGAATATCAACTATAAGAAGTACGTCTTCTGTGTATTTTTTTGATTTGATTGAAGGAAAACTTTTCTATAACTTTATTACATACATATATATTCAATTTTTGTTCACAAATGAAACATTGACTTAAAAAAAAAAGGTTTATGAACTTTCACAAAACCATAGATAAGAGAGAAAAGACAATACTCAAATTTAATTTATTTTAATACAACTGATTTTATTGTTTGTCTTTTGTTCTCTGATAAGTAATTGTACGTTGAAATTTTAAATCACCTACACAGTGGGTTTCAAAACAAAGCAAATGAAAGAGAAAATTAAAATCGTTGTCGACAAGTAGGATAAGTAATTATCGTGGTAGCACTATGAAAGAAGTAAATTTATTATTTTTTAGTCAATAAAAATTCCATATAAAAAAATATTTTTTTATGTTGCGTTACAGCAATTAACAACAATTTAAAAACACCATCAAAACGTTCGTTAGCCATGTTGATATAAAAATGTATTTACAGATTTAAGTTAAATCATGATTTATTTGAAATTAATTAATATCCATGCTCTTCAATGATCAAATCACCTATCAATAATTTTTGTATATCATTGACCCCTGCATATATTTCAGTAACTCTTGCATCTCTATAATATCGCTCCGCTGGCATATCAGTAACATAACCCATGGCACCCAAAATTTGGATTGCACTATGTGATATAGAAGTTGCTGCTTCGCTTGCTGCAATTTTTGCCATAGACGATTCTTTGGTGGATCGTTGATTTTTATCGCATAAAACAGCAGCTCTCCACAGCAACAGCCTAGATGACTCCAGTTTCAAAGCCATATCAGCAATTCGCAACTAAAATAATTATTAAAATTTATAAACAAACTTTATTTCTATACAAAATTTATCGACCTTAACAGCTTGCATTTGATTCAACAATTTATCAAAAGCTTTTCTTTGAGCTGCATATTCTACAGCAATATCTAACGATGCCTGAGCTATTCCTACCGCTTGAGCAGCGATACCCACTCTAGCCTTGTCTAACTGAGTCATTGCAATTTTAAAGCCAGCACCAACTTGTCCTATGCAAATTTAAGGTTTTTCTTTACAGGAGGAGCAAATTAAACTGAAAATAATTACCCAACACATTTTCTTTTGGCACTCTTACATTATCCAAAATAATGTTACATGATGAAGCACCTCTAATTCCCAACTTATCATCCTTTTTACCTAAATGTAAACCACTTGTTGGAATTGGAACCAAAAAGGCAGTGATTCCTGAAAAAAGTAGTTTTTACAACAATGTTAACATGTAACTCTGTTAACATATAATATGAAATACAAAAAAAGACTAAATTAGTTAAAATGGGACAACACTACATAATTTAAAATTTAATCTGAAAATTACCTTTAAACTATAAAATATTTAAATACAAAAATGTTTAATTGAACTTTTTTTTTTTTAATTTCAAAAGTTAGTAACAAGGATAAATTTTCCGGGATAATTTTGTGTTTCTTTGCAACTTTCCTAATGTAACCAACTCTCTTTGATAATGACAAAAGCTACCCATATGATATGATGGTGGATTCTCTGCACCCTGTACAACACCCGATATTTTAAAATATAATTTTGGGAACCCCAACCCCAGGCTTATTGATTCAATAACTCAAATACTCAATTTTATGCTGTAAATTTAGAAAATTTTCTGCCAAAAAATATTACCTTTATGTTTAAGTTTTTTATCAACTGTAGCAAAAACCACGACTGCTTTGCCTTCAATGCCGCTAGTAACCCAAGCTTTCGTGCCATTTAGTACATAATCGTTGCCATTAGATACTGCTGTTGTTGATATTGCACTGACATCACTACCTGCATCTGTTAAAAAATCATTTATTGCAACTGTCCTCAACGATTCAAATTATTTACCTGGTTCGCTTAATGCAAAGCATCCAAGTGAACCAGTGTTACAGGGTGTTAAAAAAATCTTTTTTTGTTCATCTGTACCGATCACATTCAACAAATTAGCATATAAACAATTATGTATTGCGATAATGGACCCCGTCGAAGCACACACTTTCGATATTTCTTCTACTGCTAATGCAGTACCCAACATATCTTGGCCAGCTCCTCCCCATTTTTGTGAAATGTTTATCGATAATAAACCTAATGCAGCCATTTTTTTAATCTAAAATTTTTACATTTTAAGATAAAAATTATAGGCTTAAACTTTTAAAAAAGATCAATAGTCCCACTTACTTGTTCTGCTGGAAATTTTTGTTCTTTGTCTATTTTTGCCGCAAAGGGCTTTAATTCTAAACGTGCAAAATCTCGACATGTTTTTTGAAGTTGTAAATGTTCTTCAGTTAGTGTTACACTAAAAAATCGATTGCATGACTTGGATACTAAAAATTGATAAGTTATTTACATAAAACTAGAATGTTGTCATATTTCACTAATGAATTCGGTTATCTATGCTTTGCTCGGACTGTCATGGCTACCACTATGTTTATATGTTAGACATGGAACAAAACAAATTTTTTTTTTGATAATTCATAAATAAAAGAGGTTTAAAATTATTCACAAACATATAAAGGATTTAATAAACGTAACTGTATAGCGAGTGGGTTACAAACCTTTAGGATAGTTTAACTCAACGCTGCACACTGACATGCCAAACCGCGATAGCCATGCAGTTCGAGCAAAGCATAGATTACTATTAATTCAATAAATAATACATATAATAAATTTAATAAAAAGGAATACAAAATTTAAATCAATATGAAATGGTTAAATCTACTGTTACCGGTAGTGCAAACTTAGCCACAACATTTGCACCTAACCCTATTTATTTTAATCTGATTATGTACTTTTTATATTATTACCGTTTATTATGCTTCTCCCGTAAATAAAAATCATTTTTAATTGTTTACTTAGCAGTATGGTGGTGAATTTTTAAAGTGTTTGACATTCATATAATAAATTTATACACATTATATACATTCGTTATCAGTATCACTAAATGCGTTTTATGCAAATATACTTGTAAATTTTTTAAACTACACGTCATTCTGTTTAAGAATATTTCTGCGTGTTTATTTAGTCTCGCAAATCAACGTTAAACGTATTCATTATAACAATTAGGTCTCCATTCTATATACAATACACATTCAGGGTTAAACACCTCTTGCTTTAATGCTGTTGTGGTTAACATAATCCAAATTTTATTTTAATATTAACATTTATAATCATAGATAAGGCAGGAATAAGTATCATTTCAATTTGCACATTTTTAGAAAGTTCTAATGGTGTATAAGAAAACTTTTTTTTTAAATGCAGTCAGTGAACAAAAAAATAATTTAAATGAATGATTTTGAATAACTACTCAGAAAAGACAAGTTAACCTCATGAAAAAATTTGAACTAATTCAGCCTGTCTTTAAAAAATAAATCGTACAAATTCATTTTCAAAAAGCGCCTTAGAATTATACATTTTGGTGAACAATATTTTGCAAATATTCATTTATAAACAATTTTTTTTTAAAGTTTTAATATTATTCAATGTATAAAATTGTTCTAATAAAAAAAAAACTAACTTCTTTATTTTAAGTTGTAGAGAGTTGGTGTTTATTTGTTTGAAAGGTAACCAATTTTCTATAAATATAATTATAAGATTTCACATACATTCAGCTGTTTTTGAGATATTTTATTTAAACATTATTTGATTTTGTACCTAATTCATTTTTTCTTTTAACTGACAATTTATACTTCCTAATACGTTATTTGAAAGTTGTTGAAATGATTTAATACATTATAAGTATCTTCTGCAAGCAACTTTTTTTTTAAAAGAGCAAATATGTCCAAGTAGCCTGTGGGAAAAACAAATTAAACAACCAAAAGTAATCAAGTTTTTAATACCAGTGTTAATAAATAGCATGTTTGTTTTTATATTTTCTTTAGTTTTAACTATTAATTAAGTTATATATTCGATGTTAGCAATTTTCTTAAATAATAAAAACATAGCAAAGACAACAGTACCATCAAAAAATATATATTAAACAGTTTTTAAACATAAAATGATAATTACATAAATTATATACAATGAAAAAGTCTCACAACTACAATAAGATATTTTAAATTCGATCATACGTCTCTGCTGTCGCCACTGATGAAGTAGTGCATCCACTAAGTAAAAATAGTAAACCATCCTGGAAATAAAATCAATGAAATTGCTGAAATTCTAGTAGGTATATTTTTTAACTTACTCTTACTAAACCCGGTAAACTACTCCAAAAATCAATGTTTGGTATCATTTCTTTACCTCTTGCACCACGCAAAAAGTGCAGTACCAAAGCCCCACCTACTAGATAAATACAACCACCTACAGCAAATAGAATCAACAATACAGCTCCTGTACTTAAACTATGAGGTTCACCAGCTTCACATGCATGTGGAGAAAATAATATCAGTCTCTAAAAATAAAATACGATTTCGTTATCTCGTCTGATTTAAAAAAAAAATGAACAACTAACATTTTGTACAGATTTTGGCAGCGCAAACAAATAAGATTCCTTCAGAAGCGTACAGGCCAATGTGACTATCGTACCAATTGTCTCGTTTGCTCTAAAACATTAAATTTCTCATATCATCCAACATAAACTATACAAGAAAATTAATTTGCGAATCCCTATTGCTTCCTTACTCACCCCGTGGTATATAACAAAGAATAAGGATCATCTTTAAAAAATTTGGCATCTTTTACATCACCAAGTGTTGTTAAACTTTGACTTGTTGCGTTGTACAAACATAACTACAATAATGGTAAATTACGGCTTATAATAAGGCATAAAACACACACATATACATACAGACAACGGCTTGTTACATCCATTTAATGTACTATTATTAACTACAAGATGTGAATAATCAAGAAGTGCATCTTTACAGGGATGAAAGTAGTATGTTAAGTTATCTATTGTTGCATTGAGAAAGTATCCACTTGTAATCACAGGTGATATGTCGATTTTTTTGTTGTTTTCAAATCTGCAAAGGCACGGAGATTCTTGAACACAAGCATTATCTGCTCTACATGTATTACAGTAAAACACAATAAAATACAAAAGACATAATAGTAATTTATTGTAAATTTGTTCAGCCATGACTCATAGTGACCAAACGTAAACAAATATTGAGGTTAGATCAACTACAACAAAATGTCATTCGAAGGTAAATTACATAACCTTGTCTTATTGTGTGTTTTGACGTTCTTGCAGCTTTAAAGTATCTATAAAATATACATACAACATTATAAAGAAATTACAAAAACAAAAGCTAACACGGAAATAAATGTTTTAAAAATCTTAAGAATAAATAGGATAGTAAATCAGTGATTAATACCAAAACATAAGTGACATTTAATTATATAAAAAAAAAACTATGCAAAACACACAAAATAATTATGTATTATTTGTTAAAAACAGCGTAAATATTACATATTTTATACACTATCAAGCAGTTTTAATGCTGAAGTCTTGATCGCATTCGTGCTATAATTTCAAAATAATATTGTACGATAATGAATAGATGTTTTGATTGGTTTTGACACTTAAGTTTTTCAGTGATCAAGTTACTTAGATTTATTTGCTGATAATACCTTATCACTACAACATAATTATGAAAATATCGTTATGACTTGCTATTTCTGCAATATTTTAGTGTTTTATGTAATTTAAGTCCACATTGGTTAATAAAATGAGTGAGAATAACGTAGTAGTTGTTGGTTCTTGCATGATGGATTTTGTAAGGTAAAATTGATTTTAATGTTATATAATTGTATATATAAACAATTATTGTACGCATGTTGATTAGTATAAATTCTTTTTTTAATAGTTATGCGTCGAGACTTCCTAAAGAGGGAGAAACCATACATGGTGCGAAGTTTGTTACAACGTTTGGTGGCAAAGGTGCCAATCAGTGTATTGCTGCAGCCAAGTTGGGTGCCAAGACAACCCTAGTTGCGAGGGTAAGTGCTAAATAAAATAACCATCAGCTATTGTGGCAATGGAGAATTTCAAGAACTTTCAAATAATGTATTTATAAATAGAGGGTTCCATTTGAAAGAGAAAAAAATTAAAAATACAATTTGAAAATTGAATGTCTTATAAACAATTGAATGTAAATATTTTGTTATAATTAACATCAAATCAATTTTTTTCATTAAAAATGTGGCAGTGCTAGGAAATTATTACTGTGATACTCTCTCTATATGGATTAGTTGTAATCATCACTTAAAAAATATTATTTTAAGGTAGGAGAAGATATTTGGGGTGAAAATTACATACAAAACTTGAATAGTTTAGGTGTTAATTCAAATTATGTATTTAAAACAAACGACTACAGTAGTGGAATAGCTCAAATTAATGTTGCTGATTCTGGTCAAAATCAAATAGTAATTGTGGCTGGTGCTAACAGTCAATTAAATACGCAAGACGTAGAAAAAGCACAAGAAGTTATAAGTCAAGCAGCAGTTGTAGTTTGTCAATTAGAGACTTCAACGGATGTGGCAATTCGAGCTTTGCAGTTGTGTAGAGGTGTAAGAAATGAGTTTTATACATTTAAATATATTATGTCATGTATATATTTTTTTAGATTTCTATTCTCAATGGAGCACCAGCAATAGCTAACTGTGATGTACGATTGTTAACGTTGCCAAATATATTTTGCGTTAATGAAACAGAAGCTGCAGTATTTACTGGGCTTCCTGTAAATTCAGCAACGTAAGTAACTACGAGAAGCGAACTTTACATTATTAATGTGAAATATATTCTCTTAGGGATGCGGAAGCTGCATTACATGATTTATTAGAAAAGGGCTGTCACACTGTAATTATAACGTTGGGAGATGCAGGTGCATTGTTTGCAAGCAAAGAATCTCGTACACCGGTTCATATACGTTCACCGAAAGTCCAGTGCACAGATACCACAGGAGCTGGCGATGCATTTATAGGAGCCTTGGCTTATCTTATAGCGACACAGAAAAATTTAACTTTAAAAGATAGTATTACGATTGCGTGTTATGTTGCTGCAGATAGTGTAACACGACCTGGTACACAAATCAGTTTTCCTGGCCCAGAAATATTACAACGTTTTGATAAACAACTTTAAAATACATTGTTTAAACGTTTTGTGAAATTTGCACAGTAGAAAAATACAAAAACATAATTTTTAATCAGTTGTTTTTTTCTCCCAATTTTATTACGTCAGATACTTAAAACTATTTTATATGTACTTTAAACAATAAATTTAAAATTCATTATATTAAACATGAGACAATTGGATGTGGGAATTTGCCTCTTGTAACTGGAAAAACATAATTGGATATAGACCCAGTAATCTATGCTTTGTTTGGATTGTTATGGCTGCCACTATGTTTACATGTTAGACTAGTTGCCGACATAGCACTGATGCTGACCCAAAAAACAATTGTGGTTAGGAAAGGCGTGAGGAAATATTAATAAAAAAGATTGAGGTGAAATAGTTTATACATTATGATATAATTCCAAAAAAAATATATATTTCAAACAGCATATTTATTCTCTCTGCTTTTGTAAATCATAGAAATTAACATGGCATATTATTAATTAATACTTATTATTTAAACAATCATAACATTAAATAAAACCTTATATTTTTTTTTATTTTGTAAATGAGTAGACTATTAACAAATAATTTTCTTTAAAAATAAGTAATTTTATGAAACAATACATTTATTACATTTAAAAAAATGTCTCGGGAGGGTATTGGCAATCTATGCTTGCCATGGACTTCATAAAAAAATGTGGTTTTTTAAATTGTTTATTTTAAAAAAATTATTAACAAAAGTAAGCTTTCAGAGCAGACATAAATGGTAGAAAGTACGCAGTGTAGAAAAACACTAAAAAATAATATATTTACTGTTTTGCATAAAAATGTATCGTTTTTTTACTTATCTTCGTCAAGTAGTTCAAAAAACCTGTTCTGTTGCAAACTTCGGGTATGTTGCAATGTATGATGTTTTGACGTTGGGAGTGACATAAAGTTTTTACCTTGAATTTTTGGTTATTGTGCGCATTTGATTTTGCACACAGGTGCCTACATTTATGACAAAAAACTTATAAAAATACAGCAATGCCTGATTTCTCCCAAATTCGTAATTTTCCATTAAAGGTAAACTTTGTTCTTATGACTCAGTCTTGCCCTTTTAAGGTTTCTTTCTAGATTATTTTTGCTACTCATTTTGCCTTAATTGCCTTAAGCAGTTTAGGCTATTGGACATCCTCATCCTATTTATTCTATAATAGTATATTGATGATAACGTTGTTATGGGGCATATATCGACATGATGTAGATGAACCTATTCAAATGGTAAAGTGTTGGTGAACCATTATTGCAAATTACTATTTAATTTTAATTTTAGGCGATTTTTGTGAATGCAGTTTCGATAATACTAGATATTCTGTTGTTAGTAATATGTTTTCCCGATTCAAACAGTAAGTGTTATGTCCCGTTACGCAATTTTATATGTATGAAAGAAAGTAAAAACAGTATCTTGCAAGTAGGATTGTCAGGTTAGCAAATTTTTTTTTTGTAGGTGCTAGGGAACGATTTTCTGCAGCAATGGCTATATTACATTTGATTGCACGTCCAATTACAACAATATTTTTGGGAAAAATATTACAAGAAAGAAGTGGCACAGGTACTATATGAATGAGGGTGATATAATTAAATTTAGCAGCTCAAGAAATTTATGTCTCGGAGTCTTAATTTTTTCGTCTGATCCTTGCTTCTACTTTAAGCTTAATTTTTGCTTTTAATACATAATTGTTGTTTACTAAACAGTATCTTTAGGTAATATGGGAGAATTGTTTACTGGGCGAAACAGTAGTTACGAAGATATTGATAGAAACGTACCTCCACAGCCCCAGGCCCGTCAAACTGGTAGTTACGATTTTTCAACGGCTCAACAAATTTAGTAATAAATTATAGTCAAGTTTTGGGCCATATAATTTTTTTATTGTATATTTTTAAATACCAAAGTGAATAATGGAAGTTTTAAGTAACGTAGTTTTCGGATGATAGGACCTACATGACCAAATTTAGGAGATAATTTTAAACAAAAAAATGTGAATTCTTAATTTTTAAATATTATAAATACTTTATTTTTGCCGTCCTGTGATGAACACCTTCAGACCATGAGATGTATCCCAATTGTAAGGGTTCTATTTCAAGTAAAAGGTCTTTATGTCTTATGATCCTAAAAATACGGTAATTTTATGCTATATTTATTTTAAAATAAAATTGTACATTTTTGAATTTATCTACAGACATTCTCTCAACTCGAATAATATTACATTTACTTATGTGCAATGACTAAATCGAATAATGTTATTTAAAATAAGCTTAAACTGTTAATTTTTTTGTACCATACTGATATTAGGTTTTATGTGATTTTACACGTAATGGTATGTATTGTAAATATGTTTTATACAAGTAAACATATAATATGAATATGTATAACAGATGTTTTATTTTGGAATGATAATTCATATAGTACGTGTGTAGAGCAGCTACACTTCTTGTAGGGTGTTAATTAAATTGTGAATTACATTAAAGTTACAAATTACTCCGAAAACAAATATTAACGAGTGATTTTAGGAAATATTCGCTTAATTTTTGCGTATTTGTGAAACTAGGGCCTAGTTACTATGTAAACAGTCACTTGACAATTGCAGTAATCAAATGTGTATTGAAGAAGTTAACCCACCCAATAATCAGCAATTAAAAAAAAATATAAGGTACTAAGATGGCATCGTAAATGTTAGCACAAATACTGCACTTCATACACTGCAAAATATTTTGATTGTTCATCAATGTCTGATTAAACTTAGAATAAATAAAAATTTAAAAGATTAAAAAAAATACAATTTAAAGTTATTTTTACCTTGAAGATGAATGTAGGATACGTCTTTGTAAAAGATACATATAATTTTGATTATTGTGCAAGCTTGTGAATAAATGAATATTATTTTAAAAATTATGTCAATGTTAAAAAGTGTGTTACTCACGTAATGCATCTTTTCAGTTTTGGCAAAGGACATTAAATTGTAGACGTTTTTGAACTGCAATCCTGCAATTTATTTAAAATCCAAAGTTAATTTTTGGCGGTATCATTGTGACCAACATGCATGTGAACTTTGTACCCGTGGTTGTAGTAATTTTGTGTTTAGTAGTGAACATATTGTGTTTTGACACGGGCGTCCCATCCTTATCAGCTGTTTAGAAGTTTTTGTTTTGATGTTCTCAATTTAACTTGTAATCTCTTCTCTTCCGCATCTCACAGCCCTCGAAATGTTGGAAGAACCGACTAGTCTGTATAATTTGTGTATAAATGTGGCAGTAGCTGATTGTGTAACCTTATGCAAGTTTTGCAAAAAAGAATTTCGTGTTCTTCCAGATCATGTTCTTTTTGATTTTTATTACAAGGTTATTGTACTGTGAGTCTTGTTTTTATTTGAATGATAACGATTTTTTTTGCAGATGTATCTCGAAAAACGATTATGTTTGCTTGGTGTTGAATACAGTGAATTAGAAGTGTTTACACGATTACTTAAAGTAAAACATAATCGAACAAAGCTTCTTCGAAGTTTTCAGTCCCTTATAGATCATGGTTCCCTTGTTATGGAAGAACTAACACATGCATATGCCAAGCATCGAAATTCTGACAATGTTTCAAACAGTGTCATTGACGTGGGGTTAAAACTTGGAGGGTTTATGAATGAAGGTGGCTGGTATAACTATGCTATTCAAGTTCTTAACATAGTTGAAGAATTGTGTAAAAAAGCAAATACCAATAGCATGAAATGTAAATTGTTGGATTGTTATCACAAGTAAGGTTTAATTTTGTTAAGAACATATTCAGAGTATTATTTTTTTGAAAATATTTTAGACGTTTACATGCAGAAGCAATATATTGCATGTTTAAAGAAGCAAACAACACTTTTATGTTGGTTCAAAGTACTATAAATGAACTCAAAACAGCAAATTGCGTGCCAAATTTAGCTGGATTGTATGCAAATATATCAGCACTATTTTTTATTCGCAGTGAATATGAAGAGGTATGTGTTAACTATTTTTGTTTTCATCTGCATATTTAATATCATTTACTAATTACTTGACAACAGTGTTATTTATAGACTTTCTATAACAAAGATTTTTTTTTTATATGGTGTATAACAAAGGACCAATTCTATTTTGAAATTAATTTAATATAAAGATATGCTTTTTATATGCAAATATTGTTAAGCAATTTTTTTAGATTTTTATAAATTTAAACTTGTTTGATTAAAATTTAGTTTATAAAAAAAGGTCAACTGTAACTACTCGAAACAGAAGTTTATAGCAAATTTGAAGTATCAAGATTTTTAATAAGCTTTTTAGAGTATATGTTTATTTACAAAATTACTTAGATTTCTGCATCCTATGTAAAAAATTTAAGAAGGAATGTTTAATGTAACAAATTTGTAAATTCGTAATTAATGTTATCACACAAAACATTCCAAGCAGATAAAAAAACCAGAATGTCATATTTGATTATTCCAAAGTTCATTAGTTTCGACAATGAATATTTTTACCTATCATTAAATTTTTTGTTTAGGCCCACTATATCGAACTCGAGCGAAAGTAAAATATATGACTGCAACTGTCGCAATTGTTTTTTTTTTAAATATTGAAAACAGTATAATTATGGCAAACAAAACACTGTACAAAACTTGCATTTCACCTTGGTCAACGATAGTTTTTATTAATCACAATAATTTTTAATCAATTATGATTACATAACATGCTGCAAAGTTTTATATGTGCCATAGAAATACAAAATTAATCACTCAGGATTGTTTTTAAAAATCCCTTGTTAAGGCAAAAACTATTTAGTATAATTATTTGAAATGTAAAAGTGCTTTTGATTTTTAGATATTTTGTAAACTTAAGGAAATAGAAAAATAAATCGAAAACTGATTAGTTAGCTATATCCCTGTTTAATAGTTTTCATATAATATTGTTGTAAACATTGAAAAAATTCTTGAAGATTTTTTTATGCATAATTTGATAGTGCGTAAAAACATTTTTTTATGCTTACTGTTAAAAAGTTATGACACAAATTTACCTTTTTTTAAATGAAAACTATAGTTGACTATGACCTATAAGAAACTAAAAAAAAACAAGGTGTAAACCATATAAAGCTTATGTGGTAGAACATTTAAAAGGGATTGAGTTCTGTAGTTTCTGCAAAAAGTGCTGACAATAATCAGTTTCTCCTAAATATTATGAAAACAGATAAATATTTTGTATTAAGTAATGGAGATTTTAATTAGAAAATTATCATAGCTGGACAAACCAAAATCCACTTGTCAATATGTGAAAAACAAAAACAAGGCAAATTTGGTCTAAATGTGGGCAAATGATTTATTTTATGAAAATCTAACAAACAATTTTGTGCTTATATTTAAACCTCTTTTAGAAAATATATCTCTTGTGAAAAGGAAATTAAATTTATTTTCATAAAAACTTTATTCTGAAGGTTAATTAGGTTTCAATTCATTTTGGCTTCACAGTCGATTGTCACAATTAAATCCTATTAATTTTTTTTTACCTAACTGCTGATCCTGACTATATTGTTGATTATCTTTTATTCACATTGTGTTTTTTTTTTGTTTTGCTTAAAATAAAATTTAATCTTTGTAACTTTTGTATTATTGAAAATAACTACATGACTACATCAACCCTTATATATTTGAAATAAGAAAAAAAAAAGTAATTCAAATAGGTCATGGCCAACTATAGTTTCTATTTAAAAAAAGTTAAGTTTGTGTCATAACTTAAAAACGTAAGCGTAATTTTTTTTTAGGACCATCAAATTCTGCGTTAAAAAATCTGAAACTAATCTTCATAGATTAATTAGACGTTTGCAACAATAACGGGGATGTGACACATTCTTTAAAAGACAAAAAAAAACAGTTTTTCGCTAATAATTGAAAAACCAAAAATAATAGTAGTACAATATATCTGAAAACGGTTCTTAGTTTGTCTCAGAAAACTGCATATTTTTGGTAATTTAACCGTTTCTCTATTTTGAGTATTAAGCAAGATACCCATGTAATATCATTGAATTTGGTCCACCCTTAATACTTTAACTTGGCAGACTTCTAGTTGACTTTCGATATTAATTGCTTTAATGATTAAAGCTTTTCTATGGTAAACTTTACACTTGGTTTATTACTTTCAGGTTTGAAAGACATATTTTCAACAATATCCGTTCCATAGTCAATGTAGTTTTATTTGCATAAATTAGGCCCTAAAAATGTATTGTGTTATCAGCATTAGGACTATTAGGAGTGTTTTTAAATTTTTTATTGATGAAACAACTTTTAATTGATTAATTTTTGATATTTTTGTTTCAGGCTTATAAATGGGCAAAAAAATCTTTAGAATTATTGGACGATTCAGTGCCAGTTAGGTATGAATACAGACACAAAATGCCTAATATTTGTGTAAATGAAAATTTTGTTTGCAGAGTAATAGTAGAAGTTCTTCGTCATTCATCTAAATCATGTGTAGGCAAGCGACGTTTTGCTCAAGCCGGTCTACTTATACAACAAGCGGTTAGCGTGGCTTCGAAGTTGTATGCCATCGACCGGCATCCATGTTATTCTGATGTACTTATGGATTACGGATTTTATCTTTTAAATTTTGACGCCGTTCAGGAAAGCGTGAAAGTTTATGAAAGAGCTTTAGCCATTCGAAAAGATGTTTTTGAGAAAAATAACATACATGTGGCTGTTGGACATGAAGATTTAGCCTATGCCATGTATGTTAATGAATATAGTTCCGGAAGATTTTATCCTGCAAAGTGAGTTAACAATATTATAATTATTATCGTCGAAATAATGAAGTTGTTAATATTTGAGCTAAGTTTTTATGAACCACTTTTATTTTTTTTAAATCAGGGCCGTAGTAAGATTTTGCAATATGTAAAAATGATTCAATTTAATTTGATTTATAGAAAGTTTTACAGAGCTGCATTTTTATAGAATAGATGAATTCCGAGTTTATTCGCAAGAAAAAAATTAAGTAAAGTTTGATTGTTGTAATGAAATTTTTAGTATAAGTACAGGGTATCAGCATAGTGTGTATTTTCTTCATACATAATTTTTTACTGATCAAGATCGATAAGTTTAAATAAAAAAGTTGTTTAAGATCTACAGGGTGAGTCATTAATGTGGGATCGGACGATTATCGCTAAACAGTTTGAGATAGAAAGTCAATTCAAACGCTTTTTCAAACAGTTTTTTCTTCCGAACACGATAAAAATATTTTCAAATATACAGGGTGAGTCACCTCTCTGGAACTAACAGCAACTTTTATAATTCAAATACAACACCCCATTTTTTATTTAATATTTATGACCGCTTTTATTTTAGCTTTGCATTAGTATAAAATACTACAGGTTTTTATGCAACCTTGTCACTAAAAAAAAAAATTTTTAATTTTTTTAAAGGTTTTAAGTCTATTTAAAAAATTCTCCTTAAGTTATTTTTCGAAGAACAGAGTTGTAATTTGGTAAGGACATGCAGAAAACATTGCTCTATTCGCTCGATATGAAAAAGTTTAAATCACCCATATAGGGTGTTCATAAATAGGTGGCAACTTCCATGACTTTCAAAAGCTCGTAACTCAATTTTTTCAAAACCCCTGTATTTTCTTGTCATCGAATTCGTCTTTAAGAGAGCTTCGTTTTTTGTTAAGTATGTCCTATACCCAAAACTCATACTTTTCGAGATATTCGACATTTTTTCTTCTAATCGTTATTGAAGCAAATAGAGTGCCATGGGAATCTAAAAAACTGACTGTTCACTTCACTGACAAAAACTTGTCGTTTATTTCTTGAATTATTACATTTCCACAATTAATTTTACTTTACAACATCATAACTTTCAAATATTTCTAGGAATTTACTAACTTTTTTCACTTACTCATTATTGATTTTTCACAAACGTCACTCAGTTGTGTCAAATTTGTATGGAAAAACAATCACATTATTCAAGTTGTCAGTGAAAAGTTGAAAGGTGTTCTATTTTAGTTGAAACTTGAAAGTAAATTACAAGTCAAGTTCAAGTAACTTGACTAATGAAAAGAAGGCTTAAATTACTTCAAATACTGTATATGTTAAATTTTTTAGTTCTTTTTAAAAAATGAATATGTTTGTTATATCTAAATTCAACAGTTTTTGAGTTGTTTATGGTATTTTAAAAATGTCGACGTATACAAAACTTTGGTATAATATTAATATTTTCAAAACTTATTAATATCAGTGAAAAATAATTTGGAAGTTATATTAACAACAGTCTTATAGTGTGGCTGGTGATTAGTTTAACTTTAGAAATAATACACAGGGTGTTTGCTTAAATTAACATGTTCATATTTAAATGAACATGTCAATTTGTTTTAATAAAACACCCTTTATTTTTTTTACATTTTTTTAGATATAATTTTCTTTAAAAATTATTGATGCTGTGTTATTTATAAAATTATATTTCTCGAGTTATCACTGTTTAATGATTATTTTTAGGTAGGCAAATTTGATAGAATTAAGCCAGTAGGCTTTAATAGTATATTACATAAGAGTTGTAAGAAGGTAATTGCTTTACCACTCGTGTTATGTAGCTTACTTTTTCTACGAACACAATACCTACGATTTTAACAGCTTTTTGGCTAATAGACACATGTAATTACGTTGTTTTGTCAATGTTGATGTAAGCATACTTTGACATTTCTAGACAAGTGTGCGTTTTGCTTACCGTGCGTTATAACTCATATACTATGCATGCAGGCAGTGTTTGACGTAAGGCTACTTCGATCTTTCTAAACAAGTGTGCGTTTTGCTTGCCGTGCGTTACTAAGCATGCAGGCTGTGCGGTAAGAGTCATTTATATTAGAGGTCGTAGAAAAAAATATTTACCCTTCAGACTATCAAATACAATTCCATTTTTACATTTAGGATGTACAGTTTCACTGTTTACTTATTTATTTTTAGAAACGTGTTTATCATGTTTGTTTATTTTAAGTCATAGGAGATAAAAGTAATTTATTTATGAGGTCAAAATTATTAAAACCTATGGTGGAAACCTTTGTTTTATATTTGTTGTAATTTACCTGAAAAGGCAAAACTGTTAACTTTTAAACGCAAATAATATCGTCTATCTACTGCTCACTTATATATTTTTTAACATAATAGCAGCAAATAATAGTATACAGGGTGAGGCATCACTTATGACACCCCTACTTATTTTGTTATTGGAAAGATTTATCAAAAAAAGTTTCAAATAAAAGTTGTTAGATACAGTATTTCCCAAAATATTGTCATGCCAAATTTCGTTTTCTTTTGTTTTTTTAGGAGTTGCGGCACCATACATATTTTTTTATACGGTTTGAAAGACATTTTCTTTCTCTTTTCAACACACTAAAACTTTCAATACCCTTACATAACAAAATTTTTAAGAAAATCGCGAAAGAACAATTTTGTTTTAAAAGCGTACGGTATTAATTAATTTACATTAGTAAGCAATGAAAATGATACAAAACGGTAAAAAATGTATTACAGTAGTTTTGTGTTTACCGTTGTAACCTAATTAACTTTTTTTTAATCTTTTACCATTTTGTATCAATTTCAAAGCCTACTAATGTAAATTAATTAATTAATAAAAATTTGACATGACAATATTTTGGGAAATACTGTATCAAACAACTTTTATTTGAAACTTTTTTTGATAATTCTTTCCAATAACAAAATAAGTGGGGTGTCATAAGTGATGCCTCACCCTGTATTAGCCGCGTATGAATTATTTACAAGTACACTGATGTAGAATAAACAATCATTTAAATTTTTGTTTACATATGTTACAATCAACATATACAGCCTAAAAGTGATTGTGAAATTGTATTTGGTAAATTTGGAATTTTTAAGGTACTGGTTTCATTCCATTAAATATTGCACGTTTACCTATAAATTATCAGCCATAATAGGAGTGTTATTTATAAAACTTCCAAATAATTTGTAACTGTCAAATGTTAAGTTGTGAAATATTAATATTTTTCTAAAGTTCTGTGCATGTCAATGTTTAAAAAAAAAAAACGCAAAACTCAAAAACTGTTGAATTAGGTAGGTATAATAAACCACAAACATTTTAAAAAGAGAATTTTATTGGAAATCTAAAAAATTAAAAATGTACAAAGTGTTTTGTTTGAAGTAACAAAGTTACATATCGGTGCGAAAAACAAAACACTATTTTATTTATACACACTATGTGTATATCCTGTTTATCGTATATTGGGAAATAATTAGCCCCAATATCCTTAAACTTTGATTACAATACAGCTCAAATGTTATTGTTTTTGAACAATAACTGCATTAATGTAAATTGTTAGGCAACGAAACTATTGTACCGACAAAAATACAAGGTCTTGTGATAATATTAATAATATACTTAACAAGTGATATGCTATCAGTAACCAGCGGTAGTGTAATCAGCATAAGCAATTTATAGTCAATTATTATGATAAGGCAATTATGTTACACTGTAAAAATGTTTCTAGGGAAAACTCTGAACGTTCCATTCGTATAATGGACCGCATTTTACCTAAGGACCACCTAATGTTAGCGTCAGCCAAACGTGTCAAAGCACTCATTTTAGAAGAAATAGCACTTGATATGAGAGACGGTAACAATCGGCAAGCTCAGGACGAATTACTACTAGAAGCCGAACAGTTGCATCAAGCAGCCCTAGCCCTTTCTCATGCAGCTTTTGGCGAACGCAACGTGCAAACGGCTAAACACTATGGCAACTTGGGTAGGCTGTACCAGAGCATGACGAAGTACGAAGAAGCCGAAAAAATGCATCTCAGAGGTATCAGTATTAAAGAAGAACTTCTGGGCCCCGACGATTACGAAATCGGGCTGAGTATTGGTCATTTAGCGTCGTTATATAGTTATCATATGAAACGACATTGCGATGCCGAAAAACTGTATTGTAGATCAATAGATATTAGTTTAAAATTATTTGGAAGTAGTTATTTTGGCTTAGAATATGATTACCGTGGTCTCATTAACGTTTATTCAGAATTACAGGATATCGGTAACATGTTGCATTACACGCAGCTCATGCGTGAATGGAAAATAAGCCGAGAAAGTCAGCAACGTATCAACGTTTATCCTGATAACCCGCTACCTTTAAAAGAAGTTGTCGATAAATTTTTTGCTATGTGCTAGTTGGATAATGTACTAGTCAGTCGTGCAATGTGTAAAAGATTTCGTTTTAACTGTTTAGCCTTTATTTTTTTATATACTGATAATCATTAATAAGTTTACACCAATTTGGAGAGTTTTTTTAAATGTAAGTTTGAAGTACTAATTGTAGTGTTCTTTAGCTTACGATTTTATGTAACTTTTAATTTTTATACAAAAGTCGTACGATTATGTGCAATATTAAAAGCAAAATGAATGGGTGGATGAGGTTGAAAAAAATCGAAATAATTTTAGTTGTGACGAATATAGAAATATAATTATGAATATACAGGGTGATTGATTGAGACCGGTACTTAAAAATATATGAAGAATGAAAAAGGGTATGGATCTGAAATTTTTGTTATGACCATAATGGCATCTGATCTGTTTATTGAAAATATTTTCAATATGGCAAAACTTCCCGGAAATACCGGAAGTTGATGTCTACTTTCTTATTTCAAATACAATGGTCTATTTTTTATTGCGTATTTGGATTCAAAACGTTATTTTAGAGGGACTTTTATTAGCATTCCCTATACCTAAGTGCAATAATTTTTTAGATTTTTGGACTTTTTTGAAAATTTTTCGATTTTCATCGTGATGCTTAATATTATCTAATGCTGCCATTTTTGAAGAAAAAACGCTTAAATTTAGACCATGCCTAGAAGAGGCCTTGGAGTCCATCCTGGAATTTTTGCAATCGATGCATTACTTACAGGGTGTTCAAAATTTAATTTTCTTTTAATACAAATTCAGACCACTAAAACTCGTTTTTTTCAAATACAATGCCCAAACTTTTTTTAAATTTTCTAATGCAAAATTACATTCTGCATCAATCTGTATCAGCATTTTCTATACCTATCTGCAATAATTTTCGAGTTATTAAGAATTTTTGATAAAGTTACGAGAAATTGCAACATTTTTAAATAGTAAGCTTTGGAAATGACAACAAACGCCAATATTAATAACTGTAAACCACTTTTATTGCGTTTGTCTGAAGTATCCATGAAAATGGAAAATCAAGAGTATTCAAACACGGATATTTTGAATTTATTTTACATTCATAGACAATATCACAAAATTATTGAAAGTGCGAACGAATAGTTTTGCATTTTTAATGTAGATTGTACAGCATCGTATGTTAAACCCGAGTCTTGCGCTGCCAATCGAATTGAGCGCTGAGGATGGTCATTAAAATATCCCAGGCTGTTAACTTCGTTAGTTTCATCATTTGTCACACGCTTAGGTTGAATACTAGCAGATTTCACTCTTCTAAATTGCAAAAAATTGATTCTATTCATTGAAATTTATGTCTGGTCATTACAGTCAAATGAGGATACCTCTCACTGAACAACGACAAGATCTTTCAATAATCTTGTGACATTCTTCACGAATATAAAATAAGTTCAAAATATTCGTGTTTGAATACTCTTGATATTCCATTATCATAGATACTTCAGACAAACGCAATAAAAGTGGTTTACAGTTATTAATATTGGCGTTTGTTGTCATTTCCAAGGCTTACTATTTAAAAATGTTGCAATTTCTCGTATCTTTATCAAAACTTCTTAATAACTCGAAAATTGTTGCAGATAGGTATAGGAAACGCTAATACAGATTGATGCAGAATGTAATTTTGCATTGGAAAATTTAAAAAAAGTTTGGGCATTGTATTTGAAAAAAACGAGTTTTAGTGGTCTGAATTTATATTAAAAGAAAATTAAATTTTGAACACCCTGTAAGTAATGCATCGATTGCAAAAATTCCAGGATGGACTCCAAGGTCTCTTCTAGGCATGGTCTAAATTTAAGCGTTTTTTCTTCAAAAATGGCGGCGTTAGATAATATTAAGCATCACGATGAAAATCAAAAAATTTTCAAAAAAGTCCAAAAATCTAAAAAGTTACTGCACTTAGGTATAGGGAATGCTAATAAGTCCCTCTAAAATAACGTTTTAAATCCAAATACGCAATAAAAAATAGACCATTGTATTTGAAATAAGAAAGTAGACATCAACTTCCGGTATTTCCGGAAGTGTCGCCATATTGAAAATATTTTCAATAAACAGATCAGATGCCATTATGGTCATAACCAAAATATCAGATCCATACCCTTTTTGATTCTTCATATATTTTTAAGTACCGGTCTCAATCAATCACCCTGTATACATTTTAAATTTTATTTTAATGGAATGTGATTGATTATATTGAAAATTAGTGAAGGCTTTGCTTGAATTTTAAGACTAGTTATTTACAGATTTATAAATTAGTTCAGATGATTGTTTCTGAGAAACAAAACTAATTGTGAAATCGATAACGTGTACTGAGTGTATCATTTAATTTAGGCAACCATAGAGATCTTGCAGAATGTGTTGGATGGAGATTCAGTTAAATTAACAAAACGTTAAATATAATAAAGTGATACTCAGATGTTTTGCTAAGTTAACTTGATAGAAGCAAAAAATGAAATTATGCAATGTTTTGTTTTATGCAGGATCTTGTTTTGAAAATAAAGTTTGGTAGTTTTGGGCATTGTGATAATTTTACATGCAACGTAAACGGCATTTTTAGTTTTTCCATGGTACATTTAGTTACATAGGTCTAGCATTCAGCTGTTGATTTTATTATGGATGCAGTATTAAATGTTTACTTGAGTAGATAGAATTTGTTTATCTCGTTTCAATGAAGTCTTTTGTTATAAAAACAACAAAAGAAAATAATTACTTACACCCAGTGCCGGATTGAGCCTTCAGAGAGCCCTAAACAAAATTTAGTGTTTGGGCCCCATTCATGGAGGGTGTTTGCACATTTATCCGACAGATTTTTCGGGGTAAAAAAAATATGTTTTGAACTTTTTATTTATGAGCAAATATAATAATCAATTTTTTTCTGGGTCGAATGAAGTCCCTCTGAATTACGAACCCTAGTTATTTGTCTTTTTTGTCTATTGGTTAATCGGGCACTGTCTACACGAACATAAATACTTTTTGAGCAAAAAAAAGAACTTCATTCATACATCCATGGCCAACCTGCTTAAAAAGTAATTTTTGTTGTTGCAGGTACATTTAAAAAAAATTACAGTGGATAATATCTTATTGAAAAGAGAAAACAAATGTGATCTATTCAAGTAAAAAAAATTAAGTTAACTGCTATAGCTTTGTAACTAAGTGGCCTTAAAAAAAAATTGTATTACAAGCTTATGAAGCACAAAAATTCAGATTTTTATTTTTTTAAACTAAAAGTTAAGTAAACTGAGGAATATTGCAGTGCATTTAGCTCTTTTATATAGGGTTAGGGGAGAAATTCTCGGAACGGTTGATTATCTTAGTTATTTTCAAATCTTTTTTTTAAAATTCGGTTTGTTTACAGCGTCATTCAAAAAGTCTGCAACAAATGGGAAACATTTTTAATATTGATTTCTCAGAAAATTTTATTCCTGATAAAAGTTGGTGCATGGTCTAAAACTAATTTTAAGATGAAGTAAAGTTTAATAAACAGTCATAGGACACTAGATTTTAGCGATTTTTGAAATATTCGCCGAAGTAAAGTGCCCTTATTTTAAGAGATACAAAAAAAATTAATAAGAAAAAGTTATTTAGGATATTAAAATAAGGCTGGATTAAAATTTTAACGGTCAAACTCTAATTTTTATTTATTAAGAAATTTTAAGCACTTTACTTTTGTGAATATTTCAAAAATTGCTAAAATCTAGTGTACTATGACTTTTTATTAAACGTTTTTCTCTTAAAATTAGTTTTAGGCTATGCACCAACTTTTATGAAGAATAAAATTTTCTGAGAAATCGATAATTTAAAACTTTTCCATTTGTTGCAGACTTAATGAATGTTAAAATTTCTTAAAAAATAAAAATTGAAATTTGACCTTCAAAATTTACATCTAGACTTATTTTGAGATTCTAAATAACTTTTTCCTTTAAAATTTCTCTGTATCTCTTATAATAAGGGCACTTTACTCCTGTGAATATTTCAAAAATCGTTAAAATCTAGTGTCCTATGACTTTTTATTGAACTTTTGTTCCTCTTAAAATTATTTTTAGACCATGCACCAACTTTTCTCAAGAATAAAATTTTCTGAGAAATCAATAATAAAAATGTTTCCCATTTGTTGCAGACTTTTTGAATGACGCTGTATACGATTAAAAACAAAAAATTTATTGATGATATGTTCATATTTTTTTTACATTTTCGGTTTAAAGAGAAATGACCTTACTTTAATTTTTTTTAATGGTACACTTTGTATATTCTTACATTTTCGGATGCAGAATAAAAAACTACATCCAAAAACATCATCAAGGGTTTTATTCTAAAAGTTATTTAAACAATTAAAAAAACAAAAAATCTCAAAATTAACTACTGTAACTTTTTTGTCAAATCTCGTTGATTTCAAAGATGCATCGGTCTGGTGCTCGGTAACGCCTCTATGAACTATAAAATTTGACAACAAACTGACAGCAGTTACACGTATCGTGATTTTGAGTTGTTTGGTTTTTATAATTGTTTTATGAACATTATTTTAAAATAAACTCTTGATGATTTTTTTGAATGTCATTTTTTATTTTGCATCCGAAAATGTAAGAATATACAGGGTGTTCCATTTAAAACAATTAAAGTAGGGTAATAATGAAAATAACATCAATAAATTCTTTGTATTTAAACATATATTCAAACCAAATAAAAAAAAAAAAAGTTTAAAAATAACTAAGGTATTCAACTATTCCGGGAATTTCTCCTAATCCTGTATGTAACTTTTTGCTAATATAATCGAATCTATATCTATTATATTAATGGAGATTCTCATAGTGCCCCGAATCAAGTAATAGGCCCTCTCCTAATTTCAACACCATACTTGTTTAAAAATTGAATTATTTACAAAACTGTAGAGTGTAGAGGAACCTATAGTTGAGAGCTAATTGTTTTTGAATTAAACATTGTCCAAGTATTAGGGTTAATTTGTAGACTTATTAATTAGCACAAAATATGCCTATGGTACCTGATACGTTAAAATACTTTTGTTTTTAAGAAATTGTTTAGAACGTAACCTAAAACTGATGTTGGCTGTAATTGTGTGTTAATCAAACCTAAATTGGCTTGTTTTTTGTATAAATAGTCAAATTAATAAATATGGAATAAAAAAGTTATCAATTCATTAAATGTGTTGATTTTTTGATGTATAACATCATCTCTCATTTGTTCAAATGGTGCCTGTTATATGCTAAACCAGTAACAATTTTTGCTCATTATTAAGTAGGTTTTGAACAGTTTTATAAAGACAAAAGCATCAATAAGTAGCTCACTTCTTCTTTTTTGTTTGGTGAATATGTTTAAAAACTTTTCTAGACTTTCTTTTTTAGAATTTTGCCGGTTGAAATTTAATTTTGTACTTTAATTTTTGAAAAAACATCTGTATTTAAGTTGCAATTACAATAAACCTTAATATTTGGACATGTTGTTTGCAATATTCACAGTAATGTCCTTTATAAAGAATTAAATAATCTCTTTAATTAATATGAGTGATATGTTTTAAATCTACCATAGTTTTATGCTGTATATTTTTCTGATTTTGAGAGAATTTTAAGTAAGTTAAGTAATATGATTCATTATTATTTTTAATTTTAATGGTACTGATAGGTTTTTCGTGGTAGATGCACTTTTTATGCATGCAGTTATTGTAACACTAAAGAAAGTCTATTTTGTAATTATTTTATATTCATTTAATTTTTAAAACAGCATTGCCTTAGTTATTGTTTATTGTATATGTATTGAATGTATGATTAGGTTGGCATTAAATTCTTTATTTGATGATTGTGTATCAGATCTTTATCTATAGCAACTGCCATAAAAGCAAAAAAATTAATGTATGTGATTCAATTTATAATAAAAGATATATTTACAAATAAAATTAGTATTTGTAAACCTACAGTCGACTTACTTGTGTTTATTGAGGTGTGGCTATGTCTGATTAAAAAAATGTTGCGTGTATTATTAACTTAACAGATTTATCCTCCCAAGCAGCAACTTTTATTTTATATTAGATTGCATCAACTTTTTTCACAAGATTATTTGGTTTTGTTTTTTGACAGATATTTCTTAGGGGTACCATATTTCATTTTCATATCTAAAATTTTGCAATAAACATCTAAAAAATCCCTTAATTGTTTTAAGCAGTATGGTTGGCCAGGATTTTTTTTTTCTGATTTAAAATGTATAATGACTAAATACATACAGTGTGTCCAAAAGGAATGGAATATTCTATATATCTCAGTAAATATCTACTTTAGGGAAAAATGTTTAGAATAAATGTTGTTTGGTAGGTACTTAGTTTTCCATTTTAAGACAAAATTGTTTTTTTTTTCGAATAACAATGATGGGGTCACCTTAAAAATTAAGTTTATGCTAAGAGGCCGGAAAATATCGAAAATTTAAAAGATCTTATTAGAGAAATTACACCTGAAATGGTTGGGAATGTTATAAACAGGTTTAAAAACCGAGTTTATCATTGCCAAGCTGTAAATGGTTCACAGTTTGAACACGTATTGTAGATTTGGTCAAAAAATGTTAGTTCTTATGATGTTTTTGTTAGAAATAAATACTAATCAATTAAAATAATTTTTGCGTTTTTCTCAAAAAGGGTACTAAAGTTTTGAAAAGAGAAAAACATTCTCTATCAAATGAGCATAATATAGGGGTATCTTGTCATTTAAAAAAATTCAATTGTTTTTCATTGTGCATTTGTTATTCGAAAAAAATATATTTCAATTTTGTCTTATGGTGGAAAACTAAGTACCAAACAACTTTTATACAAAACATTTTTCCCTAAAGTGGATATCTACTGTGATATATAGCATATTCCATTCCTTTTGGACACACTGTATAATACATCAATTAAAAAAAAGAATTGTTTCTTCAGGCTCGAGAAATTTATCAATTTTGTATGTTTTAACTGATAAAAAATGCTTGATTTATTATTAATGTAGCAAATAATTATGATGAACAGTTACCAAAGTTGTAACACGTTAGTTAAAAAACAAGGTTAGCTTAATTACATACTAAGTTATCTTGAAAAAAGATAATCGAACACTATACAGGGTGGAGGGTGGACCAAATTCGAGTTTAAACATGGAGATCTCGCTTACTATAATAGCTAGAGCATAGGTTTAAATTTGGCAAAGTTAATTAATTCAGTGCCCATTAACAATCCGAGGAGAAATTGAAAATGTCTCAATCGGTTTTCGAGAAAATTAGGAAAAACCGGAAAATACGATTTTTGAAAATCGTTGATAACTCCTTTGGAGTATAAAATATTTAAAATGCGTAGGAACTTTTCAAGTCGAATTAGATGGTAATCTTTAATTTTTCCTGTCGATTCGTTTTTGTTTTATGATAACTAAGTTTATTTAAATAGCAAAAATTATTGCACTCATAAGAAAAAAATACAGTTGGTTGTCATAAAACAGAAACGAATCGACCTAGGAAAAATTAGTGATTACTCTCCGATTTGGCGTAAAAAGTTGCTTAGGCAATGTTTTTATTTATTTGAAATATTTTATAGAATAAGGGAGTTTTTTAAAATCGATATTTTCCAGTTTTTCCTCATTTTCTCGGGCACTGTTGGAGAGATTTCCAATTTCTCTTCGGATTATTAATGAGCAACGAATTTAGCAACTTTGCCAAATTTAAACCTAAACTCTAGCTATTATAACAAGCGAAATTCCCATGTTTAAACTCGAATTTCGAATACCCTGTATATTTCATTCGCTCAAAACTTAAATTTCTCTGGTAAAGCATACATAAAATATGAGAAAATGATCTATGTTGTGTATTGCACGAAAAAGATTAATTTTTTAATGTTCCAAGTTTAGTTGTAAATTCAAGAAATTTGTAGTAGCTAATTTGTTACCACCCTTTTTTAGAATGTTTTTTAACTTGTCTGTTGCAAATTTATTAACAGTATCGTAGTTTGTCGAGTTTTGAAAGCGAAAAGCATTTTATAGCGTTATATTGAAACAATTACAAATTGGGAAATTTTTCACCACAATAGGTAAGACATTTTTGTTTCTCTTCAAGTTCTTTAATAATAATTGCAAACATCACTTGTTACGAAGTCATGGCAAACTTGGTTATGGAAATGTTTACAAAATTAGCAATATCTTGATTATTTTTTGCAACAATATCAAACTATACATTTTTGAAAAGCAAAAAAATGCTCTTTCATATAAAGTCATGGCCAACGAGGGTTTCTGTTTAAAAAAATACAAATTTACTTAATATCTCAAAAATCAAGGTCGCAAAAAAAAATTGTTATTAAATTAAAGCATAAAAATCTGTATAAGAACCTTGATAACATTTTGTTCTATTTTAATAAATAAAGGAGTTGGTTAATTTTCAAAAATGATGAAATTTCATTTTTCGTCTGTAGTGCCAAAATGGAAAGCGATATAAAAAATCTGATTACATAGGCGTTTTTTTCTCAAAAAAATTGCCCAAGAGACCGATGTCAGATTTTCGCTAACTATTGCGGTAACCGAGATACCCCGTAAAACATTTGAATTTGGTCCACCCTGTACAGGGATCAATTCTAGTTCCCCTGTTTAAAAGTAGAGGACTTGGTTATAGTTTAATGTTAATGCGTCAAACTACGACCAATATACACAAAAGTAACGATGGTAGGTGTTGAGACGTATGAACAGGGGCGTTGAAAGCAGTCGCTGGCCCGGGAAAAAATTACTATTTTCAGTACCGCCCTTCCACTGTTAATAAGCGTGTAAAAAAACAAATTTTGAGCCCCGGGCCTGACGAAACTGACCCCATCGCCCCTTCTTCCTTATCGTCGGCCCTGTGTATGAAATTAAGATTTAAATAGATTTAATTCACGGCCATCTATTTGTGTTTTGTTTTTAGGAAGAATCAGTTTCGTACATTTAATTTTGCTTGAAACAACTTATTGTTTTATTTATCACATTTTATTGTTGGACAAAAATTTGTATAAGAAATAAACTGTTGCGTATATAATTAATTGTATACGGGAATTAAAATATATAGCAACACTCACATATTCACACAAAGCATTTTAGGAGCGATTTCTAAAAGACGGGTAGTTAGGCTTCTCCTTGGCTAAGGTAACGACAACATGAGTTGAGTGGACGTGACGTAGACGGATGGGACAATACTTGTAAGCGGCGTGGTGCGGTCCTCCACAGTGACAACAGATCGGATCATTTCTTTGACGCGGACAGTACTCCACATCGTGATTTTCTCCACATCGAACACATCTCGGAAGTTGACGGCAATGGGTAGACGTGTGCCAGAAACCTTGGCACTTGAAACACTGCGTGATATCCGGTTCCGCGTGAATCTGATTGGAACTACTCTCGGCAATTGCCGGGAAAGACGTATAATTAAAGAAGTTTAATCCTTCTTCGACTAGTCTATGCAAGTCCAACGAGTTCAACACTTCGATTTTGACGCAAGCTCTTGTCCTTATTAGTTTTCCCACACAAATACCTTGCCGTTTCAACGCTTGATGGATTTCGCGAATCGATATGCACCAGGGGATGTCCTTGATAACGGCCAGGTGTCGGAATCTGGCTTCGCCAGTTGAGAATTTCGCCACTTGTACAGGACCGTCAAAGACTTTCTGAAGCGGCAGTTTCATTATTTTACTAGTATCTTCCTCGCTCGTGAACGCCGCTATGACTCCGCAAACTGTTTTCTCGACTTTAACCTTTCCGCTTATTATATTCGAAATGGCACTGATGAGTTGTTCGACGGTTACCTCAGGTTCAGTTCTGTCATCCACCACGTTGTACGAAGTGAAATACAGCGAACATACGTAAGGATTTTGGGAAGTGACGTCTCCTATCTCTTGAATCTTATGGCAGTCCTTGGGCAGGTTTTCAAAATCGTTATCGGATATAATTTCTAGGGTGCTGTATGTGGAACTGGCGATTCGATTGAATTTTTCTCCAGTTTTCCGTGGGTTTGTTGGGGTTATGGGCCGACAGTGATTTTTGGGCTTAAGGCTTTTTCTCACTCTTTTATTTGGAGATTGGTTTGACCCATGAGATTGCAGCGCCGATGCGGATCTTACTTTTCTGAGCGATGTGGAAGACTAAATAAAATTAAATTTTGTTACTAACAAATCATTGTGCAAACGAAATTAGTCCCATTTCTGGATTGTTTTTAAACAAACAGATATTATTTGACTTAAGTAGGATCATATTTTATAGATCTAACTGATAGACATCTCAACTTTTAATTTTTAAATAATTTCTTGGACATATTTAGTCAATTCGAATTCTTTATTGAATTCTCGTATGCGGAACGTTGTTTAAATTGTAAAAATGGAGATGACGTTCAGTTCAATCTAAAATTAAATATTACGCATAATAACTTCCTTAGGAAAAGAGATAAAACATTCAATTTTTCAGGGCAAATAGACGTAAATTTATAGCCTCTAACACTCCAAATGCTCATCAGATTTAAACAATATTGGCCCCTCCGGAAGCGAAAGCACAATTGCCAAATTTTAACGAAAGATCCTGCCACCATTTGTAGCTTATGTAGTTAGTAAAAGATCCCCTATCTCATAATTGCTTGGGCCACATTTTTTCGGCTGCGGCGATTTAAAGATTATCTTAAAAATCTATTGCTGGTTCGAACTGAAGATCCAGTAATAGATTTTTGACATAATCTTTGAATCGCCGCTGGCGAAAAAAATATGGCTTAAGCAATTTTGAGAGAGGGGATCTTTCACTAATTATACTGGGTGTTTTTTAAATATTGCGAAAAAATTCGGGAGGTAATTCCTTATCGAAAATTAAGGGGCGGTTTTATATATGTAAACGTTTTCCTTAGATATCTCCTTTTGGAGTTACACCCCCCCAAAGAGGAGTGGTAAAATTAGGTTTTTATTTTATTTCTCAAATTTGGATATACGTAGGAGAATGATGATTGGTAGATGTTTCGTACTTAATAGAAGGTTTTCCATAGTTATATTTTTAATCATCTCCCAGCTTCACAAGGGGCTGAAAAGTGCGACCCCTGCTGTTTTTTTTAAAATCAGAAGTTTATGGGGACTTGAAATTTTGCAATTTAAATTTTCTTTAAAAGCTTCATTTATTTAGAAACTTTTTTTATTCTTTAACTTTTTCTGTAAAACCTACAGATTATGAGTAAAAAATTAAATGAGTGAACATGAACCATTAAATATTCAAAAATAAAACGATTTATTTTGGTGGTCACTGGTTAGTGGTTACCATGGTTTGTTAATGTTCATATTGAGTAAAATAGACGGGTGTTTTCGTGTTGTCGCCTCTTAAATTTCAAAATGAATTGCACCTGTTAATTCTACTCAAAATGAACATTAACAAACCATGGAATCACCAAAATAAATCGTTTAATTTCTGAATATTTAATGGTTCAGTTCACTTATTTAATGTTTTACTTAAAAACTGTAGGTTTTGCAGAAAAAGTTAAAGAAAAAAAGTTGCTAAATAAATCAAGCTTTTAAAGATTTTTTTTAAATTGTAAAATATTTAGCCTTCAAAAAGTTTTGATAAAAAAACCGACAGGGATCAGACTTTTTAGCCCGTTGTGAAGATGGGAGATGATTAAAAATATAACTACCTATAACCTTTTATTAAATATAAAACATCTACCAAATATCATTCTTCTATATTAATCCAAATTTGAGAAATAAAATAACCTAATTTTACCACTCCCCTTTATTAGGGGGTGTAATTCCGAAAGGAGGCGTCTAAGGGAAAAAAATATAAAAGTCCCCCCTTAATTTTTGATAACGAATTACCTCCCGATTTTTTTCGCAATATTTAAGAAACACCCTGTATAAGCTACATAGTGCCAGGATCTTTCGTTAAAATTTGGCAATTGTGCTTTCGCCTCCAGGGGCGGTCGTTATACGAGTAGTTTTAACACGGTGAGCATTTAAAGACTGAATTTATACCTATTCCACAAATTTAAAGGTGTTATCTATATTTTAAAGAACGTTACTTAATATTGTCAATTTTTATTGCAAAACTTACGCTGGTACGTATAAGATTCTCGCATAGTATCCTATAATTTAAAAATCATTTTTCCAAAGACAATAATAAAACGAAATGGGACTCTTGCGTTGTTACATGCTAAACCTAAAATTAAATTACGATTGAAATCTGAAATATTATTAAATTTTGTTCTGAGATTGAACACCATCATACAAACAACTGCATGTTGTTATTTTACATAACAAAATACTTAAAGCTGTTTCATTTAAGCTTGTGTCAGACAACGTTTTTATAAATTGTTTGTATACCTATGGGGATGGCTAATACAAAACAGGTTCAATTGAAATAGTTTTTGAACCAAATTTTGTGTATATGGTGCCTCAGAAATCATAACCACCTTAATTTTCTTGTTAATTTTTAAAAATGAGCCCAACAAACTATTATAAAAAGACGAAAAAACTGTACAGAAACCTTTTCGAAATTTTGATGTGAATATGACGTTATGCAATGTTTTTTTTTCAAATCGAACGAGTATGGTTTAACGTCAAAATCAAATAGTACGTGTTTTAAATCTTTATAGCCAAGTAAACATTTTAATACTTTTCTTAACATCCTTTTGAAAAAATGTCAAGTATCAGTATTAAAAAGCAACCTATGTGTAAGTAAAAATTAATAGTGATTTTTTTGACTACTCCATTTAGTTTCAAAAGCAAAGAAAATTGTCTGCATATTATTATTCAGACATTTTCTCGAAAACATCATTACCAAAAGTATTAATAAGTTTATATGACAGAAACTTTATTGTGCTAAACAATTTAAAGAAAAAATCATACTAATCGCATCAGAAAAAGAAGTTAAATAACGTTTTTGTTTTTTAATACATAAAATTTTCGCATATACCATTTGTTCTTGTGTGTAGATTTTTCTGCAATTCGATTGTACAGGGTGGACCAAATTCGAATGTTTTACGAGGTATCTCGGTTACCGTAATAGTAATAAAAATCTGATATTGGCCTTTTGGGCAATTTTTTTTGAGAAAAAAACGCCCACGTAATCAGATTATTTATATCGCTTTTCATTTTGGCACTACAGACAAAAAAATGAAATTTCATAATTTTCGAAAATTTACTATAAACTTCTTTATTTATTAAAATAGGATAAAATGTTATACAGGTTTTTATCCAGATTTTTATGATTAATTTGGAAATGTTATTAAATTTTTTTAACGACCTTCATTTTCGAGATATTTTTTAAAATAGAAACCCTAGTTGGCCATGATTTTATATGAAAAAGAATTTGTTTTAGCTTTTTAAAAATATAGTTTTATATTTGTTGCACAAAATAACCGAGATGAGTCATTTTGTAAAAATTTCCTTATCAAAGTTTGCCATGGTTTCGTACACAAGTGATGCAATTATTAAACAACTAAACGTTATAGGGCCGTTTGCACCGGTTTTCTCTAAGTCATAGCTTAGTAAAGCTCCACTTAAATGTAAGTGTCACTTAAAAATAAATTTCGTTGCACCGTCGAGCGGTCATCTGCCCTTAGCTAAGCGATGGTTTATCCGTTTGGAACAAGTTCAGGTTTGTATTTGTAAGGTTATGTTAACGTTGACAGGGGAAAAGTTGTGTTCAGAGTGCAGTAAGTATTTAGTTATATTATAATACTAATACATTATTATGATATGTATTATTTAGTTAACATATACATTTTTTTAGAACTTGATTTTTAAGATATAATACAAACTTGCATTTAAAAAGTAATAGTTGCAATGGGTTTATTAAAAGCCTTATCTTTTTCTCTCTTTAATGATATTTAACTTAATATATTTATTTTGATAATTGATCAGAAAACTAATAAAAATTATATAAAATAGTAAAAACATTGTTACTGCCCCAACTGTAGAAATTTACCATTTTGCTAATTTGTACTGATTTCCTGTAAATTATTTACAGGAAATCAGCACATCAAACCGCCAAAAATTAGGTAGGTATAGTTTATAGTATATCCCATATAAGACTTCTCATATCGGCTTAAGCAGTTGGAACAACCCACGTACATACACAATCTTGGATTATAAACCTTAAATGATTTGTATGGCACAACACCTAAAATTATAATCGCATACCACATCTTCCTAATTGCTTTTATTTGAGCATAATGACCATATGCTGCAGTTCTAAACAAGTTCTCGCTAAAAGCTTATTACCTTATATACGCTATAATAGATTTTAAATTATAATTGTTTACAAGCAAAAACTTTTGGGAAACACTGATACAGATATTAATTTTCTTTTACCTAAGAACCCAAATTAAACCTTATTGAACCTATATATAGGGATCAAATTTCGACTGCTTGCAATAATCTTCATGAATCCGCCTTCAATTAGACTACAACTTTCATTGGCGTAGACTGAATTGTAAACACAAATAATATTTAAAGAAAGAGACGGAGATTGTGCATTTGTTTCGTTTAGTTCTGCCTCTTCTTAATCCGCTGTGAGCAATTTTAAAAGAAATATACTATAGTAGGGTTTCTTTCCCGGGATCCCGGGTTCTCGGTCCATTTTAAGCTATTTTATATTTCCCGGGAAATGCTTTTTGTCCCGGGAATTCCCGGGATTTAAAAAAAGTGTTATTTTCGTTTTTTTGAGCTAAGATCTTTGTAGTACTATCGTAACTTATCAGAATTTATTATAAATATCTTTACTAACAGTAAATTATGGAAAAACTTTATTTTTATTTCAAAATAATTTTTCTCCCTTATATTTTTGCTTTTAGTTTGGCGTAAAGAAGCCCGGTCTCCATAACAAATTTAATATCTTCAAAATAATTTTACAGTTTTATATAGGGTGTTTCATAATTGAATGCTGATCCTTAGGGATATTATTCCTTGGTTGATTTTAAGAAAAAAGTTCATATTAATGTAGGTCCGCAACCGCCGTATTTTTGAGATACAGGGTGTTAAAAGTTGAAAAAAATATCGGTTTTTTCGTAATATCTTTGATACCGCTTTAGATATTTTTTTGAATTTTAGTAGGTACTAACTAGGCATAAAAACACATTTTTTCAGAAAAAAAAATTGTTCTATTTCTACCAATGGCGTTCGTACTAACATGTTCTTGAATATTTTTAATGAAAAAAATGATATGGCACTGTTTTTTTTTCAAAATAAATGTCATTTTTATAATTTTACTTTATCTCTTAGTAAAAATGGCCTCTTGACTTTTTTTTGTCCGACGAACGGTTTTCGAGTAAACTATTAACACCCTGTATCTCAAAAATACGGCGGTTGCGGACCTACATTGATATGAACTTTTTTTCTTAAAATCATCCAAAGAATAATATTCCTAAGGATCAGCATTCAATTATGAAACACCCTGTATATGTGTACCCTGGTAATACGAAGCAAATACCTTATAAATGAAATTTTACAGATAAAAACGATGTTTCTTTGCTGCTACATGCTCTCAAGACAATTTCAACTACAACAATAGAGACTGAGACATTTTATACAGTAAGACTTTTTGTTAATAAATCAAGAAATAGACTAAGTGATTGAAGCCTAAATCACCTTTCTTTCTCTTAAATCACATTGCAAAAGTTCATTGTAAAAATGATATTATTGTGTTTATAAATATGAAATTGCAATAGAAAGGTTTTATTTCCCAAATGTATGTTTCTCTCACCAATATTATTTAATTATTTATAATAATCATGGAGCAAAATGTATTACATATATGACTTGGAGTTGTTTTTAAGTAATAAACTGTTCCCTTTATTTTTGGATTATTTATTTAAAAAAATATTGACATAATTTATTACATCCCTGGAAATCCTGGGGTAAAGGCCGATTTCTTCCCGGAATCCCGGGACAAGCAAAATGGTCAAATAGGTATGAGAAACCCTAGTAGGTAGTATCTATCTTGATTGTTTTTATTTTAGCATATGTCGAAAGAAAAAAAAACCGCGTGGTCCGAATTATACCAATGCAGAAAAAAAATTGTTGTTAAATTTAGTTGCAGAAAAGAAAGATATCATTAAAAACAAAAAATCGGACCATACAATGTGGAAAGATACAGAAGAAGTTTGGAAAATAATTGGTACAAAATTCAATTCAATATCTATTCAATTTCTCCCAATAGCTTCTACAGAGATGTTGTATCTTTAATTTGGTCAAGAATTTCGGTACTTTTTCTTAACCTAAATGTTTAAAAAAAATTGCACTCATCCATGGTTTCAAAGTAATTTTGTCGTTGATAAATTTTTCTAGGAAAACCGAATTCTATGAGCTTTAGAATGTCGCTTTCATCATCGAAATATTCGTCCAAATCCATTTTATTCACTCACAATCGTAATATAACGTATATATAACTGCCACTTAACTTTTAAGCCGTACCCAAAGTGACGCTTAGTTTAAGCATCACTATTTGAAATTTAAGTCTCGCTTAAATTACGGTGCAACGAAATAAGTGTCGCTTAAGGGATTTAAGCTTCACTTAAATTTTAAGTGAAACCGGTGCAAACGGCCCATATCCAAGTAAATTTTTAATCTTTTGTATTTTATAACTGTTTATTGTGGCATTGTGAACATGGCTAAATTTGAAAGCGATATCAAAAATCTGATTACACAGGCGCTCTTTTCTCAAAAAAATAGCCCAAGAGACCTATCAGATTTTCGCTAACTATTACGGTAACCGAGATATTCCGTAAAACATTCGAATTTGGTTCAACTTGTGTAAGATGTCCCTAAAGTTGTAAAATTAAAGGTATTTTAAAAAACTGTTATAATGGCATAATTGTATGTCTATACTTATACACATAATTATTGTATTTACAAAAGTTAGATCCTTTACACGATTTTTCGTTAATTTTATCTTTCAGCCCCATATTATTGACGATGAATGTACCACTTCTTTATGTAGTAACATGGAGCATAAAAGACATGAAGAGCAACGAAATTAGAGAAAATTAACAAAAAAAAGTGTATTTAATGGAATTTTTGTGTAACAGTGGACATACTAATTATACCAGCATAATAATTTTCTAAAATACATTTAAATTTACCAAAATAGATGCTCACTTTGGGGACACCCTGTATATAACGTTGTTGGGGTTATTTCTAAAAACAAACGAGGTTTTTGAGTGATAATGACTTCTGGAACACCCTGTATATCACACAAGTCCACTGGAATTTACTAATATGGATCACAACGTTTAAAATCTCTACGTTGTTTCTAGAGATATTTAGACTTCTGGAGTAACCGGAAATAAAAATGTCTTTGTCGCTTATTTAAATGGGGAAAGTGGGACAAAAATACGATAGTTTGAGACATCATCGCCTTAATTAGTAGAAATACGTTCTCACTTAATTTGGTCAAGAGATGTATTTGAAGTTTTATAAATTATTTACAAGCAACTTTATCAGTAAACGCGCCACAATAGTTGTGCGGCCTTGGTGTTTGTAAAAAAAAGTGCATGTCGCTATTTCTTTACGTGTTTAAATTATTAACGAAGTAATTGCTGCAGTGTAATTTATAAAATATGGGCTTTCATTTATAAGGCAATATATTCATCTAACAAGAATGTTTTTTAAGAATATTTCGCGTTGATATTAAAGTTACATTATAAGTACGGTGACCACACGTATTTTATTACAAAGGACAGTCCTTTATTTTAAAGCGATGTCTTTTAGAATAATTTATTTTTGAGAACCTAATTTTGTCCTTTATTTAGGAAAATGTGCAGAAATAAATTAATTGGTGTTTATTGTGCCGGTCACATATGGAAAAATTGTATTAGTATTGGTAAAAAAATGCCGCCAAGTCCAGTTGATATTGAAGTTATAATAGTAAAAAATTATTCATCCTTTGAAAATTTTAAGGACATATGTGAAGAAATACGTTCAGTATCAAAGACTACTAGGGCACTGTAAGGCTAGGTGTGGTTGACTCTATTACTAACTAAAGGATTTTAAAACTGTTTGCGACTCTCAAAATATGTTTTTTAAATCAGGAGAAATGTCCTACAATTCTCAAAACCTTTTTTAATTATCTCTTCGCTGAAGATGTTTTTTTCCCATTGCCACTTTTCAACTTTTAATAAACACATTCTGAAAATTATTCTTATCATAGAATATTTCAATGTGCGTAACTTATTTTACTGTAAAAAAATAATTTAACTACATTTGTCTGAACGTAATACACAAAAGTGTTTAACCATTAATGTAAAATTTTATTTCACGATGGGTTAAAGATCACTACCAGAATACAAAATTATTAGAAGAATTTGTGCAATAATTTTATTAAACTTGTATTGACTACCTACTCGAATCAGTGGGATGATACTTTTTAAGAAGTGGCTAAAATGGACCGGATCCTTTTAAATGAAATTCCGTTTAATCCAAAGTTAGAAAAACAATATTTTTTGTTTTCAATAAATAATATCACAAATAAAAGAGTGTTCTTTTTTATGAAATTTGTTGTCTCAAAAACTTTGTATCCAAATGAAAATTACACGAATGGCAGCAAAGTTCAATAACAGTTGAACAAAAATAGGTTGCAATATTTCAACGTTTTTTTGAAAATTTAATACATTTTAAAAACCTATCGCTAATTTTTGAATATGCCGGGTTCAAACGCTACTATTGAGAGGGTCTTTTTTTATCATAAATAAAATTTGTATCAATGAGAAAAATTAAAAAATTGAGAGTCAAAAACTGCAAGCTTGCGTTTATACCAAATGTAATTATAATATGAACTGCGTAGAATTTTTTGATTACATAAAACATAAAAATGACCTGTACAAAAATACATTTCTCCCAAAAATATTGAAATAAAAATAAAAATGTAAATTATTATTAACTTTTTATCAATTAAAATTAAAGTATTTATTTAATTAGGGATGTGTATAAAAAAAGCTATTTTTTTTTATTGACGTGAAAAATGCTTTTCAATTACATTTTCATAAACGTCTTTAAGACCACTGAGAATTTTGTCCGTTAGGCTGTATTTGTCCTTTATTTTCTCTAAGAAAATATGGTCACCGTAATTATAAGGGCTTCAGTCCTCGACAGTTATGTAAAACTTGTCCCTTCGGCCAAAATGTTAAGTGATTTTTCTAACCAAATAACTAAGCACAAAATAACAAATAAATATTTTCAAAGAAAATGTTATTATTATTATGAAGATAGAAACATACTGGTAACTTAGTAACTTGTTGTTTTTTCTTAAAAAAAAAATTGATAGGAGTATAAAAAAAGTTTAATACACTAGGATAACAATAAATAAAATTGGGATCTTGATATAAAAATAGTCAGAAGTCTGTTAAATTAGAGAAAAGTTGCGCATTTTGGTGTCTAATCTGAAATTAAAATTGGAATGTTATCTCTGATCATCAGATACCGTAAGATGGAGGAAAGTCGACCAAAAAATTGAAATACATTTTGAGGTTTCACAATTATTACTAGAGGTTTTATAATGGTTCCTTTGTTGTTGCCATATATTTTGCGTAAAAAACATTCCTCCTTTTAAGGTTGTTGAATACGTTATTATTAGAGTAGACAGTATTGCGAAAATAAGTTTCTAAAACTATTACATAAAAAGCAGATTTTAAAAATCGTTATACAGGGTGGACAAAATTCGAATGTTTTATGGGGTACCTCTGTTACCGTAATAATTAGCTAAAAATCTGCTTACGGTCTCTTGGGCTATTTTTTGAGAAGAGAACACCTGTGTAATCAGATTTTTTATATCGCTTTCCATTTTGGCACTACAGACGAAATTTTCAAAAATGATGAAATTTCATTTTTCGTGTATCATGCCAAAATGGAAAGCGATATAAAAAATCTGATTACACAGGCGTTATTTTCTCAAAAAAAAATAGCCCAAGTGACCCATATCAGATTTTCGCCAACTATTACGGTAACCGAAATACCCCGTAAATCATTCTAATTTGGTCCACCCTGAATGTTAGCGACAACATAAACACAGTAAATTAATTATTAGAGACCACAATCCAGTAAGAAATTTGGAATTGGTAGTCCCGTTTTGTGATTATGCAAAAATGTATGAATCTACTCATTATTTTGGCTGTCTCAGTCAAGTTGGCTAACAAGTTAAGTCGCATTTTGAACAGCATAAGCATATACTGCTAATTACAGATAAGTGCATACAGGTCCGATTTTAATACATTTAATATAATTTTTTTACAAAACAGTGTCATGAAAAGAGATGAATGTATAAGAAAATGCAGACAATACATCTAGGTAAGAGGCACAGACGCTTTAAAAATTAAAGTGCGAATATTTGAATTTTTTTTTCAAAAGTTGTACTGGGTAAAATAGGTGCTAATCAAACTTCAGTAAAGTGTAAAATACCCGACATTAAAAGAATGGATACCGTTGAGATTGATAACATCAAACATCTTTTACGTGAATCGTGAATCGAAAGACTGCGCAAAGGAAATTCTACTTTGATGTGGACATGTCTAAGTTTAACTTTAAATAAATCAATAAATTCCCTGTATTACATAAATGTTTATTTTACATTTTATTTGGTTTGCTTTGTTTTACGCGATTTCATAAAAAAAAGTGTGCAATTAAGTGTAAGTTGCAAATATTTTATTCGATTTATCTACATGTTGTGTTAATGATTTCGAATACTGCAATGCGTACCCATAATATTACATCTACAAAAATATAATACTTGCATCATTATACGATGATTATTTAATTTTAAGGTTCAAAATTGGTCAATTTCGTCTCCATTTCACGGTATTCAAAAAACACTTAATAATTTTTGAGTATTCTCTATACACTGTACGATTAAGTTGTTCAAAGTTTGATAATTTAGAACACCTTTTTAAAAAAAATTTATAAGTGGAATCCATAATTTCCTACTGTCGTTTGTTTAATCATGAGGAACAATAATTGTGTTATTTTATGTGGCATGTGGCAGTTATATTTGATTATTGCTTCACTGTATTTCATCTTTGATTACCTTTCCAACGATGTGAAATACTTTACAAAAAAATCAGAATATTTGATTTAAAAAAATATACAGGGTGCACCACGACCCTGAGATTCTTCGATAGCTCCTTTATTAATGAAAATAACAAAAAATGTTTAATACAAATATTGTGCGAACCTATTTTCTACATAACCTAAAATTATTTTCAAATATACAGAGTGTTTCGTTTGACCGGCACATATAAAATTTTAATTTTTTTAAATAGAACACCCTGTATATTTTTACATTTTTGGATTCCTCTTAAAATTTACTTTAAAAAATGTATAAAGTTATATGGGTCTTAAGTCAACCGTTTTCGTAAAATTTACATTTTTGTGAAAATTTTGAGCGATACAGCACTTTCAATTTTTTTTAACATTAAAGTTATTTAAAAAAGCGGTAAAATTTCGTTTAAAACTTAGATTGACAATAGATTAATTAACACTTTGCGCTAGCTACATTTTAAAAATATTATACAGGGTGTTTTTTACGCTTGGTCAAACTTGTGAAACTTTAAACATCGATAAGTCATTTTTCTTAAATGTAACACCCTGTATATTTTTACATTTTCTTGTAGAGAATTTAATTGTGTTTCGAAATTATTAAGCATGTCCTATACCTAAAATTAATATTTTTCGAGTTATCTCGATTTTTATTAGTATTACTAAGGCAATTAAAATATTTTAAAGTCGGCCATGGACATAAGCCGTAATTTTTCAAAGAATTTTTAAACAAAAAAATAAAAAGAGCTCCAACTTTAATTTTAGTCCAATAATGTACCCCTTTTCCCCGAAATTTATCGTATAAATTGTTTAAAATTATATCCTTGTTCATGTTCTACGCACAGCCGTAGATGTTGTCTCAAAGACTCTAGCACTCTTGATAACATTTCGGGGGTTATACCATTAAAAGCAACACAGCAAGTAATGCAGTTGCCGAACACAGAATATCCTAATAGATGGATAGGGCGAGGTAGACCAATCTCCTGGCCACCTAGGTCACCTGATCTTACCCCTATAGATTTATTTTTGTGGGGACCCATAAAACAGGTGTATCAAGACCCCCCAACAACCGCTGAAGATGTGCAGAACAGGATTCGTGTTGCTTTTGATGGTATAACCCCCGAAATGTTATAAAGGGAGCTAGTCTTTCAGACAAGGTCTACGGCTTTGCGTAGAACAAGGACATAATCTTGAACAATTTATACGATAAATTTCGGTAAAATTTTTAGCCTAAAATTAAAGTTGCAGCTCTTTTTATTCTTTTGTTTAAAAATTCTTTGAAAAATTACAACTTAAGTCCATAGCCCACTTTAAAATATTTTAATTGCCTTAGTAATACTAATAAAAATTGAGATAGCTCGAAAAATATTAACTTTAGGTATAGGACATGCTTAATAATTTCGAAACACAATTAAATTCTCTACAAGAAAATGTAAAAATATACAGGGTGTTCCATTTAAGAAAAATGACATCGATGTTTAAAGTTTCACAAGTTTGACCAAGCGTAAAAAACACCCTGTATAATATTTTTAAAATGTAGCTAGCGCAAAGTGTTAATTAATCTATTGTCAATCTAAGTTTTAAACGAAATTTTACCGCTTTTTTAAATAACTTTAATGTTAAAAAAAATTGAAAGTGCTGTATCGCTCAAAATTTTCACAAAAATGTAAATTTTACGAAAACGGTTGACTTAAGACCCATATAACCTTATACATTTTTAAAGTAAATTTTAAGAGGAATCCAAAAATGTAAAAATATACAGGGTGTTCTATTTAAAAAAATTAAATTTTTGTATGTGCCGGTCAAACGAAACGCCCTGTATATTTGAAAATAATTTTAGGTTATGTAGAAAATAGGTTCGCACAATATTTGTATTAAACATTTTTTGATATTTTCATTAATAAAGGAGCTATCGAAGAATCTCAGGGTCGTGGTGACATATATTAACAAATGACAGTTATGAAGAATTTAAAAAAATCAATAGGAGGGCGTCAAAAACAGTTGTTGCAAATAAGCTTTAGATTGTTTTTGTATGTTATTGGTTATTTTTTCTTTTTTAATAATAATCGAGACACCTCGCTTTTTATAGAAAATGAGAAACCTGTACAGGGTGGACCAAGTTCGAATGTTTTACAGGATATCTCGGTAACCATAACAGTTAGCAAAAATCTGATATCGGTCTCTTGGGTTATTTTTTTATACCTCTTTCCATTTTGGCACTACAGATGAAAAATGAAACTATATCGTTTTTTAAAAATTTACTGTAAATTCCTTATTTATAAATGAAGAACTAAATGATATGCAGGTTTTTTTAATAAACATTTTTATTTCTAATTCAAAAACGTTTTTAATTTTTTTTTAAAACAACCTTGACTTTTGAGATGTAAAGTTAACTTATATGTTTTTAATGGAAATTTTAGTAGGCCATTGCTTTAATGAAAGAGCATTTTTTAGTTTTTCAAAAATATATACTTTTGTATATTTGTTGCACAAAATAAGCGAGATATGGCCAATTTCGTAAAAATTGAATTATTATAGTTTGCCATGATTTCGCAAACAAGTGGTGTTGGCAATTAAAAAACAACTAAACGTCTTTTCCAAGTTAACTCTTTAGCAGCATCCACGTTTTTGGCACTTTCAATGTAAACTTCTAACATATTAAACTTTTCAGTGTTCTAATTTGGTCATGGTCACAATACCACAACAAATAGATATAAAATACAAAATAATGCACGAATTTGTTTAAAAATTTACTTGAATGAATATGACGTTTAGTTGTTTTTAATTGCAAGTTTCATTTGAGTTCGAAATCATGGCAATCACTAAATTGGCCATATTTCGATTCTATTTTGCAACAATTGGAAAAATTACTTCATATTTCAATAGTCGAGATAGTTAGAAATTCTTAAAAATGTTTATTAAATTAAGCATATTTTTTTTTACTAAAAATCTGCATAAGATTTAGTTTTATTTTATGAATAAAGAAGTTATAGCACATTTTAAAAACCATGAAATATCTTTTTTTTTGTCTGTAGTGCCAAAATTTAAAATGATATAAAAAATCTAATAACATTGGCATCTTTATCTCAAATAAATAACCCAAGAGACGAACATCACATTTCCGCCAACTATCATGATAACCAAGCTACCTCGTAGAACACTGGAATTTGGTCCACCCTGTACATCAATCGTGTTGTTTACTCAATAAATGAAATTGTTTAAACCACTACCTGTATTTCATAACTATATAATTAGTGTTAAATTCTCTTACATCCGAACTCGACGAAGAACTATTAATTTCGGAGAGCCCGTCAGCGGCTCCGCCTTCAACAGGTTGTGAAGCAGCATTTTTTTCTTCAATTTGTTTTTGGTTTTTCTCGTTATTGCCGTCGGTCTGATCGTCCCGTTGGTCGGTCTTCTGCCACCCCACCAAGCTCATGACCTTTCGACGAGGTGTACATACATTCACTGGGATGAAGTCGTTCTATTGTTGTGAACAAACAATTCAAATATATTACTTAATCTTACTAATTAATAGACTCATGTAATTCTATGATGTGAATGGGAAACTAACCCACGATAATCATATCTCTTGAACCTCCTGTATACTTGTGAAAAATTCATATCGCGTGCGAAACGTACAACCCGGAATTTTTAAACAGGAAATATGCATTAAATATTTATAGGACGTTTAACTACTAGATATTGACTTTCAAGTAATGAAACTGCTTACTAAGACAGTTGGTTGATATCTTTAAGTTATTGAAAGTACGCATAATCATATGCATATTATAGAACGATACGGCCTTCGCGTTTAAGGGGCCGAGGGGGTTATAATTATTGTAAGAGAATGAACCTAACAACAAAAAAACTCACAGTCCTTGGCCATAATATTAAGAATACCCAATTTTAATTTATTTTTAGCACAACTGAAATAATTAAATGTATGTATTAGGTACAAATTGTCTTCGATGTTTTTTATTACGACGTCAAATTTTAAGTGGCCAGTGTTTTGTAAACAGCGTCATTCAAATAGTCTGCAACAAAGTGAAAAAAATTGTTATTGATTTCTTAGAAAATTTTATTCTTGGAAAGTTTGGTCTAAAACTAATGTTGTTTAAAATAGTTCGATTAACATTTATATGGCACTAGATTTTAGCGACTTTAGAAATTTTAGAAAAAAAGGGGAGCCCTTTTTCGGAGGGTTACAAAAAAGATTTATAAAAACAATCTGCTATACATTTTATATAAACTTTTTTCGTAACTTTTAAAACAAGTGCACTTAACTTAGGCCGACTTAAAGTGACCAGGGCTCTGTTTCTCGAAACTTACAAGCCTTGTAATACAAGTGCGTAGCTTAGCTACACGTGTAGTTTTCATGGAAACTACACGTGTAGCGGTACAACTAAAAATCGGAACATGACGACTAAAAAAATAAAAAGTACATTTTTTTGGTTACACCGATTTTCAAAAATTTATTTCCAAAATACAGTATCTCAAAAGTGACTATCTACTTTGGTGAATTTTGGTACAATATGTTAATTATTATACAAACTTATGTATTTAAGAAATCGTGTAAGAAAATCCAACTTTTTTATAAAAGCCATTTCGCAGGTCGTTTAGACCCAGAGCTTAGTAATGTTCTTCCAAACTCTCCTCTCTTTCGCTTTCTTCCTCCAATTCATTATGTTTTTCTCTCTTAGTTCTGCCTCCACAGCCTCTCTCCATCTTTTTTCAAGGTCTTCCTCTTTTTTCTTGTATGTGGGTTCTTTCCCCATCTCTTTTATTATTCTGCTGTCCTCCCTTCTCTCAATATGTCCTAGCCATTGTATCTTTCTGGCTTTTATTACTTTTTCTGTGGTCGCTTCTTTAAAAATTGTTCGTTCTTTTTATATATCAATCATCTGTTCTGCTCCCTCCCACCCCCACTATTCTCCTAATTATCTTTCTGCCTTTTATAGGCATACATTTGTATAATAATGGACAAGCCATTGTGCCAGAATATAATTTTTTTAAACACACCTTAATTCACCAAAATAGTAATCACTTTTGGGACACCCATCACAATGTTATCAAAAATATGTCTCATCTTTATTATGTATAAGACACATTCTTCTCATATTATTTTACCGAAAATACTCTACATACTTTGAACACTTGGAAGATTTTTTCTAAGCAGACGTACATAGACAAGAAAATAAATTTTTCAAAGGGTTTTTAAGAAATATCAACATTTTATTGTGAATTGTCTATACACGATAACTAAATAATATTATAGGAAGTTTTTGAAAACAGGGACACAATAGTCCCGAAAATACATTTTGGGAACATCGGGACATTGAACCAAAATTAAGAACAAATCCCGAAAAATCGAGACGTCTAATCACCCTAACTTTACTCCTACGAATATTTCTAAAATCTCTGAAATCTAGTGTCATATGAATCTTTATTGAACTTTTTTCATCTTAAAATTAGTTTAATGCCATAGGCCATACACCAATTCTTATCAAGAATAAAATTTACTGAGGAATCGACAATAAAAAACTTTTTTATTTGTTGCAGACTTTTTGAGTTACTTTGTTTATTGGGATTTTTCCCGTTTACATGAGTATTTATTTTTGATATAGTTTCTTTGATGGGCACATAAAAAATTGCTTAAGTTGTTGAGATATGGTTACGCCTTACTATATTTTAAATTTTTTTGTCTTTTCATGTACAAAGAAGTTTAGTTCGACATTTAATCCTTTAATCTAATATTTAAAATTTTGTAAGAGTATTAGTTTTTATCTAAATATGAGTTTAATTTCCTTCTCTGTCACGTAATTTCTTCTTACCAATAAATTAACCATAGTTAATAGAAGTGTCCGTCTCAACCAGGGCTAAAACGTTTTTTTTTTACCAATTTAACCTTATGCTAAAGGAACAGTCGTATTATCAACGCCAAAAATGTAGTTTACTTAACATTTGACTTAATAGAAGCTTAGCAAATAATGTATTGTAAACGCAGCTAAATCAACAATTACAAGCGGTTATGCATTATTGTGAAGAAAAGTCAGAGCCCACACGTTTATAAGACTTTTCTATTTAATTTTGACGTCTGAATCTTTTTTTTTAAATCCCAGTATTTTGCAATTTGTCCAGGGACATTCAGCAATTTATTATGACAAAGTACTGACGTACTGGAGTTTGTCCAGTGACATATCTCCTTACGATTTACTTACAAGAGAGGGTCACGATACGTTGTCGCTAGAAATTGATTAGGGCTGTGTTTATTGCATCAAGGCCATTAAAACTAAAGGTTTTCCAGAGTTATACGTGCCACTGGCCATTACCTTCGGAAAAATAGGGGAAAAACTGAAAAATTGGTATAAAAAGGTCATTTCTGCGATCGCGTTGACCATGAAACGGTCAGAGACAAAATCTAAATTTTTCCATTTAACAATGCGCGCATCCTTTGCAAGTAAAATGGTGCAAAGTTTTTGAAAAAATCTCAAACGGTTCCGGAGAAAAACGTCAAAAACGAAACCCCTGCATAAGCGCTATGATTTAAGAAGTTGTCGTGTATTTGTATTACTATATCTATGCGACTTGCATAGGCCATTAACATAGGGAATACCGTTTTTACAAAGGTCTCGTTTTTCGCGTTTTTCTCCGGAACCGTTTAAGATTATTTCAAAAACTTTGAACCATTTCACTTGCAAAGGATGCGCGCATTGGTAAATGGAAAAATTTCGATCTTATCTCTGACGATTTCATGGCCAACGCAATCGCAATAATTACTTTTATTTTTCAAATTTTCAGTTTTTTCCCTATTTTTTTCGAAGAAAATGGCCAGTGGCACGTATAACTCTGCAAAACATTTAGTTTTGATGTTCTTGATGCAACAAACACAGCCTCAATCAAATTTTAGCGACAACGTATCGTGACCTTCCCTGGTTAGATTTTTGTGGTCTCTGGGGTTTTTGCTATGCTACTTAAAATCTGTTAATGAGGTGTTTAGGGTTATAACGCCTACGATGTTGGTTGTTTTTTGAGAGTAGTGGTTTTGCCAGTCTGTTGGGATGACCATCGAGTCTCTGTCGGTATTTAGCACTGTAATTCCGCAGATCCGCACTGAAGATCGCGTTGGATTACCTCATTCGGCTCGTACCACGGCGCGTTCACAATCAGTATTTCAATATTCGAGTTAGAAGCCGATCCGCACAATTGAACACCGTAGGTCCAGATAGGTTTTAGGATAGATTTATAAATCAGGAGCTTGTTTTCAATAGATAATCTTGATTTCTTTCCCATAATCCAGTAATTTTTTTGTAGTTTGAGACCGAGTTGCTTTCTTTTTGTAAATATATGTTTTCTCCAAGTTAGTCCATGTGGATACCTAGATATTTTGCTTCTTTAGCTTGAGTAAGTTGATGATTGTTTAGTTGGACAGGGGGGGCAGTTGCCCTTTTTCAGAGTGAAAGTGATCTGAACTTTGCTTCGTTGGTTTTAATGTGTAACTTTATTTAGGTTATTTTGCAGTATGGATCTTTGTGCCTAACTAGGACAGCAGTGTCATCCGTATAGGTAGCGGTCATGCTGTTTGCTGTAGTTGGTAAGTCAGCTGTATATAGTAAATATAGCACTGGTCCCAATATGCTGCCCTGTGGTACACCTGATTTTACTGGACACAACGATGAGTATTCCTCCTTGTATTTTACCTGAAAATATCTGTTATCCAGGTACGATTTCAGAATAATGTATATGTCTGGGATTATTTTTCTAATTTGAACAAATAATTGAAGAGACTATGTAAGGAAACTGAACCAACTTTAACAGAAACGCAAAGTGGATTCCGGAAAAACAGAAGTACTCAAGATCACGTGTTTACTTTAAAAGAAATTATAATGTAGAAATTTCACAAGATCAAAAACGGTTTATCAAGCTTTTTTAGATATGAAAATAGGCGTTTGATAAAGTTCCACAATTTTTTTTTTGAAAAGCCTAGAAAAAAAGAAATGTTAGCAGCAAACTAATCAGATCCACTAATTGCCTATACAAAGAAAAGAAATTGTATAATAAGCAAGAATATGGAGTCAGATGCTTTTACAAGATATTGAACGGAATGATAGAATACAAAAGGCCAATAGAGTATAATTTGTACTGAGGAAAGGACTCATAAACAAAACAGAAATCTCAAAAGAAACAAAAATGAAAGTATACAAATCAATCTACAGACCAATTCTCACATAATGGCTGCGAAACACGGGTGTTATCAAAAAAAGATAAGAGCAAAATTGAAGCAGCTGAGATGAAATACTTAAGAAGGGTGAAAGGAGTAACAAAAAAAGATAGAATTAAAAATGTCCAAATAAGAGAAGAATTAAAGATAGAACCCACTGAAAAATTCATAGAACAAATACAGCTTGGGTGGGGACACCAAAGATTTGGACAGCTTAATACCAGTTAAAAGAGCATGGGAAAGTAAAATGCCAGGTTTAAAAAAAAAAGATGAAGACCAAAGGAAAATTGATACAACGCACTGGGAAAAATCTTGAAGAAAAAAGAAAAAACGTGGGTAGAATCAAAGAATCTAGGACAGACTAGAAAGGAATGGAAAATTTTTATAAAGAACTAATTTTGGGTGTATGGAAAATTCCACCCTTACACCATATGAGTAGATAGAAAGGGAATATTTATTATACATAATATAATATAAGATAACTAGATAACCATAAAACACTCACCGGCACAATTAACCGCCCACTTCTAAAATTCGAGATATTTGCCAGTTTCATTATTTCTCACTTTTAATATTAAGTACAATCAATTAAAAACACAAACGAAATACAAACGGGTACTTAACTGTATACCTGTATTTTGTTAAAATCCGTTCTTTTCGTATTAAGCGTTGGAGGAGGGAGGAGCCGTAATCTTTTGAGTTCATTTGTTCGTAATTGCTATAGTTTAGTTCAAGTTTGGTGTTACATTTGTGTTTGCTATTCATTCTTATAAAGTTTAATTACCATAACGACAACAAATACTGCCTATGGATGCGGCTACTGTAGCTAGGGCTGTCGCGTTGGTAGACGATGGCCGGAGTCAACGTTACGTGGCTCGTATGCTGGGGGTGCCCCGTACAATAGTACCACATGCCGGGAGACCGGCTTGTATACTCGAAGACCAGGTGAGGGTGCTCATCTGCTCAAGACGACAGATTTATGATAAATACGGTGTTAAGAAATCGCGTCACTACTGCAACGCATGCCCGTAACCAATTATTGTATGAAGTACGAGGGGTCAGCATTAGTGAAAGAACTGTAAGAAAAAGGTTGACTGAAAAAAATTTAACAGCTTTGAAACCAGCTCGAGGTCCAGAATTACTCCCGCAGCACCGGAGAGCTCGACTTCGTTTTGCCCAAGTACACGTGCAATGGTCTGTGAACCAATGGAAGAATGTTCTTTTCTCGGACGAGTCGAGAATATGTTTAAGAGGACCAGATGGACGACAGCGAGTGTACAGACGCCCAAACGAACGATTTGCACCCTGTACAATGGTCGAAACCGTGAGTTACCACGGTGGGTCGGTAATGGTTTGGGGCGGCATATCGTACGAGGCTCGCACTGACTTAGTGGTATTCGAACGTGGTGGATTGACAGCTCTCCGGTACTTGTAAGATATATTGGAAGAGCATGTCGTGCCATTTGGGCCATTTATTGGTGAAGATTTCCAATTAATGCACGATAACGCGCGGTCACACGTAGCCAGAATCGTTTCCGAGTACTTGGATACTGTGGGCTTCCAAAGATTGGATTGGCCTGCACGGAGTCCCGACCTCAGTCCTATAGAGCATGTATGGGACAATCTAAAGAGGCGCATAAAAAGTCGATTACATGTACCAACAACATTGCAAGAGGAATGGGACAACATACCGCAAACAGACATCCAGGATATCATCGATGGTCTTCCTAATCGCCTCCAGCAAGTCATCAGAGCACGTGGAGGCAATACACGTTATTAAAATGTTGAAAAACAATTAGGTACCATACAGTTTGTAATGTGTAATTGTAGAGCTCCGGTATTGTTTGCAATTAAGGACCTTTTTGTAAAATGTTTACTTTTGTAATAAAAAACACATTTAAATTTTGTTATTCGTTTGTTTTTTCAATTCCTGATTTAGTTTATAGTTGATTATAATTAATATTAAAAGTGAGAAATAATTAAACTGGCAAATATCTCGAATTTTAAAAGTGGGCGGTTAATTGTGCCGGTCAGTGTAGATTCTAATATTTATGAAATTGTTATACAAAGATTTAAACATAAAATAAACGAAAATAACAGTTTTTAAATATCCCGAGATTTCTCGGCATGATAAGTAATTCCCTGGAAATATAAAATAGGTTAAAATGGACCGAAATTCTCGGATCCCGGGATTCCGGGAGAGAAACCCTAACACATACAATACCTAAGAAAATCTATGAGAGAGTTGTTTTAACAAGACGACATAGTTTTTTGTTTGTTTTACTTCTGAAACCGGATCGATCACAAACTATCATCCGGTTTTGTAGTGTTCTAACAATGCCATTAATAATTTGAAGCGTTTTCAGAAAGACTAACGCGGTATAACAACTGCATGTTGTGCCTACTTTCTTTCAATGACCTACTAACAATGTATCGACCGCATGCTCAAGAAAAAGCCCCGATCATCGGTTTAGTTGTCGACTTACACAAACGCTGCAAGCAGTCAATCCGATATTTTGTGATGAATTAAGAATCGGTAATCGACGAATTAATTACAAGTGCCATTTTAATATTAGTTACGGTACCGGTTCCAGTGATCTAAGAGTTGCGGTTTACTTCGGCGTTACAGTTACGCGCGCACAAACTCTAAATGCACGAAATATTCCGTTAATAATTCGAAATTTAAGTCGCGCAACTTAACAAAGAATGTTTAATAGCCGCATTGTGATTTATTGAGAAATGTACGTTATTACTTGAACGTATATAACGTAACAGGGACAAAAAACAATGTTGCAGGAACTGAAGAAGATATGCGCTTAAAGTAATTGCCGGTCAGTTTTGAATAGTGCGAGATTGTATGTAAATATTAACACGTGATCTTTGTGCAAATTGAAAACCAGTAATAATTTTTTTTGCGAACTAAAATACGATTTTGTAAAGTGACAGTTGCTCTACTACCGCGTAAAAGTCTTTCAGAATTTTCAGACTAATTTTCTCAATTTTTTCAATCTAGAAAGTGGCTTTTAACTAATTGAACAGCTATAATAGGTAAATAAAGAGTTTCTCTACTTACTGACCTAGGCGAACGACGTCACTAATACATATTATTTCAGTTCGACCATTTCATTCCGTTCTGCATTCGCCAAGTAATGCCGTACTAGTAAGAGTTTCTGATTCTTGTTAATTTTCCTTGATTCGTTTTAATAAAAATGTCGCGAAAAAAAACTAACGTGAAAGATATGAAGGTTATAATACTTACAATAAATAAAATAACATGAAACGATTTTCGTTTTTATTTTTTAAACAGTGATCGGTTGACTTTGATTTTAAATTTTGTTTGACGTTAGTGACAATTCAAAGGAAACATGATTTTGACAAGTGAAGTGATGTACGTGACATTTTTTGTTTTATGCGTTTTGGGAATTCAAGGAAAACCATCGTTGTCGTTAAATTTGCCGTCTTTGCCAATATTTGGTGGATTTTCTCTTGGAAGGGAGCAACGACAAACGAGCATTAAAGAATATAGTGGAAGAAGAGTTAAGAACGATTCTTTGCGAATGGTCTATTTCTTTGATCAAACTGTGGCTGTTGTTGAACTGGGTCCAAAAAAATTGCTTTTAAATTGTGAACTGATCGAAGTTTAGTAAGTACATTTTTACCGCTAACAATGGCGAATATTTTAAAAAGCAAAGATTTTCGAAAGTTGACGTTAATGCATACTTAAAGGCAATATATATTCACGTACTATAACCAGAACAATAAATTAAGTAATTGGTGCATATTTAATTAGTTTTATTGTCCTACGGAACATTCATGTAATAATATATTGATTACATACATTTCTTTTCACTATACAGTGTGGCTGATTTTTCATTGACCAGCTTATATCTGCTGAAATATTAAAGTTACCAAAAAAAGTTAAATGAGAAATTTATTAAACAAAAGCTGGTCTACAAAATTGTGCTAAAAATTTTATTCCATAGCCAACCAGTTTTTCGGAAAAATATCCAACTTTTGTTTTTTAAATAGAACACCCTGTATATTTTTACAGAATCACATTCTAAATCAATTTCTCTTTACAATGATATATCATAAGTACCATTTTGCTTTTAAATTATGCACAATATTTCAAAAAAGGAATTATTAAAGTCGGCTGTGATATTGTTTTGTTTATTGCAAATATCTGTCAAATTTGTTTACATTAGCAAACACTTGTCAAATCAGACAGAAATAAGTGTAATTATAATTAAGAAAAATGTACTATACAAATAATGAAAAAGTTGATATGCTGTGCTGTTTCCACAGCCGACTATAATAATTCTCTTTTTTTGAAATATTGAGCAAAATTTAAAATCAAAATGGTACTTATGATAATATCATTGTGAAGAGAAATTGATTTAGAATGTGATTCTGTAAAAATATACAGGGTGTTCTATTTAAAAAACAAAAGTTGGATATTTTTCCGAAAAACTGGTAGGCTATGGAACAAAATTTTTAGCACCATTTTGTAGACCAGCTTTTGTTTAACAAGTTTCTCATTTAACTTTTTTTGGTAACATTAATATTTCAGCAGATATAAGCTGGACAATGAAAAACCAGCCACACTGTATACTTAAGTCAAAACGTTTTGTATAATTGAAACTATTACCTAATTATTGATTTATTTTTAACTGGTGCATTCTTTTTTCGTTTTGTATGCACTTGACACTTACGTCAAAGATTCGATAAATAACGTGTAGCAACTTATCTATGGAAGCACTCGAGACATTTTACATCGAAACATTTGTTACTTTTTGCCATTTTTCTGTAAGTTTTCAAGGCTTATTTGATTTAGAATTATAGGTTTACGCAAGAAAAGGGTGTCAATGATTTATTAATAAGTGTCTTACAAAATATTAAATCTCTAACATACGCACTTTTACTTGTTGAGCTATTTAAATGTAATTGCAAATTATGATCAATGATAAATAACTACCTATATTAATTTTCTAATTCTATAAAATGTCATGGCAACTGCAGACCGCATAGTTTTCTTCCTGTATTTGCATTTAAAGTTTTTTGTGAGTTTTTTTTGTGTTCGGTAAACTTTATTGCAATTATTTTTCCGCGACTTGTAAAGGTTAAAGATTGCCTGCATAATAAGATATATTTTTAAATAGCTATTCAATGATTGCGCAATTAAAATCTGCATATTACATAAAAAAACTTTTATTTTATTAGTTTTCTTTTGTTATGAACATAGTTTATGCGGAAGATAAAAGTTGTACTTGAAAAAAAAGTTTGTAGGTTACATAACATTAAAATGCTACTCAGGGTTATTGTCAAGTCGATGGTAATACATTTATTTTCGGTTCGCCAAACCTGATAAGCGAGTCAGGGGCGCGCCGACACAGTGTGCAAAGTGTGCGGTGCACACAGGCGCCAGGATAGTAAAGGCGCCAAAAAAATGTCAGCTCACGGACAAAAATTAAAAAAAAAAAAAATTTCATTAAGTTAAATGTGCAATATAAAAATGAATTACATTTTTATTAAATTTTATTTTATTCAGAGCCTAGTTTATAACGGTAAAATTTTCGCAATAGGTCTGTTTTCGCCAGTAGTCGGCTTACGATCGTAAACACACGATTGATGTCATCCAATCGGTTATAAGGGCGAGTATAATGCAAACCTAACCTAAATTGTACAAAGCTCAAAATTAATTGCAGCAACATTTGACGCACAATCTGTATTTTTTTGTAGTAGACCACTGAGGCGACGTAAAAAGGCAACACAATTTGATTACGAACATGAAGATGAAAGTATAGTAGATCCTGAAATTTCATTTAAAGTAAATTTTTTTCTCTGCATAATAGATCAAGCAGCAACATCTTTGCAGGAAAGATTTACGTTATTAAAAGAGCATATGAATTCATTTCAGTTTTTGTATTTGTTAAGTACTTCACAAAAAAAAGAACATTTATTATCATGTTGTAAAAAGTTACAACAAAAATTAACACATCATAATAATTCAGACATTGACGGAGACGATTTATGTGAAGAAATTTTACACTGTCAACCATTTATTGCTAATTTTAAAAACGATGTATATCAAATAATGCAGTTTATATATTCAAACGACTTAATCACAGTTTATCCAAACTTTACAATTGCTCTTCGGATTTTTTTGTCATTGCCGGTATCTGTAGCATCTGCGGAACGTTCTTTTTCTAAACTAAGAATTATTAAAAACTACTTGCGCTCCACAATGGTGCAAGACAGACTTTCAAATCTTGCCATCAGGGCCGTGTCTAGGTGTTTTGGCGCCCGGGGCAAGAACGAAAAATTGCGCCCCATTTCTAAAAAAAAAAAAAAGTTTCTCCGGGCCTACTTTGTTCGGGCTTGGAAAATGGGGCTCGTTTTAAAAAACACTTTATAAAACACACATATGTATGCACATATAATATTTTTAATAATAAATAAATAATTAGGTAACATTTAACTTAAGGAACATACAATTTGGTAAAAAATAACATAATATGCACATGTAATATTTTTAATAATAAATAAATAAATACTTCAATAGTTAAACATTTAACTTAAGGAACATTATTTTTTTTAGTCGTGAGTCTTTCTACTGTTTGTAGGACTGTTGAGTTGTGTTGTGCTGACTTTTTTCCATGATCGCTTCTTTTTCTTTTCTTTTTATGCTTCTGGTATTCCAAGTACCTATTCTCATTTTGTCTTTCTTATCTCTATTTTTTTCATTTTTAGTATCTCATGCTTTGATTGCTATCTGTTTTTCCTTATTCATGTCCGTTTTCGTGTAGTGATCGTGCCATTTTTTCCGTAACTTGTTTTCCGTCCTTAGTTTTTTGGGTCTGTTTTTTGCTGTAGCTCCTCTTTCTCTTTATTCCATAGCCAGATGTTATTATCTACAATGAGTTTTTGATAAGCTACTCTGACTTTTTTGCACTTTTTTCTTTCTTTTTCTGCCTCTTCTCTGATTTTTCTTTGTATTTCTCTTTCTTTTACTGTTAGGTCATTGTCTATGTAAACGTTTTGACCTTTTAATTTGCTCTTATACTGCATCATCTTTATTTTATTTTACTCCTATTTACTTGTCATTGCTATTGTCATACTTTTGCCATATTTTCGACCCACCACATACATCTGTTTGATATTTACTTTGACTCCTAAATTTTGATCTAGAAATTCTTCGATACCTGCTGTACCGTTACTTTCATCAAATTTTGCCCCCTTTATCACAATTTTATATTTCTTTTCTTTTTTTTTTCTGGTTCTTCTATTCTGTTTTCTAAGCTAAGCATCTTTTTTCTAAGCTCTTCGTTTTCTTTTTTTGTTGCACTAAATTCCTCCCTAAACGCTTTTTGTTCTTCCCTTATCTTTTTAACTTCTTCCACCAATTGGTTAATTACTTTTACTAACGCCTCCATTTGTTTTTCTTCCGTTGAACCTTTGGTTTTTGCTTGATCTGGTGATCTGATTACTAGTTTGTACGTACTGGATATTCCGCCTTCTTCTTTGTTTTTCTCTTCCTTGTCTCTTTTTCTTTTATAACTACTACCACTCGCTTTAAAAAATTTCTCCATGGATAATATTTTATTTTATTTAACTTTATTTATACGATTATATTTTAAAATTTAATTCACTACACAGTTATTAGTTTAATGTGCTTACTTACACTATCACTATTACTTGACGCGCTCTTGGGTTCATTATCACGCTACGTCAGCTGTCTATACCTCATACGCCGTACGTTATTTACTTGTTAATAACACTCTACAATTTAGATAAAAGGACTTAAGGAAGAAGGGACGCGCCAATAAACTTTGCCTAGGACACAAAATAATTTCGCGCTGGTACTGCGTAACGTAGATATCTCCAAAAAAAAAATAAGACGTCAATGGCGATTTTGGCGCCCCCTGATTTCGGCGCCCGGGGCGAGCGCCCCCTTCGCCCCCCCCCCCCCCTAAACACGGCCCTGCTTGCCATCATATCAATAGAGTCAGATATTTTGAATAAACTTGATATACACGATATTATTCAAAAATTTTCACTAATGAAGGCTAGAAAAGTTCAATTTATTTAATGATTTTTCTTTCTGTTATCTATTATTTGTTAATTTATGCAAAACTATAAGATGCAATTTATTTTCTTCCAAGTGATATTTGATGTTTTTGTACCCTTCTTGTTTGTTTATTGTTTTTTATATATTTTATTGTGTTCCTAGTGCTTGTGCAATATATTTATAATTTATATATTTCGTATTTCATTTGTACTCACTGATACGTTTTTATAAAGTGATTTTGTATTTTGGGCGAGAGGTAGACGCAGGCAGTGGCGCAGACCAAATTGCATAGTTTTTTTTGGCTTAACTTTTGGGCAGCAAAACACCAAGTGGCGACGTTTTTTTTTTTTTTTTGGAGTTAACTTTTTGGTACAAAAATCTGGAAATAGGCGCCAACCAAAGTTCTGCACACAGGCGCCGGACACTGCTGGCGCGCCACTGAGCGAGCTGGCGTGTACCTATTCTACGATTATCATTCACCCTCGTCTAAGCAGTAAAAAAGATATTATTTGTTGATTAATGTAAGTTATATTTGCCTTTGAAACGTCGATTTTGGTATGAAATAATTATTTAACGTTTGTATAGTCATGAAACGGCTACCCAGTACGTTATCGGTTTATCTAACATCAGTTGGATTGGCGTTATTAACATTTCTTTACTTTTAAACTTTACCTGTTTTTATTTAAAGGTATGTTGACATCATACGGGATATTAAATGTAATTTCTTCGGATATAGAAAAAGGTGTGAATGTAATTTATATGATTTCTCTTGCCCGAAAAAGTCAGGGGTCGAACTCGTACTTTCAAATGCCATATAGATCCAACAACGCGATCTTCTGATCACGTAACCTCTGAGGGTAACTTAAATTGAATATTACACTGAAAAATTAGTTTCTCGAAGATTATAAATATTTTTATTTCTAAATCAAAATTAATATTTTGGTCAACTTAACCCTCGAACGGGCGCGCTGGAGTATAAAGTACGCCAATTTTATTAAATTCAATGTAGTAACTAACCAGGGGAAGGTCACGATACGTTGTCGCTAGAATTTGATTAAGGCTGTGTTTATTGCATCAAGGACATCAAAACTAAATGTTTTGCAGAGTTATACGTGCCACTGGCCATTTCCTTCGGGAAAATAGGGGAAATACTGAAAAATTGGTATAAAAAAGTTATTTTTGCGATCGCGTTGTCCATGAAACCGTCAGAGACAAAATCAAATTTTTCTATTTACCAATGCGCCCATCCTTTGCAACTAAAATGGTTCAAAATTTTTGAAAAAATCTTAAACGGTTCTGGAGAAAAACGCGAAAAACGAGGCCTTTGTAAAAACTGTTTTTCCTATGTTAAACGCCTATGCAAGTCGCATAGATCTAGTTATACCACAACTTCTCAAATCATAGCGCTTATGCAGAAGTTTTGTTTTTGACGTTTTTCTCCGGAACTGTTCAAGATTTTTTCAAAAACTTTACACCATTTTACTTGCAAAGGATGAGCGCATTGGTAAATAGGAAAATTTAAATTTTGACTGACGGTTTCATGACTAACACGATCGCAAAAATTACCTTTTTATACCAATTTTTCCGTTTTTCCCCTATAAGGAAATGCCCAGTGGCACGTATAACTCTGAAAAAAAATATTTTGTGATATCCTTGATGCAACAAACACAGCCTTAATCAAATTGTAGGGACAACGTATCGTGACCCTCCCTTGTAAGTATAGCACGAGTTGAAAATTTTAAGGAAATTTGTGATGAAATGTGTTCGCTGTTCGGTATCAAAAACTACAAGGGTACAGTCAAGCTAGGTGGTTCTCTATTACTGACTTTGTAAAGAATTTTAAAATTCTTGCGCCTCTCAGAATATATATTTTTTAGAGCAGAAAAAACCTTTTTTAATAATCCCTTCGCTGAAATATGGTTTTTCCCCATTGTCAAGCTTCAACATTTCATAAACACATGCAGTAAACTGTATCTCAGAATGTGCGTAAATTTTGTTACTGTAAAAAAATTTAAACTTCAATTGTCCGAACGAAAAGCAAAAGTTTCTAACCATAAATGTAAAAAAAACAACTATCTCACGATTGGAAAAAGGTCACTCTTAGAACAAAATCATTTAAAGAATTTGTGCAATAATTTTATTAAACTTGTATTGATTACCTACTTGCATCAGTGGGATAATGCTTTACAGGAAATAATTAAAATGACCGGATCCTTTTAAATGATATTCCGTTTGCTCCAAAGTAGAAAAAAAAAAATTTTCTTTCCAATAAAATAAATAAAATGTGATCTTTTCGATAAAGTTTGTTGTATCAAAAACTTTGTATCTAAAGAAAAATTACACAAATGGCAGCAAAGTTCAACAACTGTCGAACAAAAATGGGTTGCAATATTTCACCATTTCTTTGAAAATTTAATACGTTTTTAAAACCTATCGCTAATTGTTGAGTATGCTTTATGTTTGCTGGGTTTAAACGCTACTACGGAGAGGGTCTTTTTTATCATAAATATAATTTGTGTCAATAACAAAAAATTTATTGAGAGTCGAAATACTGGAAGCTTGCATTTACATCAAATGTAATTATAAAATGAACTGTGTAGAATTTTACGATTAGGTACATAAAACAAAAATAACCTTTAAAAAAATATTTTTCTCCCAAAAATATCATTGAAATAAAAATAAAAATGTTGATTGTTATTCAGTGTTTATTATAGGTATTAGTGTTGTGTGTAAAAAGAACTATATTTTATTTTTGTTGCTAACATGGTTAATGCTTTTAAATTAAATTTTTACGTTCGTTGTTAAGACGACTGAGAAAAAAAAAATTTGACGTTATTTTTTTACGAAGGTTGCCGTCCCGTAGGCTCTATTTGTCCTTTATTTTCTCTAAAAAAAATATGATCACCGTAGTGATCCATGTTATATTCATATAATGTTGATTATAATTTAATTTTAAGCGGCTTAAGTCAATCGCTCTTAAAATAAAATGCTTTGCTTTTTATACTGTACTGATATTAATTCATTGTTACAGTGAGCCAAATGAGGCTATAGAAGTTCTTGGGGAGTTAAAACAAATTTCACGGCCTGTATATATTTCATTCGACGAAATGTTAACACTTATGTCGCAATGTCATCAACTGGACACATTGCCTTATCGGAAGTCACGCACCGCCATTCCACATAAAATGAGAAATCCTGCAAACGCCAAAGGACTGCTAGGAAATAATCCTTTAACTTTATTTAGCGGAATCATTCCAGGTAAACAACAAAAACATTTTGTATAGTTGTCAACAGAAGCACCTGCTTTTTATTAAAGATTATAGTTATGTAACAATAGACAGTAATATTATTTTAGTTTGCCAAGTCGCAGATAAAAACGACACTTTACTTTTATTATCTAAGTTTGAAATCTATCTTATGTGTAACTGACATAAAGGTGGTAATTATTCTACATGTATTGTAATTAAACATTGTTTTTTGACTTAAAGCGGTTTCTTGAAGCGTTGAAAAAGTTTATAACACGATACACGTAATGTAAAAGGTGGCACGACGAACTCAAGAGTTGCATAACTACAGCCTTAAATAAACGCAGAGAAAGTGATTTTTGATTTCTTGCTGTTTTTTTTAGGAACTAAATGGTGTGGCACTGGTGATATTGCATTAGATTACCATGATTTAGGGACAGATGCAAGTGTGGACATGTGTTGTCGTGCACATGATCTTTGTCCAATTAAAGTGCGTGCTTATTCACAGCGATATAATCTCACTAACGGATCTTTGTATACAAAATCGCATTGCCAGTGTGATGATAGATTGTATAGTTGCTTGAAAAATTCGGATTCTCCCACTGCTAGTATTATGGGAAATGTGTATTTTAATTTAGTCCAAGTGCCTTGTGTAGAAGACGCGAAAAATGGTAGAAAATTTCGAAAAGCAAAATCTAATTTTTAACACGTAGTTGTAAAATATTTGTTTTAAGAAAATGTAAATTTATTCAGAATATATTCTCAGCAGTATATCTGTTATTTTCTTATTCTTGTTATGTGACCTAATAGAATTACGGGAAAATTAAATTTATCAATATTATTGGGCTGAAAAAAAATTATGAGCAAAGGCCAGTGAAAAGATACATTTATTTGTAATAATTATGTTTAGCGCTTGATGACTTTTCTGTATAAAACAAAGGCATAACATTTTCCAACGTAAAAACCGACAGAGAATCTTCACTTATTTAAATTATACAAAAAAAAAACATCCAATTGAATGATCACTGAAACAACTGAACATTTATTTCATTAACTACTTAAAAAGTAAACACGTAAAAAACTGGATTTACTGTTAAGGAAAATCTGATTAAAAAACAGACATTAGAAATCTACCTCTAATTTAAATTTGTGTTACCAGTGACGTCGCTAGCCTGTATGTATTCTGATTGGTTGAAAGTTTTGAACTATCGTTTAACTTTTCAAAATATTTTTTGAAATTTGTTGTCACGATTCTAACAATTTTTTATTACATAATCATACTAAAATAGTAAACATTTAATATTGTGAAATTGTAAACACACTAACACAATTTTCCTAGCGGTATTTGGTTAATTAACTTAGTTTGACATTAAAACGCGCAAGCAGTAGGTCATCTAAATACTCGTAGTAGTTATAATAAGCTATTGCTTGAACGTCCAATGGGTTAACGTACAGAAAAATACTGCTTAAATGAAATATTGAACCATAGAAAAGTAAGATGGAAATGCAAGTATTCTCTTTTAGTATTTTTACATATCGTTAATTTGCGTATTTATTCATTGTAGTGTAAATAGTAATGTAGCCTCACTGAGCAACTTTGAGGTTATGAAACATTTACATGATGTAAAAGATAGCAGAAACCGAAATCGAAATAAAGGGCAGCTGGCAACAATTACGTATGAGGTAGGTAATAAATATATGTGTTACGAAACAAGTGTAATCCTTTACTAACATCGGTGGTGTCAGTTTGCTTGCAGGCGAAAAACAATATGATTCAGAATTTAGAGTAGAAAGATTAAAGAATGTAAATAATTGATAAATACACATTTAATTTGGTTTTACTAGTGTAATGTAGTTATATTAGAATTAGCTGAAATTGCAGCATTAAACGATGAAATATAGATCAATATTTTCCAAAGTGATTCATATTGGTTGTTTTCTAATATTTGTGGTATTAAGATTGGTTGCTTTATTTCTTTTTATAATAATAAACGGTTCAAAACTGCTATTTTACATAAAGTAAACTACCGTTTAACTGTCCATACCTATACAAAAATTATATTTTGTAAATTTAATGACTGTATGTTGTGTATTTGCAGACTTTACGATATTTAGAAGATACTCCTTGTAAATTACAAACACCAGACAGTGTAACCAAGTGCCTTAAAGAATTAGAACCGATGAATTTAAATAAGAACGAAAAGTTAATGATGATAAATAATCCTCCAACATCAGCATTGGAAATTCAACTGGTAAAGTTATTAAGACAATTATTAATATTATGTTTTAAATGCTTTTTTTGCAGTTAGTAGAAGATAGTGAAGAAAGACTCACAGAACAACAAGTTGAAGGAGTATTGCAAATTTTAGCCAAGCATTTCCCACATATACAAAAAGAAACGGAAGAAGTAGCAGTATAAGGCATTAAATAAGAAAAACCTTAGTTAAGATTAACTTAAAGTTTATTTATATATTAAAAAACAGAACTTTACAAAAGCACAGTTTAATAAGTAAAGTAAATACAAAATATAAAAACCATTTATCGTTTCTGATCTCCTAAATCTTCTATTAAATCTTCATCAATCTGTAAATTTTAGTTATGTAATATAGTAGCAAATAAATAATATTTCCAATTACCTCGGGCCATTTTTCTGGGATCACATCAAATAAATCATCTTTCACGTCTCCTTGAATTACAATCTCATCATCACCTGTTACTGAAGATCCACAAGCAAATTTTGTGCCAAAAAATTTCGCCGCAACTTTAAGATCCAAGCCTACAACAAAATTCGATGAAATTTTGATGTTCATTGCAACAGCTCCATTTTTACCGAAACTGCTCAAACCAGTGACTACGGTGACAGATTTCTTTTTTCCACGTGGTGCCCTAGAAACATACACTTGCTTAGGTCCATCATCTTTCTTTTTTGTCTTCATTATTCCTTTGCCGCCCCTCTTCTGTCGTTTCTTCTCTTCATCACCACTACCTTCCGGTGCTTCGCAAATTTGTAGTTTTTCAAATTCAGTGGGCATATTTCGTTCTAGCCATTGTTTACACTTATCATACTCGGGATAATATTCACAATACTGCAACGTTTTTTATATAGTTTTGATGGTTATATAAAATACCTACTAACCTCTATGGGCATGGTGCAATTTCCACAATAAAGAACCTCCATTGGATACGTCACGTTAGGCTTTGGACCAGGACTTAATTTATTTTCTAAAGACATTATATTATGAGAATTAAACTAAATCCTTATGACAATTTTAATATATTTTGACACCTAACCTTAAAATCTATATACTAACTAAAGTATACGAACGGACCTTTAGGATACTGGCTAAATGTACGTACGTACATGAGAAATCCATAGTTTAGAATTATTTAAAAAGCGTTCATTTTTCAAGTCAATTCTGTTCAAAATAGTCTTTCGCAGTTTTCCGTTTTATGATTAGGAGCAAAATTTGGCAAATGATTTTTTCGCTCTTTCACTGTCAAATTGTATTTTCAATACCAGCGTAGCCGTTCAGGCTATACTGGCCGGACAAACCCCAACATAATACTAAAATAATTAAACACATTTTTTGATACTACAGAAGATATATATTTCTATATACAGAGAAGAATATTCACAAAATAATTTTACTACATTTGCATATTAAGTAAACTTTTAGTATACAGGAAAGCCTTACACAAACAAGAAATAATTACACAAGGCTGACCAATACTTACAATGATTCGCAAGTTCAAATATTGGGAAAAGAGGACACAAAATTGCACATAATTTAAACTTGATTCTAATATAACCATTTTTAACTGTTTATATGTACTACAATTAAGCTGTAAACACAACAATCGAATGATTACTGCTTGTTCGTTTATCAATTGCCAAGTTTACGAACAACTCTTACAGTGATTTAATAAATATTTGTATTACAGAAAATATAATATAAAAAATAAAATAGACACATACTTTTGAGTATTGATTATTTAAAAAAAAAAGGCATTTGCTTGTGAATTAAGTGTATTTAATAAATCACTTTGTTATAACATAAAAATTGTAATCTAAAAGCAGCAGGTTTTTCTTTATGGACTAGGATATAAATTTGCAGTTATCAATTTCAAAATTACCAAGTGTATACATTACGACACGAACTGTATCGAACCTACGATTGAAAAATTAAAAGCAGTAAAAAAATGGCTGTCACCAGTGTTATAAATATACGTTTCTAGTCAAGTGCTATAAAGTCACATTTATGATTAATAGGATGACTACCAACAGGATAAATATCTACAGTTATAAAGCTTTTAGATAAAAAGTTCATAAAATAGAGCATATATGGTGGCTTGACAAAAGCACTTGTATGAGTAAATGTAAACAAATAACCAACAACGGACCTTACACATTGCTATACAATATTTAAAGCTTGTTAACATTTGTAATTTAATTCATATCTTTAGCTTTTGCTTGATACATGTATTTTAGTCAGGCTTTTGGTTATAATTTATAACTAATGCAAATTATTAATAATTCAACGATAGGGATAGGAAAAGCAGTTAATTTGAAACAACCAAATTTTCCTTTAAATTATTAAATCAATTAAGAAGTTGAATATATGGGCAATTTCCTATGTTATGGTTGTTGCAGATACATTGATTAAAGCATTGACTGAAATTGTGGGGTGCCAACTCTTAAAAAATTAAGAGTGCCATGGATAGTTAAAATTAAAGCTTTTGTTTGAAGAATGTGTATCATGATTATTGTTTTTATTGCATTTAAGAAAAACGTTGGGATTTTAATGTTAAGAATTTTTTTATGTAGACTTATGCTTAAAATCGAGTTCCGGATACATCAATTTTAAATACATAACTGCTGATCTGACATTACTGTTGATATTTTAGCCAAAAACAAGCGAAGATCAACTTCCTCCAAAAGTAATTTTTTTATCAATATGCGTTGCATATATGAATCTAAACACTGCCAAAATTAGCTATTTTCATACTTTCGCTATGACCATCTCATCACGAATCTTATTCTTTTCTAAAAGTCTGGTCACGCTATCCTAAACTGTATTTTAAGCGATCCCGTTAAATTTGTGTTCGAAGAGGGTAATCAGGGTTAAAAAAATTTGCACATTGATAAAATTTTCAGATCTTACGTGACGTGAATGATGCCCCCCCCATATATTGCCAGTGTAATTATTAATATATATTTTACAGCAGTGGTTAGCAATCCAAGACCACTGGATCAAATCCATAATTTTGAATTGGTAAAAAAACAATTGCACAAGAAAATTAAACAAAAGACAAGATATTAATTTGAATATTTTTATGTGTGTATATCTTTAAAGGTTTAAATAGACACTTCCATCAACATTAAATAACTAATCCTTCGAATTGTTAATTTAACAACTTATCTAGTATCACGTTTATGCATAAACAATGTCATTTTTTTACTAACACTGCTCAAAACTGTAGAATTTTCAACAATGCGTTTTTATTAATTCATTTAAAAAACAAGATTTCTGCTCAATTTTATGAACACGGCCAACTACATACTAAAATAATATTGCATAACTATAGAGTTGAATGCTAAATATTTGAAGCCATCATTATGCGCAATTGAATTTTTTTTCATAATATTTTATCGTTACATATCGACGCACCACAATTTGTGTGGCGTATAAAAAAATTACAACTGAATTTTTTTCGTAAAGAAACATCACTGCTTTCAACAAACGTTTTACTTATAAATGATTCTAATGTAATTAATTTAAACAAACGTTAACATATCTACAGAAAAACGTACGAAACAACTCAAATAAACCAACGGGACATAAATAATGTTGTTAAATATAGAGTTAAATAATCAACCAATTAAATAAACCCGGTTAATATTTACCTAACAATCAAACGGTAAGTTACATACGCTTGCTCTACACACATCGACATAAATATGCGGTGGATTGTGACCAACGTAAACGTTCAACTTAACAGTTTTATTTTTTACTTACACTATATTAAACGTTACACAACTGGCTCCCTTTGTTATCATAAATACTGTGTGTAGATCAAGAGCACAGCAGTTTTAAACAAAATTCACTTTAACTTAACTAAAGCACACTGAAGACCGCATTTCTTGCAAGTCCAATGCAACCTACTGAAACGTTGCGGAACTTGGGTTTCCATCACGCGTGTTAAACTATATGGCCTATAGAGATTTAACGACACTCCCAAACTTTAACGGTCTGATCTACACTGCCCGAGATGACGAATGGATGTGATTTATGGAAATCTGTGGAACAAAATAAAGATTTATATTTTTATTATGCAAATAACATCTTGAGACAGTTTTTAAAAGTTAAATAAACAAAGATAAAATAATTTTCAAACAAACTATTATTAACAGTTCACTTTGTTTGAATTTCGTTCACTTAAAAAATTATAGAAGTACATTTACTGTTCATTAAGCCCAAAAAATATTACAGCAATTATTTAAAGATCGCAACTGTAGCAACTTTAAGTTTGACAGTTAAATTATTATTTTATCTGGAATGAATGTAAATAATAATAGGTACCATATTATTGTTATTACTGCTGTACAGGGTGGGCAAATTTCAATGTTTTTATAGGGAATCTCGGTAACTATAAGAGGTATCGAAAAACGGACCGCGCATCCTCGATCTCTTTTTTCGAGAAAAAGTTAAAGGTGAAAACTAAAATTGGTTATCGTCTTTTGTTTTCGAGTTATCGCCGATAACTAGATTTTTCAACTCTTCGTTTTATGACCATATTTCGCTTGTTTATGAAAATAAACAAAAATAATTTTGATGTTCTACAGGCACTTTTTTGATAAGGATGCAGTGGCGTAGACAATTTTTCAAAAAAAAACTTAGAAATTCGAGTTGTGACAAAGTTGTATTTTTTTTAAATGGAACCCATAGTTGGCTGTGGCATCACGAGAAAGAGGATTTTTTCCCCATTCCAATAATATATATCATGTGGGGTCGATTTATTAATTTTCCTTACATTATAGCAAAAATTAAGTAATTTTTCATATTTTATTTTGTTTTTAGTAGTAGGCTTATGTCATTAAGATTATACCTGGTAAAACAAACTGTCATTATTTTGTTTTAACAATAATTTAACGAAAATAATCACGTTTAATTGTTGATTGTTTTTACTTCTGTATTTTAAAAACACGAAATAGCTTACGAATATTATGAAAACTAGGATATGTTAAAATGTTCTATTCAAATTAATAATAATTCTGAAGCTGCAAGTGAAACATATTTTAATCGTTACCCAGAAAAAAGGCAACCTAATAAATCTATTTTTGGAATATTAAAACAAAATCTCATAAATTGTGGGACATTTCTTCTTCATTATGCGACAAAATTTTCACTATGGTCGGGGGTTAACAAATCACTTTTCCGATAATACTTAAAGCAAAAATATACTTAAGGTGTAGAGCTATTAATTATATTTTTATATCATCTATTTATATTTCAATTCCTTCCTTCTTTTTGGTTTACTAATTTATCGATGACGTTTTTATTGAAATTAGTTTTATAAATAGTCAAATCGGGTGTAGAACTTCCCAAATTTATAATTTCAATTTCCTTGCTTAGAGGTAAACGCAAAAAATTGATTTCTTGTAAATATTGAAAAGAATTTTTGTTTTTATTTTGATTCATTTACATTCAAAAAATGACAATATTTTTAAATTTTTTTTAAAAAACAACAGAAAAAGCTCTAGGAATAATAATATATTAGCTCGTAGCCGTTCTTGGCTTGGGCTGCAATTACAGCAGCCCAAATGGCATTTATATCACACGTCACCCCCACTCCATGTCTACTTGCCACTTCGTATATAGTATAATAGTGATGTGAAGCTACAGAAAATGCAGCCCCTCTATTAACTTTATAAGATACAGTCATTGTTATAAAATGCAAACTATCTAGTGTAGCTCCAGTACAAACAACAAAATATTTTGTTTTAGTTAAAATGTAAACAAGTTTGAACAATATGCATAATTTCATTTAAATCTGGAGGGACTGCAGCCCTGCCGCCTCTGGTGACTTGATATAAGCATTACCTAAAATTTTGCTTTTTTCCATTTTGTTTAATATCTTTTCCAAGTTTATTAAGGCTATGAACAGCACTGATTTTATTCAAATAAAAAAGAAAAGCCTTTTTTGCGAACATTAACTCATTATTAATTTATTTTTATACTACAAAATATACAGGGTGATTTAAACACGAGGGCGACCATGGGGATCTCGCTTATTACTGAAGATAGAGGGTAGGTTTAAATTTGGCAAAGGTGCTGAATTTTATGCTCATCAATAATATCAAAACAGATTTGAAATAACTTGAACTGTTCTAGAAAAAATTGAAAAAACTGAAAAAATTACTTTTTGTTTTTTTGCTAAAACTTTTTTATTTATAATTTTTTTTTTTAATCTGTTAAAACTTTTACATGGTAACTTTTTATTTTACTTTTAATGGTGTCATTAACTTTTTGCTGTGCCGATTTAGTTTTGTTTTATAGGTACCTACTAACTTTTTAATTTCTTATGGGCGACAAACTGCATTTTCATCTAGTTATTAGATATGTTGAATAAATGAAAACCTTTTTTTTCAAATAAATATGTTGTTTATGTAAATAACATAATCATGTAATACATTTTTGAAATCAGAAAAAAAGTTCTAGCTAACTAGATGAAAATCAATTGTCGCCCATAAGAAATTTATAAGTTAGTAACCTATAAAACAAAACGGAATCGGCACAGCAAAAAAATTTATGGCACCATTAAAAGTAAAATAAAAAGTGGCATGTAAAAGTTTCTACAGATTAAAAAAAATGTATAAATAAAAAGGTTATAGCAAACAATAAAGTAATTTTTTTAGTTTTTTTCAATTTTTTCAAGAACAGTTCAAGTTATTTCAAATCTGTTTTGATATTATTGATGAGCATAAAATTCAGCAACTTTGCCAAATTTAAACCTACCCTCTATCTTCAGTAATAAGCGAGATCCCCATGGTCGCCCTCCTGTTTGAATCACCCTGTACATTTTGAAAATCGCCAATTTGCAGATTTTTGTTGTTGTTAAAGTAGTGACGTTTTTTATTTATTTTTACAATTAATAGATCAAGAGAAAAACAAATGCCATACATTCCACTAAATATCTAATTAGTGTCCATAGACAATCAAGTTGTTTGTTTTATTTTCATAACTAAGTGTGCTATAAAAAAAACTGATACCATAATTTTATTAGGCTTAATAAATAATTAAAATGCACAAAAACTTAGAAAATCATTAGAAATACTAAAGACATTAAATAAAATAAAAAATCGCAAAATTTTAATGCTTACATCAAGTTCCGCATTTTTTAACATTTGCAGGATATCGCTACAAATTGAGCTCTAATATATGCAACTTTTCGCTCACTTAACCAAATCTGTATCTCTTATATTGATTGCAATAAAAGGTGAAACGTGCAACCAATATTTGAGTTCTAAAGTCATATTTGTAGTTTTATTTCTGCCGTACAATTCTAGTTTATAAACAGTTCTCAAACTATGCACAACATTGATGGTCTGTAGTTGTGGAAAAGTTATAACGTACAATTTTAATAAAATATCAAACCCATTTCTAAAATTTTTCTCAACCTACAAAGTGTTTTTCGGTAAAAAAATTAGGAAGAAACACTTGAAAACATTTTTATCCCTCTGAAATATTATAATTCTCACATATTTAAAAAAAAAATTAAAACTGCACTTTTTAGACATTTTGGACACATATTAAGTTCCCTTTGATTGGCAACAAGTTTAAAAGACTTAAAAGGTATGTTTCACCTACCTAATGATGTGCAAAAGTGCTTATGAGCCTCCAAAGTCTTCTGGCAACGTTTATTGCGCAAATCCCAGATTCTGAGCGTTTTATCATCACTAGCTGATATAAGGAACTTTCCTCCTGGGTGAAAGATAACTCCTCGAACCCAATTATCATGTCCAGCAAGAAGTATTAAACACACACCTGCACCGACATCCCATATCCTGAAACAACAAACAATTTGTAACACACCACATTGCACCTATTTACACTCTAACTGACCTAATAGTCTTATCTCTAGATCCAGAAGCAAGGAAAGGTCCTAAATGTGCTCCCTTTTTGTTGTCCGCACCTGCGGCTTCATTTATAGCAGCTGCCGAAGAATCTGGAGCCCAGGTGATACATTCTACGACATGCTCGTGTGCCCTAAGTTCAGAACGACATTCCTTGTTACTCGCAATCCATATACGGATTGTCTGATCGTTAGAACAGCTAGCCAATAATGTACCATCATGTGAAGGTCGGACCATCCTTACCTAAAGAGCCCATAAACATTCAAATTACTACTTTTTATTAAAAAATTATAAACCAAAAGAGGTTTCACAAAATCCGTCCTAAATAACTTGAAAGGGACCTCAAAAACTTTAAGAGCTTCAGGCTTTTAATCAGTAAAAAATGAAAGAAATTTTGAGCTTTTAATTTTTTTTGCCCCTTCATTTCTCTTTTGTTTTTTGAGAATTGTTTATAGTTAAGTAATATGAGCCGTGGGATGGTAGCTTTTGTTTTTTGACATCTTTTCGATGGTTTTACTTGTGATAAGTCTTTATTAGGTCTTAAATGACATTTTATATTGCAGAATTTAAAACACTCCAGTCTTTATTTATTATTTGTACTAAAATCTCTATGGTGTTCAAGTTACTTAGGAAAGTAGTGAGTTTTCATTTGACATGATTGCTACATGACAAGTTTCTTTTGTAATCATTAAAAAAAATTTAATTTTCTTGGTTGTGATTTTTTAAGGCAAGGAATTCAGAAACATTAATATGCCATATTGGAAAAATGTTTTCTTTATTTGACAAAATTAGCTCATAAAGATTATTTTTTTAATTTCAATATTCATGACAAGCAAACACCAGGTGTACTGTAAATAAGAACTTCAACTTACCCAATCTCTGTGTCCGACGAATGTCTTCACACAATACCCAGTCGCAACTTCCCACATTTTAATAGACTTGTCCCTGCTCGATGAAACAACAAAATCTCCTGCCGGCATAAACGAGACACTAGAGACGTTATGATCGTGACCCAGCATGGTGCGAATGCAATCGTACGTCTGCTGGAAATCCCATAATTTGATGCTCATGTCGGCACTGCAGGACACCAGCAATTTCCCAGAAGAATCAAAGGCAATATCCTGGATGGAATCCGTGTGACCTTTGAGAGTTCGTTCGTATTCGCCCGTTTCAAAATCCCACACTTTGATGGTGGCATCTTCACTAGCCGATACCATTATACTAAAGATTGGATGAAAGATCACCCTCGTGACAGGCGCCCTGTGACCTATAAACAATTTTCATTAGTTAAGCTTCTCAATTAAATAAATAATATAAGTAAATTTAAAAAAAAAAAAAAAAAAAAAAAAAAACTCACAAATTCAACTCAAAAAATGCCAAAATAGTCACTAACCGGTAAGACTAAACTTTTCTGGAGGTCGCGGTATCCATTCTGCAGGGCTACGCTTGCCTCGAGTAGGGGCTCCTTCGATATATTCTTTCTCAGCTTCGTTAAGTTTCGATTCTAATTCCATTACTTTCTTTTGAAGCCGGATAACCGATGTCCATTTCTTTTCCAGCAGACCACCAAACTTACGATCAATTTCTCCTGGCATTCCTGCATCTTTTTTGAAGGCTTCCAAAGCGTCCATATATCCATTTGCACCCAGGTAGTCAGCGATAGCTTTATTACTGTAAACAAAAAATTCAGTAAATAAGTTTGTTATAATTATTGATTTGCATATTTTTGTGTTTTCCGTAATGTTTAAAGTTTCTGTGCCAATTATGTCGAAGCTTGTTTGCGAAAATAAATTGAGAATAAGTAAAACAAATTAGATCTGTTAATTGATTTTCAAATGTTATTATTTTATTTATAGTTTTTTCATACTGTCCAACAATATTAAAATAGTCAAGTCTATTTAGAAATTATCATTGGATAATGTTATTTAGGTGATAAATTTTAAATGTAAAATATTGTTTTCTAAAAATGTATACAAAACTAAATTTTAGGCATTTGTGTAAAGTGCATTAAACCAGGGGTGCGCAAACTATTCATGCCTCGCCCCCATTTTTTTCAGCATGTCAACTTGCACCCTCACAATTTTTTTTCATTTAGAAGTTAGCAGGCATCAATAATTTTCAATCAACCGATACAAAATATTACAGAAATACAACATTGTAATTAGAAAAAATGTATGAAATGTGAAAAAAGGCAACTGTTTTCTTTTAAAACTATATCGTGGCTGTCATTTAACACATTGAAGACATTTTATGGTGTGTGTGTAATATAAAAAAGAAAAGATATATGGAAATGATTTAAAATTTGAGTTTAAATTTTGCGGCAAAGGACCACCTCGCAATTTTTTGTTGTACTCAGAGTCGGTACTTTTTTTCCGAGTCAGACTCCACAGCCCTGGTTTTCAATGAGTTATTATAATTGTCATAATGTGTGAGCCTGATTTCATTTAAAAACATCGAAAATTGTAATTTTATAAAACATTTGAAAAGATGTCAGTAGACTTTTTATATAATTATTATGATTAAATATTGCGAAAACATTCGGGAGGTGATTCTTTATTGAAAATGAAGAGGAGTATTTCATATAAAATTTTTTCCTTAGACGTCTCCTTTCGGAGTTACACCCCCCCTAAAAGGGAGCGGTAAAATTAGGTTTTTCTTTTATTTCTCAAATTTGGTTTAATGTAGGAGAATGATATTTAGTAGATGTTTTCCGCTTATTAAAAGGTTTTCCATAGTAATATTTTCAATCGTCTTCCACCTTTATAGGTAACTGAAAAGTCAAAATTAATTACACTCGTCACTCCTACCCATGGTCTACTACACAGGTTAGGAAGCCTGTCAAAAAATCTGGAACTTTTCGACATAAATTTCCGCTAGACGGCGATAAGTCTAAGAACCATTCGCCATAAAAATCCGTTAGATGGCGATTAAGTTTAAGAACCTATTTTAAACAAACCTGACTTAAAAATTCAATTAAAACATTTTTATATACATCATCTGATTGATTAAATTCGAATTTTTTAAGCGAAAGCTTATAAATCTCGCTGATTATGTCAAAATCTTGTGCACGAACCGGTTCTTAGACGTATCGCCATCTAGTGATCATTTATGGCGAATGGTTCTTAGACTTATCGCCTCTGTGGGATAATTTACGGAACTAGTTAACGGCCTCAGTCGGTTTTATATGGGAGTTTCCCAACCTGTGTAGTAGACCGTGCTCCTACCCAATATGAACATTAACAAACCATGGTAACCACCAAAACGTTTTATATTGGAATATTTGATGGTTCATGTTTACTTATTTAATTTTTTACTCAAAAACTGTAGGTTTTACGAGAAAGGTTAACACGTTGACTGCGTTACAAGACCCCGGGGTCTTGTAGCAGTCATTCCTACTGTGCGGGAGCGAAATTTACAAAACATTACCCACGTGCGTAGCTTATAAAAACTTTATTTTTCGTCCGATTTTAATTTTATAAACAGCTTTGAGATTATTGTAGTTTACGCAACCAAATCGTAGCATATTTGAATACAAGTCGCCGGCGATATGTAACGCACAGAAATCATAATTATTACTTCTGTGCGGCACAAGCCTCCGGCGGTAGGTTCGGCCGATAGGCAGTATCTTGTCATGTACTAACGATTCTCGGCTATTTTACCATTTAGAATTGCACTTAAAAAAAAAACGGTTTAACCCTTTAACTGGCAAATTAATTTATCATAGTGGTCCAAAAAAAACATTTTTATAATGTAATGAACATATAAATTTATATATATAGATATAGTATTATTTCATATTTTATCTTAGAAATATTAACTTGAATCACTTGTCACTGTAAATATTCAGCTTACTTTAAAAGTTGTTAAGCTTTGACTTCAGTGACCAGATGTCAGGATATCACACAATTCTTCGCAAAAGTTTAAAATGGTATAGGTGAGCAAGTTAAATTTTTTTCAAGTATGTACAAATTCTAATCGTGAAATCAAATTTACAGAAAAGTGATGTTTGAACTTCTTCTTGGCACAAGTGTGGTGAATGCATGGATTGTATTTAATGCGATTTCAAATACTAAATTGGGTATAACCGAATTTAGAAGGCAATTAGCGGAAGATCTGGTAGTGGGAATTACAGTTCCGGATGAGCCAAAAACTCAAAAAAAAAAAAAAATGCACACGTTCGTGAAACCGGAACGAGCAGGGAGGAAAAAGAGGAAAGCCTGCAGAAGCTGTTATAAAACATTAAGAGAGACCATGACAAGCCGGGAAGCCGATAAAAAAGTTCGTCGAGTTACAAGCTATTGCGAAGATTGTCCAGATAAACCTGGATTTTGCTTACCTTGTTTTAATGAGAATCATATTTAAATAGCGCCTTTTATATTTTTAGTCAATTACTCTGTTTTATACAATACTTTGTATGTTTTGATTTCATTAGTTCAATAAATATTCTAATAAATTTTACAATTTTTTTTTAATGCTTTCTGATCCCCGGAGATAAGTGCGGAGTGAGACCTTATTAAATTGGTTCTTTGTAATAAAGATTCCATTGCCAAAATATCCAAACAGTTGGCAAAAAAAGTTTTAGATGAGTTTGTTTTTAATCTTGCGTACATACCCCGCGCGGTATGTAACGCACAGCAAAGATGAGCTGTTACAAGACCCCGGCGGTATGTAAGGCAGTCAACGTAAAAGTACTGTCGAATAGCGCCACAGTCAACGTGTTAAAGAATAAATAAAGTTTCTAAATAAATCAAGTTTTTAAAAACAATATTTTAATTGCAAAATTCAATCAACCAAAAAGTTCTGATAAAAAAACCAATAGGGGTCGCACTTTTCAGCCCCCTTGGAAGATGGGAGATGATTGAAAATACTACTATGGGAAACCTTTTAATAAGTATAAAACATCTGCCAAATATCATTCTCCTAGATTTATCCAAATTTAAGAAATAAAAAATAAAAACCGCTCCCCTTTAGGGGGGTGTAATTCCAAAATAAGATGACTAAGGAAAAACTTTTATATGAAAGACTCCCCTTAATTTTTGATAAGGAACCACCTCCCGAATTTTTTCGCAATATTTAAGAAACACCCTGTACAGGTACAATGATTTTTGTTGCCAAAAATGCATAAATTCGTTTTTAGATTTTATATTTAAATTAAATTAAGTTAAAAGGTTATAGCGCACAACCATGCCAATTAAAATTGTTGTAAAATGTTACCACAAGTTTCCATTCAGAATGTTTAAACTGTTTACGATACCGATTTTTAGAAATTTGTTGCAGCTTAGAATGCAGCATATGGTATAAAATATAACCAATACATATTTTATTACCACTACTCCTAAAATGGGTGGAGAAATCAAATTTCTCTTGAAGATGCATTTATGATAATATTTTATCAGAATTTTCTCACCATAGTACCTATTAACTTATCTATACAAACTTAATTAACTATTAGGTTACATTTTAAACATTTTTGGCTTACAAGCCTTTTTTTCTTATATGACTCAAAGCTTGGGATGCTAACAAAAAGCTGTTTACTTTTTATATGTTTTGGCATACTTTTACAAATACAATTTCATTAAGTTAGTTTTGTAACAATTTTTTTAAATGTGAGTTGAATTCATTGATTTAATTATGAGTTTATTAATAATAAATGATAAATTTATTCAAGCAGAAAAAATAATTAGTTCATATTGGCAAGAGTATTTTTCAAACTTATCTAACATGTTGATTTATTTTATTAAACATTTACAAATTGATTTTAAATTTTATAATAATATATTTATATCATTATAGTGTGCAGCAGTAAATAGTTAATAACAATGAACAAGTTAACAATTTGTTATTTATTGAGCTTGTAATAATCTTAATTTCTGTTATTATTGCAACAAAGTTATTGACCAAGCGATCCTTGCTTTAAAAAATAACACTTTTTATACAAAAAACTTAAGATATTAAAAGCTATTAAAGTAGCAAATAAAATAAAATTATATTTGCATGGAAAAGAATATCTATTTTAACCAAAATCATTTTCTTTACTGGAATGCTCTGAAATTTGTAACAACGTATTTTTTTAAAGACAAAAACGTTCTTTTTGGTGACAATTTAATCACATAAAATTGTAAACCAACTGTTAATGCAATGTTTTAATGTGACATATCCAAATTGACGTTCAAGTTTAAAGTAAAATAATTAAATTTAATGCTTTTCACAATTTCATAATTATGCAAGTCCATTTACCAAATATCATTCTCCTTCATACAGGGTGTTTCTTAAATATTGCAAAAAAAATTGGGGAGGTGATTCCTTATCGAAAATTAAGGGGGGTCTTTAGTATAAAAATGTTTCCTTAGACGTCTCCTTTTGGAGTTACACCCCCCTAAAGGGAAGCGGTAAAATTAGGTTCCTATATTATTTCTCAAATGTGGATAAATGTAGAAGAATAATATTAGGTAGATGTTTTATACTTATTATTATTAAAAGGTTTCCCATAGTAATATTTTTAATCATCTCCCACCTTCACAAGGAGCTGAAAAGTGCGACCCCTGTTGGTTTTTTTAACAGAACTTTTTGGTGGGTTGAAATTTTACAATTTATCAATATTTTTTCAAAGCTTGGTTTATTTAGAAACTTTTTTATTTATTAGTTTTTTTCGTAAAAGCTACTGTTTTTGAGTAAAAAATAAAATAAGTAAACATGCACCATTAAATATTCCAATATAAAACGATTCATTTTGGTGGTTACCATGGTTTGTTTATGTTCATATTGGGTAGAATTGACGGGCGTTGTCGCGATGTCGCCGCGTAAACGTCAAAATGAATAACATTCTGTCAATTCCATCCAATATGAACAAACAAACCATGGTAACCACCAAAATGAATCGTTTTACATTGGAATATTAATTTAATGGTGCATGTTTGCCTATTTTATTGTTTACTCAAAAACGGTAGGTTTTACGAGAAAAACTAAAAAAAAAAAAAAGTTTCTAAATAAATCAAGCTTTCAAACAAAAGTTTTTAAATTGCAAAATTTTAACGCACCAAAAAGTTTTAATAAAAAAACCAACAGTGGTCGCACTTTTCGGCTCCTTTTAAAGGTGGGAGATGATTGAAACTATTACCATGGGAAACCTTTTAATAAGTATAAAACATCTACCAAATATCATTCTTCTATGTTTAACCAAACTTGAGAAATAAAATAAAAACCTAATTTTACCGTTCCCCTTTAAGGGGCTGTAACTCGGAAAGCAGGCGTCTAAGAAAAAAAAATTATATAAAAGACGCCCCTTAATTTTCGATAAGGAATCACCTCCCGAATTTTTTCGCAATATTTAAGAAACACCCTGTATATCCAAATTGATAAATAAATTAAAAACCTAATTTTACCAGGGTGTAACTTCGAAAGGAGGCTTCTAAGTAAAAAAAATAATATCAAAGGTCCCCCTTAATTTTCGATAAGGAATTGCCTCCCGAATTTTTTCGCAATATTTAAGAAACACTCTGTATATCTCAAGTTATTTTACTACATTGTCATGTTCACGTTAATACATTTTTTTTAAATTCCTAGATAATTGTGCAAAAACTGTTGATAACCCCCTAATCGGGGTCGCAATGCTTTGAGATAATGTTTGACGTATCTATCTTAACGAAACGCAATAAAAATGTTAATTCACATCACATGTGCGGTTCTCAAACATTTCCCAAGTGTGCTGACTTTGAACCATTGAACCTTGACACGTTGTTTTATTAAATAAAAAAAAAAAAAACTCTTTGTGCTTGGTTTATGTTAAAATCTGTGAATACATTTGCAGTAAATTTTACGATAGTAGCATGGGCTTAGCTACCGTAAGCAAGAATAACAAGAGCTTATGGGCCCACAAACAATAGGGCCCCTCGAGGCAGGCACAAAAAATATCGTACAATTTGTCTCAATATTTTTAAAATTTTTTTTTTTTTACATCATCACAACTTACATCTCACGACTTTATAATTTTAAATGCAATAGTATGTATAATTCAACATAATATTGTAATCCTGGATGAGCTTCAAAATACGCGAATGTCTAAAATGTGGTGTAAGCACAGTGGTGAGCTATGAAATTTTTAACAAAGGGCTCGCTCATAGTTAATTAAATAAAAACAAAAAAATAATGTTAATTATATGTTGGAAAAAAAATGTCATTTTAAATTCAAACGTGAATAATCAAGTGATTGTACATAATTCAAAAAATTTTATTGTGCGACGGGTTATTCTAAATTTAATCGTCATTGCTTGATAGGCATGACTTCGTCGCTTTACAAATGTATGTAATGAAAATGATTTTAAGATACATTTTATCTTGAAAAAATGGTTAACAAGAAGAACAAGGGGCTCGCAAATTAAGGAATAATTTAACAAAGGGCTCTCGCGAGCCCCCTACAGCTCACCACTGTGTAAGCATGTCAAGAGCCACTGCTCCGTAGGTATAAGTAGGGCGATTCCCAATAAAAGGATTTAAAAGCCCTTCAAGTACACTATTAATAACGTTAACTAATTGGACTACTCATTAATTGGATCATCAAATATAACACATTACATCGGTGGCACAATCAATTACTTAACAAAATTCACAGTAGGACTGAAATCTGTTTCCAAGCATAAATGTATATGAAACTTAAACTTGACACGAAAAGTAACAAACAATAAACACGAAGTTAATGCAGTCAGTTCATATTATCAAAGGCTATGCACGCGGCATGGTTTAGTTTAGAAAACCTAATTACTACAACACGATTATATCGTCTATATTTAACCGCTAATGAGTTTTCATTTTCATTTTAACATAAGTAAGCAACCAAGCGATCCGTAAACGCCAACATTTATTCTTATCTTTTTAGGTAAATTAGATACAAAAGCATTTGTGACCTTTTCATTTCTTATGGTCAGTAGCGTCGCTTAACTGCTATACCGTCAGGTCCGCCTCTGAGGAGGGGGCATAAGGTCGGGAGGTCGATGGTCTAGAAGCCTCAAGTTTTTTTTTTTTACCAATTTTAAAAACCAATTAAGTTCTATGATACAAAATGCTTATCGTTAGTAATAATATTGTATTACGGATTTAAATTTACACGCTTTTGCGTATTACTTAACCGACTTAATAGTTCTTACACTTTCCAAGTTTCCAACGATGAGGAAATGTAGTACAGACGAAACATAACAATAATGAAATTTCCAAGTTTTTTTAATTACAATTATTGTTAAGAAAGGCCTGCTCTGATGTAAAAAAAAAAGAAATAGAAAGGTTATAAGCTAATACGGTAACAGTGAAATGTCTCTCCTCGCTGTTGACTGCTAAGTAAATTATGTGTTAAACATCAGTGCCGGATTAAATGCCCTAGGTTGAAAGAGTAGATTGGGCCCCTAAAGAAGATGTCCCGGCTAACCGCAGGAGTGATTAAGATTAAAATAAGGCTTAAACTTAAATAAAACCAGGTTCTTTCGGTTTCTCGAAATCGCGAAGCCCTAGGCCCCGGCCTACCTACTTGGCATATTATAGGTAAATCCGGCACTGCTAAACATTTAGTAATTATAGAGTAAACTCAAACTGAATGTACCACTATTTTTTTTTATAAACAGGGTGTTCCTTAAGTATTGCAAAAAAAATCTGGAGGTGATTCCTTATCAAAAATTAAGAGGGGCTATAATATTTTTTTTCCTTAGACATCTCCTTTCGGAGATCCAAATTGGAGCAATAAAATAAAAACCTAATTTTACCGCTCCCCCTTAGGGGTGTGTAACTCCGAAAGGAGACGTCCAAGGAAAAAAATGTACTTATCCCTATAATAGACCCCCCTTAACTATCGATAAGGAATCACCACCCGAATTTTTTCGCATTTTTTACGAAACACCCTGTATAAGGTACTATACAGGGCGATTCATTTTATTTTCTCAACATGAAGCAAAACGTTTATTTTAGGAAAATCGGCATCCGTAAAATTGGGGCTACATAGCTCATTTTAATTAAAAAAATTTAAAAAAAACACTTGTACAATGAAATGGTCGGTGACTTGTTCAAATTCGTTCGTCAGCTTAAAAAAAAAGAAAATCTGCAAATTTTAAATTTTGTTTTTCTCGTGAACTCTTTGTTAAACGAATTTTTATATTTTACAACATACCGGCACTTTTAATCACATCAAAGCATTTAAGTGGTTTTAACCAAACACGTTTCGACACATCTGAGCCATCGTCAATCATTTTTGTTATACTTGCACATCAAAATTATAAGGCAGTTGGCCCCTTACTCGCCTCCTTATTTAATCTTGTAATTAACAGTAGCGTAGAATGGTTCTAATTTATTAAAAAACAAATGAGTAACGAGAAGTTATTTAACAACATCCAGGTTTCGTCTTGGAGCTATATCTCAAGAACGGATAAAGATATTTGAATTCCGTTTTCTTTGCAAGATTCCTTTCATAAATATGTAAGTAGACAAAGTCATATATGTTTTGCAAACTTCGTTAATAATTGAAATAATTCCAACAATAATGCGATCCAACTTGGAACACCGTCACGTCTGTAATTAGTGCGTTTTTTTAAATTTTGATAATTATTGTATTCATCATAAAAATCGTCAAATGGTAGTTCAAAAACTAAGTATGCTATCAATTTTAACAACCTACATACAGGGTGTAGACTTGGATCACGCAACAGCAATTTCAATGGTAAAATTTTAAAAGTCGTATTCTTGCTCCCCTAATTATTTTAGAAAAAAAGTGCAAATACGTTTTTTGTAGAGAAAAAAATTCTGTATCCATAAATGTAATCAATATTACTTTTTCGTTTTCCAATAACTAAAAATTAAGCAATTACAAAACGCGTGTTGACAAAAATCTGTAGTGCCTTGGAATTATGCTATGACAACTGCCCTGCCTAATGTCACTTATACTGTCACTTTGACGCGAAATTCATTCTTAAAACCTTTATATTTGATCAAACATTTATTTTACACAGTTAGTTATGTTTTCATTCCAAGATACAATAAAAATGATTATTATGAATAAACTTCACGTCAAAGTGACAGTATAAGTGACATTAGGCAGGGCAGTTGTCATAGCATAATTCCAAGGCACTACAAATTTTTGTCAAAACGCGTTTTGTAATTGCTTAATTTTTAGTTATTGGAAGACGAAAAAGTAATATTGATTACATTTATGGATACAGAATTTTTTTCTTTACAAAAAACGTATTTGCACTTTTTTTCTAAAATAATTAGGGGAGCAAGAATACGACTTTTAAAATTTTACCATTGAAATTGCTATGTTGCGTGATCCGAGTCTACACCCTGTATACGAAATATCTAATGTTAGTGATAAAAAAATCATGATTAATTCGGGAAAAAATGCATCTTTTCAGTTTAGATTCTTAGTAGGCACGTCAAAATGCACTTCTTTTAACCATCCTTCTATCTCTAACATTTTTTGACAGCCACCTGTTCTAATCTCAAAACATGCAGCCTGTATTCACTGTTTAATTACATTAAATGATTACTTTTCACACTAGGATTAGACTAAACGAAGATGGATTGTGAAAAACAAACAAATGAAAGTAATGTTCAATGTTCGTCTTTGCCGGCAAACTAATAATCAACTCAAACGATGGATTTATATAAAAATCACAAGTTTTGTTTCAAAATATAATCAGCTTTATGCATATACCGGGTGACCCTGAGTTTTGCTACAAGGTATAACCCCTTTTTTCTTTAGGCCTAGCACACACAGAGCGTTTTAGTCGCGCGTTTGTGAAGTACATACTAGCAATTGCATGTACGCGTAAACACATACGACGACCAAAGTCGCGCGACTACGTGTGTACGCGTACATGCAATTGCTAGTACTTCACAAACGAGTTGCGCGACAGAAAACGCTCTGTGTGTGTGAGGCCTTAGTTTAGATTTTAGATAAATGAAATCTGAAGACATATTATGATATGTGTAAAAAACTGGATTATTTGAACATATGTACACTATTGCTTCACCTCCGGTTTCGCCGGAAATGACCCTCACTTTGTTATTTCAAATGGAAAACCTTGTATATTTTTACATTTTGGAAGAATACAACTGCACCATTTTGGTTAATCTTTATAACCCCAAATAATTTTTGGACGAACATTTATTTTTTTATTGACCCAGCCGTGCCGTGTTGTTCCGTGACCTGCATAACTTGAATTTTATTATGTCAAAAAGTGTCCGAAAGACGTTTTTGACAACAAATGCCAATTATAATAACTGTAAACCACTTTTATTGCGTTTGTCTGAAGTATCCATGAAAATGGAAAATCAAGAGTATTCGCCATCTTGAAAATATTTTCAATAAACAGATCAGATGCCATTATGGTCATAACCAAAATTTCAGATCCATACCCTTTTTCATTCTTCATATATTTTTAAGTCCCGGTCTTAATCAATCACCCTGTATAGGTTATGATTAGAATGAAACAGACACAATAATGAAAAAGTATAGCAGCCACAAAAAAAATTGACTTAAAAGCGGCGTCTAATTGGCACGAATTTACTCTGCATAAGGGAATCTATTACTTAAAAAAACCGTTACACTAAACAGTTTACAACTGTCAGCAAATTAGTAGCTTGAATTAAAAAATAAACAATTAAGCAAAGCTATAAAACATTTGTTCACTTAATATCGCCCAGCATATGTTCGTAAACAAGTTAATGAAATGTAAATTGTGACAAAATCGATTGCAGAAAGACGCCGACGCAATGACGTCATGCGTCAGTCAATGCCAAGGGAAACCTTGTGATTAACATCGCCCGGGGCATAAAAATCGACTACGTATGGAAAGCTTTTCGTCTTTCATCAACACCTTGTCTTTTCTTTTTCAAGTACACCGGAAACAAATGCCACATTAACAATATCCGTTTGAAAAATCAATGAAAATTATGGCGTCCTCGCAATGCTCCATAAAACCAATGCCACTTTTTTTTTCAACAGATGACAGAGTTTTGCTGTTTCATTTCTACGCTTCGTTATTGCTTGTGTTTCTAAGATTTTGACACATTTAACATATTCACGTATGTAATACACATGACTAATTGTGAATTACATAAAAATTTATAAGGCGCGGAGTGATTCAGTGTAAACAATTTAAAATAAAATAAATAGACGGGGGGCAAAGATCAAGTATGTTGAAGATTATATGGAAGCCGTATAAAAAAGTCGATAATAGGCGATTCGCGTTTGCCATTTTCAATTCGGATCACGGACTGCCCTAACATAAATTTCATGACATCACTACTTTGCATGTGCAGCAAACACATGCGCAAATTTATCACGAAACTCAAGTCGAATAAGCGGATATTAAAATTTTTAGACTTCTGCAAATGAATAATCGTATCACAAGTCAATAAAATAATTTTTAACGTAATCTAAGGTCACCAACGAATTTTGGTGTATGTTCCAACATGAAGAAAACGGGCATCGGAAATTGTTTTGAGCAAATTAGTATGAACTGTTTTTACATGCTTAGTAAGAATTTAAACAGAATATGTGTATTATTGTGTAGATATAGTTTCTGTAATATCTTGAAAAAACTATAAATCTTCAATTTTGTATTCGGTAGCTTTCATATTATCAACATTAGAAATTAGAAATTTGTTATTCGTAGGTTGGGCAAAAGCGTTATCGCATGGCGTTGTTTGAATTGACCCAGCCTGCTTAGTTTTTGAGATGCGATAGTCAACATTTTAAGTTTTATAGGCGCACATTAGATTTTTACACCAACAATTAACGAATTTTATGACGATTCAGGGAGGAGATACACATATTCAGGGTGTACAAATTTGGATCGCTTTATCGGGGGAATATTTCGGTTAAAAGCGAAGGTACGAAACAACTACAAAATTCAAATTTAAGGCAGGAATCTAACACTGAAAACAGAAATCAAATATCTCTATCCATTTTCGAGATATAGCCCAAATACTAAACCTGGATGTTTTTAAAGAAGTACTGCTCATTCGTTTGTTTTTCAATATACACCCCCACTTATTTTGTTATTGGAAAGAATGATCAAAAAAGTTTCAAATAAAAGTTGTTTGATACAGTCTTTCCCAAAATTGTTTGTCAAACACCACCTACGACTGTTGAAGATATGAAAAATAGAAAACATAAAGCATTCCAAACAATTAATAATGAAAACAAGGGCTGCAGTGCAGTAAATTCGTTTAAAAAACGCGTACAAAAATGTTTTCAGCAGAAAGGACACCATTTTGAACATTTATTACAGTAGTTAAGTGTTTACCGTTGTAACCTAATGAACTTTCTTTTCTAATCTTTACCGTTTTGTATCATTTTCAAAGCCAACTAATGTAAATTAATTAATAACGTACGCTTTTAAAACACGTTTAATAAAAAATTGTTCTTTTGCGATTTTCTTAAAAAATTTGTTATATAAGGGTATACAAGTTCAAGTGCGTTGAAAAGAGAAAGTAAATGTCTTTCAAACCGTATAAAAAAATATGTATAGAGCAAAAACAAAAAAAAAAAAAAATATGGTGCTGTAACTCCTAAAAAACAAAAGAAAACAATTTGACATGAAAATATTTTGGAAAATACTGTATCAAACAACACTTTTAATTAAAACTTTTTTTGATAATTCTTTCCAATAACAAAATAAGTGGGAGTATGATAAGTGATGCCTCACCCTGTATAAAAGCCATTTCACGGTACATTTTTTCGTATTATTGAATGTTAAAGACATTGGTACTTTGCATTTAATGCATTTTTGCTTGAAAATATAATGAAATTCATAGTTATTCGTAATTAGAATTAACATGTAATAAAAGTAAAGTTAACTCGAAAATTATGTACAATCCGTTATTAAATCTTATCCCTTCCATGATTTTAAAAACAAAAATACATAAAAATGTAAGGAGTTTTCCGTAAAAAGGCCCATGCTCACAAAATAAAGATTTTTTAGCGAAAAATAATAAAACACAACTAGACAAGCTATAAACTGTCAATTACTATAGTAATCGTGTTTTGTTTAGTCAAATACAAAGATTTTGTGAAATATAATAAATAATTTTCACCTAAAGTTTACAATTTTGTTTCCAAATAAAAGCCCAATTGGGCCTCTATATGGGAAAATCACGGCGCAAACGTTAACCAAATTTTACAATTTTGTTTCCAAATAAAGGTCTAATAGAGAGGTCCAATTGGGCCTCTATACGAAAAAAAAAAACCGTACCGTTACACGCTTTTAAGCGTAAAGGCCCGAAATGGAAGCGTTTGCGAGCGTAGCTTCATTTTAATTATTAAAAAAAACAAACTAACCAACTTTTAATCTGACGCTCTGTTACTGACCAAATGAACGAAGATCAGGTTAAAGGTCGTTTAAAGTTTTTTTTTTTAAACAAACGTAAAAACCGGAATTGGAAGCGTTTACAAGCTTTTTGGACTTTTACCACCTCACGTTGGTAAATGATAGGTTTTACCCGTAACATTTAAGATTTGCCTAGTTTCGGATTTTTACAGGAACCTATAGAAAAACAAATGAGTTACGAGAACATGTTTGAAAACAACTTGTTATTATTTTTGGGCCAGATAAAAGATATATCTCTATAACCGATTTCAGTATTTGATTTCCATTAATAGCATTAACTTCCTCTCAATAATCGATCCAAATTGGAATATACTTAACCTATGTGTAGTTTTTAAATCTAATAATCGCTGTATTTACAACAAAAATCTAAAACGGTGCCAATAAAAAATAAAACAGTTGATTATTGCATCTCGAAAACTAAAGACAGGCTGGGTCAATTTTAACATGCTATTACGGTATTTACTTGACCTATGCACGGCAAAATATTTAATATTGATAAAAAAAAGTTACAGAGAAAGAGGATTTTTTCTCCATTCCAATAATATACATCGTGGGGTCGATTTATTAATTCTATTTTTGGAAGATTAATACAAAATCTCATTAATTGTGGGACATTTCTTCTTCATTATGGGCAACGATTAAAATATGTTTCACTTGCAGCTTCGGATTTATTATTACTTTGAATAAAACATTTTAACATATTATCATACTTTCCGTATTATTCGTACGCCATTTCGTGTTTTTTAGGTACAAAAATATAAATTATCAACAATTAAACGTGATTATTTCTGTCAAACTATCATTAAAACAACGGAATGACAGTTTGTTTTACCAGTTATATTCTTAATGACATAAGCCTACTACTAAAAACAAAATAAAATATGAAAAATTACTTAATTTTTGCTAAATTTAAGGAAAATTAATAAATCGACCCCAAATGATATATATTATTGAGATGGGGAAAAAATCCTCTTTCACGGGATGCCACAACCAACTATGGGTTCCATTTAAAAAAATGCAACTTTATGTCACAACTCGAATTTCGAATATTTTTTTAAAAATTGTCTACGCCTCTGCATTCTTATCAAAAATGTGCCTATAGAACGTCAAAATTATTTTTTTTAATTTTCATAAATAAGCGAGATGTAGCCGTAAAACGAAAAGTCGAAAAATCGAAAACAAAAGACGATAACCAATTTCAGTTTTCACCATTAACTTTTTCTCGAAATAAAAGATCGAGGAAGCGGGGTCTGTTTTTCGATACCTCTTGTAGTTACCGAGACTATGAAAACATCGAAATTTGCCCACCCTGTACACACACTTTTTAGCTAATTAAACCATCCTTTTATCTTGAACGGTTTTCGAGATTCCCACGTTCTTATGTTGAAACACACCCTGTATAAAAAGTCTCGAATAATTATAATCCCCAGTGGTCAGTTAATTTTACGACAGGTACACACGTGGGCCGGTAACAGACCTTATTAATTTTTTTTAGTTATTGCCCCGCGGTTATACTACGAACTAGAAAGTTCGATATTGTCATCTGCAAGATGATAACTGGAAAGAAAAAATTAGCCTAAAGTTTCACCTCAACGCAGTATATCATGAACGTTTACTTCTGCTCACTTAAATATAAAATTCCGAATGAGAAGATACGATTGTTTCGTTAACAAAAGGTCGGAGAAAGTACTCAAACTTCACGTTAAAGTCAGACATGTAAAAGTTCGTACGGCATAACAATGGGGTATTTCTAGTTATTGAAAGATAGTAGACGCAACTTTATAGTAATAAAAGACAAGAGTGCAATAAAAATACGCGCCTTGAAAGGTTCTAATTCCGAACGTGCTTTCTTAAAACACTTTCTCAGCTAATTAAATTACGAATTGGTCGTTTTTTTTTTTAAATTATACAGAAAATCGCCAATTTAAAAGACAGAGGAAACTTAAACTCGCTTATTAATGCTAATAATTCATTTAATATTAGTAAATCAATAAGCTTATTACGAGTTTTACATGTGTTACATAAGTTTAGAAAAAAGTTTTATATGTTTATTGCAAAATGTAAAAACTTACAGCTCTTCTCGCTGGCGTTGAGACAAGACCATTTTCATGATAAAATCTTGGGGCACAACGTCCGATAACAAACCCCTAGTCTCCTAGTGCATCACCTGAAAATTAAACAATTCAAGGTTTAGGACTCGCAAGAGTTCTTGATCCAGAAACTTAATATCATAATTAAGCATACAGTTCTGCCTTAGTAACTTTCACATTACACCTGTTGTGTTTATATTGTATTATAATTAGTTTAATAGACGACGTTTTTTTTTAATCGTCTGGATCGACATTTGTACAATAATTAGCATTTCAAAGTGGTATGTGTTGTATGAATATTATTTTGATAATTAAATAATTTCAATAAAGTACTTCCTAGTTTATGCCTAACAAATTTTATACAGGGTGATTGAAATTCGAGTTTAAGCATGGGGATCTCGCTTATTATAGTAGCTAGAGTATAGGTTTAAATTTGGCAAAGAGAAATTGGAAATATCTCAAACGGTATCCGAGAAAATTAGGAAAAACCGGAAAATACGATTTTCGAAGATCGTCCATAACTCCTTTGGAATATGTAATATTTCAAATGTGTAAAAACATTGCCGAAGCAACTTTTTAAGCCGAATCGGAAGGTGGTCACAAATTTTTCCTAGATCGATTCGTTTTTGTTTTATGACAATCAACTTTATTTTTTCTTATAGGCGCAATTTTTGCTATTTACATAATCAAATAGCATTTATTTTTCTGAAACCATTGATGTATCATACATGGTATTTTACTTCTTTATTAATCGTTTAATTAAAAAAAAGGGTTTTAAACAATAACCATTATAAATCAGGGAGGCCGGTCGTTGTAGTTTATGTTGTTTCCATGACAACCAATCAACAAACTAAAAGTTTTGAAAGCCTTAGCCTATTACTTGTCACAATAATAAATTCGTAAAAATTAACTTTAATAACGGAGAAAAACGCGATATGCTGCCAATTTTTTATTAATTTAATAGGAATTCTACATTGTCAAGTCAACGATATGCAGAAACATATCCAGATAGAAGACAACCCTCGCGAACATATTTTTGTACGTTGTACAGAAACTTAGGGAAATATGGAGCTTTTGCCAAACCCAGAAGATAATATGGCAGAAAGGTTTCAGATGACAATAAAAAAAAACATTTTTATAACAAACAGATCCGGAAAAACACTATTTTTCTACGTTAAACAGAAACTTAAGAAAACTTGTTTAAAGCCTGTGATAAAGTATCTATAACAAAACTTAAAAGAACGGTATAAAAAATTTGCAGCATATCGCGTTTTTCTTCGTTATTATAGTTAATTTTTATATTTCAAAACTTTTAGTTTGTTAATTGGTTGTCATGGAAACAACATAAACTACAATGACCGGCCAACCTGATTTATAGTGGTTATTGTTTAAAACGTATTTTTTCAGATTTGACAATGAAAGAAGAAGTAAAATACCATGTGTGATACATCAATGAATTCAGAAAAATAAATGCTATTTGAAGATGTAAATAGCAAAAATTGCGCCCATAAAAAAAATAAAGTTGGTTGTCATAAAACAAAAACGAATCGGCCTAAGAAAAATTTGTGGACACCATCCGATTCGGCTTAAAAAGTTGCTTCGGCAATATTTTTACACATCTGAAATGTTTCATATTCCAAAGGAGTTTTAGACGATAAAAAAAAAAGAAGTATTTTCCGGTTTTCCCTAATTTTCTCGGATACCGTTTGAGATAGTTCCAATTTCTCCCAGGATTATTGATAAGCACCAAATTTAGCAACTTTGCCAAATTTAAACCTATACTGTAGCTACTATAATAAGCGAGATCGCTATGCTTAAACTGTAATTTCAATCACCCTATCTATATAAGATATATTCTAATTACGTGCCGTCTGTGTCTCTTTTATTTGTTTATTTGACATATTTTTATAAAAATAGTAACGTAAAAATTATGTCGTATGCAAAATTACCTAAAAAAAAAGTGATTACGTGTTTTCCTAATTATTGTGCTTTAGATTAAATAAGTGTGCCATGAAATAAATGACGAAACAACTGAATACATCGTTTGCCTGTTTGTCCTCAATGTGAATTATTTAATATTTTGTTTGAATGTATTAGTATTAATATCTCGAAATTATAGACAACACAAATTATTGTATGTATGTTGATAAATTTGGTATTCATTATTGATAATTGGAAATAAAATCACGTTGGCTGCACCTTATATCAAATAAAATTTTCAAATTGTCGAATAGCAATGGTTATATCCAGGAATTATAAGATTAGTTTATTTAATATTTACAAAAATCTGTTTTCTACATTTCTTCAAAGTTTATACAACTGCTGAAAAACTCAAAGACAAAAAATTCTTTTTGTTTGACTATTTTGATATGTTTTTATAACATAAAGGTGCAGTTAATTGTCATTTTAACTTTCATTTATCAATCAATAGTCTGCCATAATTTGAAGAAATATTATAGGTACAAAAATATGACAAAAGTTTCCCTAAACACAAAATTGAATTATCCAATTACAAAAAATTACCACATCCTGAACCTACATTAAAACTACTGGATTTAAAATTTTAGTGATGATGTAATTAAAAGCTAAAAAACTTTGGACAAAACTCAACTTATGGGGCCTTTTTCTATGCGTAAGATTTTGTGCAAAGAGCTAGCCACTCCATGGCACTGTATCCAATGCCAGTTTATTGTTACGCCACTGTATTGACAACGAACATGTGTTCCACAAAGAAAAATAAAACGTAGTTAGTTTACACTAAACGACTTATTCAACAAAAATGTTAAGCTACATTATTACAAAATATGAATACCCATAGAACGGACTACAGAAACAGCTGACAGAGCAAAGTCGATTTAATAACTTTGACAACAAGTTAATAACTATGACAACTAGAAAAAGGTGAAATTATACGTATGACAATAAAAATTAACCTATGGCCAATATTGTGCACCAAGGTTAAAATAACTGGCAAAACTAATTCTAATTACAATAACGTCGTTCAATGGGCAGATGTACCTTAATCTAATTGCAATGAAAATATATAAGGTTGGGCCACGAAAGATGCGCCGTTACTATGACAAAAGTAAATATGTAGGTTTGATAAATTAATTTATTAGCTCTTTATCCTTATTTGAATGTTAATGTTTGAAGACTTGATAATCAATATTGCGTATTTAAATAAAGGCGAGTGAAATAAGCTACCAAGAATCTGTCCAAATAAACGTCAACCTTGTCACTTAAAACCTTAATATTTTTACGCTTCTTAGTGTATTTCTTAGAAAGTACTTTACTGTTTTAATAATAGTTCAGTTATGTGTTTTACATAGATGGAACATACGCTGATAAAATCAATATCAGCCATTTTCTTTGCGACTTGTCAAAAGTATAAAGCCGTCTATAATTTCAATGAAAACGGGGGCTAATCTTAAAAATGTAGTACATATATACTTACAGTGTTATAACCACTGAAAATTAGTTGATAGTTTAATAAAATCCAAATACAGTAACAGTTACACCACGGAACACAAAATCGACCTAAGCATCCAACGAATACGCAACACAACGAACTAAATACTGAAGTACCAACACACAGAATTTAAATTGATGTCAAGTAATGCCAATACACGAACTATAAACTTAAAAAATAGTCGTTTATAATAAAAATTTACATATTTAATCTTATTATTATAATTAGAAACTATAAAAAAATTAAGTATGTTGAATATTAAAATAAGTTACATAAAACTGTCCCAATAATGGTTTAGATCAATTTCTGTGATATTATGACAGTAATATAAATATACAGTATACAGGGTGTATCGAACATAGATTAAATAAAGAATTTAAATTTGATCAATATTGTCGACCGTGAAGTTTTTAATAAAAGAGTAAAAGAAGTTGGTCAATATCCAAAAAGTACTTAAGAATCATTCATTAGTATTTGGGTTACTGCTTAAATTTTGTATATTGAAAACAATATTTTTATTAGAATTATGTATTACTACCACATAGTTTTAAATGTAAAAAGAATATTTTTATATGTTGTTTATTTTATTTGTTAGTTTATGAATCGTTTTAAATTAATTTTATTTATTTGAAAATCTGTTGAAAATGCTAGTTTCGAAACTAGTTTAGATATTCTTAAAAAATACTTTTTTTTAAATAATTAAGAGATTTTTTAAGTGAACCTTAATATATTTATGTTATTTAAGATTGCCATTTCTAAAATGGAGTGATAACAATAAATTAGAATCACTTCCACATGTCAAACATTTTATTAATTAATAGTAATAATATTTTGAACTACAGACAATCTAACATTTTGACAATTATTGTAAAACCATTAAAACCAGAAGTAACCGGTAAGGTATAAGAAAATAATTACCCATATAAAGGATGGTCGAAATTCGATGGGGTTACATGCGGGTATCTGGCTTAATATTCAAGATAGAGAAACAATGAAATTACGAAAAATGTGCAGTGTTTTGAGAAAAACTCAGAACCGTTTACAAAAATATTTTATCGTTTCCGGATTTTGAGTTACTGAAAAAAAAAACTTTTAAAAATGTTACAATTTTCTTTAAACTTTATCGAAAATTCTTAATAACTCGAAAATTATTGCAGATACATATAGGAAACGCTAATACAGATTGATGCAGAATGTAATTTTGCATTAGGAAATGAAAAAAAGGGCATTGTGTTTGAAAAAAAAACGAGCTTTACTAGTCTGAAGTTGTATGTTGTATTATAAGACAATTACATTTTGGACGCCCTGTAATGCATCGACTGCAAACATTCAGTATTAACTTCAAGGTTTCTTTTATGCATAGTCTCAATTTGAGCGTTTTCTCATCAAAAATGGCGGCGGTAGATAATAATAAGCATCACGATGAAAATCAAAAAAGTCCAAAAATCCAAAAAACGATTGCACTTCGGTATAGGGAATGCTATTAAAAGTACAAAAGTTCCTCTAAAATAACGTGTTAAATCCAAAAATGCAATAAAAAATGGACCATTGTATTTGAAATAACAAAGCAGACGTCCATTTCCGGTATTTCCGGAAGTGTCGCTATCTTGAAAATATTTTCATTAAACAGATCATATATGCCATTATGCTCATAACCAAAATTTCAGATCAATACCCTTTTTCATTCTTCATATATTTTTAATGCCCGGTCCTAATCAATTCCCCTGTATATTTATATAGCACACAGAGGGCATACTATTTTAAATAAGTGTAGGAAATGTAGATATAAAGCACACATTGGTAAAAAAAATTAGTTTTGGGATTGTAATTTTATTGAAAGAAATTTTATACTAAATAATTAGTTTTACAGGAAGACTTGAAAATGATTTATATACAAGTAGTTTTCTTATAAGCAGTTTTATTTTAAATAACAGTATTTGTACTAATTGCGTGAAGCAATATCAACTTGATTTTTAATTGCGAATTGGGTGGGTGAATTCTGCTTCATATGTTGGTTTTTTCGATTCACATATCCACACTGAACCAGGCTTGCCTTCTCGTATAATGTGCATTATACCATCTGCGACATGATCAGCCCTGTAAATAAATTATTGCGATATTTTACAAAAAATTGCCAACTACAAACTGTTTATATTTTATATTGACAACATTTATTTATCTTAAACATTAGATTTGTTTTTCATTAGAAAACGTTTTAAGAATGAATTTTGCTTTATAAATAATAAAAAAATTGTAAATATATTTAATCATCACTGACTCTCTAAGTAAAAATCCAGCTTTTAAGCTTGAAAGGTTGGGGCATTTTTGAAATCACTATTGTAAGTTTATAATCTATGATAAAGAACTCTCAAAGAATATTTGTGAGCTACCAAAATACATTAATATAAATATTTTACATATTAAATTATAAAATTCTATTTAATGTAATTTAATTCATTGGCTAAAGAGTAACTTCAAATAATAATATATTCAACACATTTAAATATATCAAAACAATTATTAGTAAAAGTATGTAACACATTGTACGTACAAATATTCTCATATTAAATTGAATCTACAAAATAATAAAGTGTTTACTTTATATTCAAAACACAACTTTTTATCAAAATAGCAAACATGATGTAAAAGTTCATTATTTAAACTAAAACATGACTTGTACATGTAGTTAAGGATTCATTAGTGTTTCCGATTAACTTTTAATGTAAAAGCAATTTTATAATGATAATTAATATATTAAAATATCTATTTTGCCCTAAGATGATCAAAAGTGTTTGAAAATAAATGTTAATCAAAACAATTCATTTATGTAGCAATTTTATTATTTACTTCTCTCTAAAACTATCTTCAAAATTCTTTAGATCGGCAACACTCATTACAAAACTTTAAAATAAGCATTTTAAGCGTATATAAGCAAGTATCTAAAAGGTTTTATTTTTAAATGATAAAAAATATTTGGCTTTCAATTACTACGTGTTATATTTGCGAAAGAAGTATTTTTAATTAAGTAAGTTAACAATTTAACAAAGTGAAGAAGTATAACCTCAAATTTTCAAGCCAGTTTTAGCCTTGTTGATCAATAAATATTAAGTTAATATAATTTTTAAGCAATGTACAATGTGGTTTAAGCATTTAGTATCGGTTTCATGATAAAATAATTGGAAAACAAACAAAAAATTATTTGTCGATATTCACTTGTCGGCTTGCATCAAATCTTGCAATTTTATCTGCATTAGCTTTATTAAAAAATGTCTTTTGTTAGCTGTTTAAATATTTCAGAATTCTGCTTTTAATAATTTTTTAATGCTATGAAAGCCAGCATGAAGATGAAACATTTTTTCATTTACAGGATGAAGTCAATTATTGCCCTTAATGTCAACTTATCAAAAAAAAGTTTTTTATGAAACTTATAATATTTCTAGACACGCATGTTTTAAAATTAGTTTCAAGTATACAGGGTGTTTCATAAAAGTGGGGCGTCACTAAAGGTATTTTTTTTAAATTGAACACCTAGTATATTTTTGCAATATCGAATTCACCAAGAAAATCTCCATATGATTTAGGTATAGGTGAGTATAAAGAAAAGTTGAAGAAAAACAAAAATGCAACCAAATAACGTAATAATATACAGGGTGTTCCATTTGAAAAAATAAAGTTATTGATGTTTGAAAATTGGGTAGTTGGCACATCTATAAAAAACACCCTGTATAATATAAATTAATTTTGATATATTTAGATTAGATTATGACGCCACCTTTTCGCTTTGCATGTAGAAAATATCATTTGCCAATTATTATTCATAACGTTGTGCTCTTGACAAGTATTGTACCATGTTTTTCTGGAAATTCAAAGATTTTTTGAGATAAAATGGCAACGTCGCAAAAAATTATAAAAACAATATACTGCCATATGGAGATTTTCTTGCTGAATTCGATATTGCAAAAATATACTGGGTGTTCAATTAAAAAAAAATTCCTTCAGTGACTCCCCACTTTTATGAAACACCCTGTATACTTGAAACTAATTTTAAAACATGCACGTCTAGAAATAGTATGTTTCATTGAAAACTTTTTTTTATTAAGTTGACATTAAGGGTAATAATGGACTTTATCGCACTATTGGCGCACCCTGTATATGATGTTTGCGATTGTCTAAAAATGTTTGAAAATAACTTACGTTTGATATGTTACACGTGCCTGTATTGCAGCCATAACTTTTTCATAGTGTTCGTTAACATATTTTTCAGAATGCATAACAGCTATAGGCGTGTCCGTCATTCCAGGACACATCGTAACAATCCTCACATTTGTCCGATTGTAATGCATCTCTGCTCCAAATGATCGGCTCATAGCTACAACGGCTGCTTTTGTTCCACAGTAAGTAGCACCCCCTGGGAATGGCACTAATCCAGCGAGTGAAGCTAGATTAATAACTACACCCTCGGATCCACTTTTGTGTTTAGGTAGATATTTTTCTTGGGCTAATAGAATTCCAGTGAGTGTGCCACTCTGTGATTTAAAATAATTTTATACAAAGGAAAAGGTTAAACTGTGTGTATAAAACTCACGAAGTTAACAGCAATCATTTTGTCTGTATTGATTTCATCGAAAATTCCTGCACTATTAATTACAATATCCAGGTTCTTAAAGGTTTTGATAGTCTCCTTAAAGGCATCTGTAGTAACAAAAAAGTCTTAATTGTTTGCTTCATTATATTTTTTATGATGGTGCAAGTTGCCTTAAAAGTCTTAAAAGTCTTAAGAATTTTTTTATATTGATTTGAACACTCCTATGCGATATGGATGATTGATGAGGTATATTTTGATAATACGCTTCGCTTTTGTTTCTTTGACAATAACTTTCTTATTTAGTAGATACAGGTGCCACTTTTGATTTTTACATAGTTGGCTAGGACTTCTTTTTTGATTTAGAAAATATTTCACTCGAATATATGACCTATTTACATCAATGAGAAACATATCGTAGAAAAGCCCTTTATACACAATTAAGATAATCTTGAACACACACAGAACGTATACTTGGGTAAAAAAAAATTCAATTTGTGATTAACTTTAGCCTTGAATCACTTTTTTTTAATGTGACACAGTAATTATACAAATCTGTTAATTTTATAATGAATATGTTAACAACATTTTATTCTGAATTAGACATGCACTTTTTTGAAACAATTTTTGTTAAAAAGGGACAAAGACAATAATTATTTACCATGCCGATTAGGAACTTTTCAGAATAAAATATTTGTTTTTGCCATTTTTAACAAAAATTGTTTCAAAAAGTGTTTGTTATACATTGTCGAATTCAGAATAAAATGCTCTACAAATTGGCGTTAAAATCAGATATAGCATCTATAAGAAAAATTGACCTGATGATGGTTTAAAAAAAGCGAAACGTTGCATGGAAAAAAATTGGGGATTTTGATTCCTTGCAAAAAGTGGCCATAAAAAAGTTTTAATAGAAATGAAATTCGACATCAAATAAAAAAGTAACGGGCAAAAAACAAAACTTCACTTTATTACTTTTTCCCTTATATCTCAAAAACTAAAAAAGCTAGATAAGTTCTGTTTGTGTCAAATTATTAAGCACCTGAATATACGATTTTGCCCTAATTTAACCGAAATCGTAACTCTTACCGTTTACGAGATCACCATAGTGGCCCTCGAAAAACGAGAACCCTGTATATACCTATTGTTTTTTTTATTTGAGAAAATAAAATTTTGTTTTATTATAAATATTCTATTGTACTCATGTAATCAGTGACTTAAATTGATGATTTTTTTTAAATCTTTTGATTTAAATCGTGATCTAAATCAATTAATTTAAATCTACTCAACCCTGTGAAAAATAAAAACAAACATGATATTTTGGCAGTACAAAAGGATTAGAACGGGTGTGCAATAAAATTTTATATAGAAAAATAGATGCAAATACAAAAAGGTTGAGAAACACTGATTAAGGCAATAAACTTATTAGATTCGTTTAAAATATTCTAAGCAAACATATTCTTATTTAAATAGTGATTTTTTTGGACTACACATACACAGGGCCGGTAACAAAAAATTCGAGCCCCGGAGAGGTAATAGATAATGGGCCCCTATTCCTTTAAGAAAAGAATTACACTTTATTTGTTGCTTTTCAACTAAATTTTTACAGTATTCGAAAATAAAACATATTTTATTTGCTTAAAATCGGGCATCCTTTGCAACACCGGACCCCATGAATCAGTCCTGTCTCTCCTCCTATGTGACCGGCCTTGCACATACAGCACAGTCATATTTTATAAGTATTTGAAAAGGATGAATATAAAATGTATTATTAAAGTTTAACTTCATATGTTCAATTTAAACTTAACAAAAACTTAAAAAAGCTTATACAAGGTGATCAAAATTCGAGTTCCAACATGGGGATATCACTAATTTTAAGACTTAGAGCGAGGGTTGAATTTTTTTACATTTCTAAATTTTAAGCTAATTGATAATATCAAAATGTCTTTTAGATATCTGCAACTAATTTCATGAGTATTAAAAACAACATGTTTGATTTTTTGTACAGCGTCAACTTGCTTATTTTGAATACAACATGCTGTTTATTATTAGGTTTTAAAAAGCAGCTCTTAATTTCAATTTTATTATTAATAACATCAAACAACGCACCTTGTTTTTATAATTTTCGTTGTACACATTTTTATTGTCTTAATTGAAAGATCATGTTGGCTTAAATTTGATGAGGTCTTTTGAGACATTACTTATTATCGATTTATATTTGGTAAAGTTGCTAAATATTATTGTGATTAATAATAACAAATCAGATTTTAGATATCTGCAACAGTGATCATAAAATGTAAAAAAAATTATAAACTAATTTTTCGTTTTGTGTGTAACCTATTCATAAAAATTATAACATATTTTAAGTGCACCAGTTTTTTTATCCTGCATTTATTGTTTTTATTTATTTTTTAAGTCGATTCGCTTTCATGTTTTAAACGTTGACTTTTTTATTTGTCATAGACACCTTAGATTTTAATATAGTTCGGTATGACTAGTTTTTAAAAAATCAGAAATACACTACTTGATTAAATTATTTACATTAATTAAGATGTCCTCAAATAAAACCTAAAAATTCTTACTTTGGTGAAAAAATTGTCCAACTTGATTTTTTTAATGTAGTGCTATAAAATACTGTTTTTTCTAAATTTGTAAATTATACCGTTGAAAAGTTTAAAATGCAGGGTAAGTTTATTTACAAAATTAATGATAATTAATAATAATCATTTAGCTTATACAATAAAAGATATCATTGTTCAGTGAGATAGACTTTAAAACTACTCAATTATATTTACTTACCTTCAAACTTATCTCTATCAGAAACATCACATTTTATAAAGATTGCTCGGCCTTCTCCAAACTCATTTTCAAAATCTTTAAGGATCTCTTTACCCTTATCTTTATCAAGGTCAAGAAGAGCAACTCCCTATGAAATATATTGTTAGATGCATGATTTTCATATTTTATAAAATGTTACTTTAAGTCCACTTTTAAGCATTGCCTTAGCTGTAAATAGACCAATTCCAGATGTGCCTCCAGTTACAAGTGCAACTTTACCTGCTACTTCAAACATTTTGATTTGTTTTCTTCAGCTAAAACAAATCCATCATTTGAGAAAAGATATTTCAACAAATCATTGTAGTATCGGTAGTAAAACCTAACAGTATAACTGGGTGTTAAACATAAATGATAAATACATGCGAATTTTGTAAACTCTAAGAAGTATAGATTTGCTTAAATTAGACAAAATGTGCAGGAATTCGTAAATTCTAATAATGTTTCACATTTGCTGTTTGCATCAGACAGTTAAAAAAAAAATGTATTCTTTGTTTTTTTTTTAATGGTTACAGATGGTTAAGAAAGTTTTTTTTAAAAATATTTTCAAAATGCCAAAGTACTTTTTTAAAGAAAATTTACATTTTTTTAAGTTTTAAAACTTTTTTAATATTCATATTGTAGTAGATACCCTAGCTTTTTTTTAAACACGACTTAAGCAGCTATGATATTGTTTAAAAAAAACTTTTTTTTCTCGTTCAATTGTTATATGACTATACAGGGTGAGTCACGACGGACGCGTCGGAGTTTTATGGCGAAACGTTTTATATTTTCCAATTTCTGTCGCTGTTTAATTTTGTAAGTCAATAAGGGCTACATTTTAAAACTATTTTCAAACATACAGGGTGCTCCAAAAAAGAGTGGCATATCAAAGTTATACTTTTTCTTATGGAACACCCTGTATATTTTTACATTTTTGGATTCCTCTTTAAATTTAATTAAAAAAATGTATAAGGTCATATGGGTCTAAAGTCAACCGTTCTCGTGAAAATCGCATTTTCATGAAAATACAGTATTTTCAAAAATTTTCAACATTTAAAAACTTTGAGAAGTCTGAAGAAATTCGCTTGGAGATAAGATTGACAATAGATTATGTAACACTTTGCACCACCTACATTTTTAAAATATTATACAGGGCGTTTTTTACGCCTGGTCAAACTTGTGAAACTTTAAACATCGATAACTCATTTTTTTTAAATACAACACCCTGTATTTTTTTACACCGTCTTATAGAAAATTTAACGGTTGACTTTAGACCCATATGACCTTATACATTTTTTTAATTAAATTTAAAGAGGAATCCAAAAATTTAAAAATATACAGGCTGTTCCATAAGAAAAAGTATAACTTTGATATGCCACTCTTTTTTGGAGCACCCTGAATGTTTGGAAATATTTTTAAAATGTAGCCCTTATTGACTTACATAATCTAACAGCGACAGAAATTGAAAAATATTAAGCGTTTCGCCATAAAACTCCGACGCGTCCGTCGTGACTCACCCTGTATGTTAAGATAGCTATGGCATTGTTCAGAATAAGAGCTTTTGTTTGTTGTACAATTGTTACATAGTAAATTATCAAAATTTTATGTACAAGTTTTTGGTTGTAAGCGGTGCTGAATAAGTAAAAAACAATGGAATCAACTGGAAAATGATTATTGTAGTTGTGTTAAGTAAACAAGTGTTCATTTGTTTGTGGGCTTAAGCCCAAATATGATATGATGTGTAGTAAATATAATGAATTAATAAAATAAATAAATTTGAGATCCATTATTTAATAAAGTATATAAATCATATGATGATAACAAATTCATGTTTAAGTTATTTTAAATGGTGAAAGCTGATTAATTAATACTATTATAAGAATTAGTGTGCAAGTAAATATTTGAATGTTATTTGAAGTAAATATTTGAATGTTACGTACCTAATTTGTGTTACAACCGTTTGTAGATTTTACAACAACTGAATACAATATTTATAGTGCTACGCAAGCTACTTAAGTTTTGATAAGGAACAATTGAAATATTATCTGAACTAAAGAGCTACTTCAATTTTGTAATGTTATTATTGGTAACAGGGGCGGATCTAGGTTTTTCGGGGCCTAGGGCTTATTGAAGTCCCCATTGTTGTTAAATTAACAATCTTTAAATTGGGGTTTAAAATTCATTTTTACCATCAAAATCAGAGTTGAAATATATTTATTTATGAAATGGTGTTAAATGACAAACATTATATCTTATATAAAAAAAACATAAAAAATAAAGAAATATTATTAATAAAAAGTATAAACAAACAAAGTTTATGATAATAATTCAATTTTTGTGGTCCCTCGACGCTTGGGGGCCCAGGGCTTAAACCCTATTAGTCCATATCCCTATGTAGATCCGCCCCTGATTGGTAATACAATTTAGATTAAATTATAATTTCATTGATAAAATAAAACTAATGACGATTTAACAGCTTTTAATCAAATTTCAACAAACATTTTTCATTTATTTTGAATCCCAGAATTTACAGAAAATTGTTGTAATAGGAAGTTCTTTGAATTTAAATTGTTATTGTAATATGATCAGGGTGGATAAAAATCATGATTTATTTAAAAAAATCCAAAAAATCGGTTTGTTTAATTTAAATCAGATTTTTTTGATTTAAATCAAATGTACCATATTATAGAATTTAGTAATAACTTTGGTTTTTGGCACATTTTAGAAAATTAATAAAAATAGACATGACTCGTTGACAACCATACATTTTTGAAATCAGAAAAAAATAAGCTCTTTAACAGGTTAAGTGCCATTTGTATCCATATGGATACAAATCATTTTGGCCCGATGGGCCACCTGTATCCATTTGGATACAACACAACATTGGATACAACACTACATTACAATTGGTGGCTGGAAAAACCTACTTTTATTTAACATGGTGGCGCTTAACGTGTTAATGAACTCATAGCCAACTACGATTGCCATTTAAAAAATGCAAAACAGAGTGTGCCATTACTTTTTAGATATTTTTTTCCTATTCTACGTACAATTATCTACAGGAATCATTTTACAGTTTGGTTTTACCATAGGTGTCTATGGAATTATTTATTATTGAAAAAATCGCCTGTTTTTAGTTTTTTCAAAATATTTTAAGAAGTTGAAAGTGTAGGTGAAATGTCAAAATAGCATTAAATTTGTCTTGAATTTCTGCCCAACTTTGCTAATTTAACCGACCATGTAACTCGTATAATAAGAAAGTTACCCATACAACACATGTAGATTATGGCGTTTTTTTTTTTAATTTGAGAAAATAAAATTTTGTTTTATTATAAATATTTTATTGTACTCATGTAATCAGTGATTTAAATTGATTTAAAAAAAAAATCACTTGATTTAAATCTGCAACCTTGAATATGATAAATAGTTTTTCTAAATTTTGAAGTTATTGATTTTTAATATTGTAATAAAATGCTATGATAGTCGACAGCATTTTATTTTATGCATATAAAATTATAGTAAATTTACATATTAAAAAATTGGATTTGACAGATTTATAAAAATAATAAATGAAATAAAAACAACTTACTGTAAAGAAAGTTTCCAATCACATCCCACTTCTAATGTGTAAAGAAAGTTTTCCAATCACATCCAATTTTTGATGTGTAAAGAAAGTTTTTAACAATAACAACATAAACGAGGTCGTATATAAAACTGAAACTTTATTTTGGTTAAATTCACCATGTACTATAAAGTAACTTAAATCTTACATTACTCTGTAGAACTCCCAGTTCACCCTTATACTAAAACATACAAAAATTCCCCTACTCAACACGTGCTACCTTCCTCTGTATAACTCCCAGCGCGATTCCCAATTCTCACTCTCACCCACAGAACACTCTCACCTTCTTCCCTCACCAGTCCAGGTCCCAAACCTCCACCCCTGTCAACCCCCTCTCACCGCACAAAACTAAAAACACTACATACAAAAATAAAATTGTTTACATTACCATCTATTTGACTTCATTTTTTTTTCAAATTATGAAATTAATGTCCAATATTCTATGCTATTCTATTTTATATAATGCATAGAAATATCATTTAAATTGGTATTATTGTCGATAAATAAAGCAGTATTATTTTTTCAGGTATTTAAACAAAAATTCAAATTGTTTTATACCACTGCACCAAATTGTAATAAAATGTCAAAACTGCATGATAAATAGACATAGATTATAGTTAATTTTGTGTAATAAAAAGGTATCAATAAAATTAAACAACCAAGATTTAACAAAGCAATATTTATTTCAACCAAACACATAACATTGAAACGAATATAACGAAATAGGAAAACAACATGTAATTAAAACAGAAGAAATACTTAAGAATACAAGATTTACGCTAAGTATAAAAAATATGGTCCACATTACTGTTAAAATTAAGTTAATTTTCCAAACAACATTTAAACATATATAGAATTATAATAATATTATGGTGCTAAACAAATTGAAGCATTGCATTGTCTAATTTTCAAGATTTAGAGTTTAATAGAATATGAAAGTATGGACACACAAGATAAAAGATTTGTTTCTTTTTAACAAAATATGATGCAAAAGATTCTAAACTAATCTTTAATTCGTAACATCAAACCATTTTATTGATTTAAAGTTACTAGTAGCATTTTCATGAAAAAAAGTTTCTACACAAAACTTTTGGTATTGGTTCCAAACCACTGATTTAAATAACTCATAATAGGTCGCATAAGGTTGCATGAAAAATGTTATATCACTGGTAACAAGTAAAAAAAAGTTCACAATGTCAGATGATACTCACACATTTTCAGGTGTTTTACTCGAGAAGCTCCCATCGTTCTTTCTCAAGACAATTACATGTTGGAAAATAAGCATGATTTTGTAAAATGCTTCTTACTCAATTGTTTTATTCTAATATTATCACAATATATTATTTTGATAAATTTTAGATGTTCACAATACAATATTCATCAAAATTCTACCCAAGCTTTTAACTATTCTTGACGACTTGCTTTAATAAACCACACAATATTAAAGATTATTAAGAAGAAATTCGGTGAAAATAAAAGCAGTCAATCAAGTTTTATCATAAAATATATGGAAAATACTGTGCATGAAATAAATTTAAACCTTGGAAACAATTTCATTTGTACTGAAGTGTTTAGCAGTATTTTAAATTACATTAAAGAGCAGGTTTAATAATATACAGGGTGTTTCTTAGGTATTGCAAAAAAAATCTGGAGGTGATTCCTTATCGAAAATTAAGGGGGGTATTTCATTTAAAATTTTTTCCTTAGACGTCTCCTTTCGCAGTTACGCTCCCCTAAAGGGGAGCAGTAAAATTACGTTTTTATTTTATTTCTCAAATTTGGATAAATGTAGGAGAATAATATATGGTAGATGTTTTAACCTTATTAAAAGGTTTCCTATAGTAATATTTTTAATTATCACCCACCTTCACAAGGGGCTGAAAATTGCGACAACTGTTGGTTTTTTTATCAGAACTTTTTGGTGGGTTGAAATTTTGCTACTAAAAATTTGTTTTTTGAAAGCTTGGTTTATTTAAAAACTTTTTGTATTCTTTACTTTTTCTTGTAAAACCTACCGTTTTTGAGTAAAAAATAACATAAGTAAACATGAACCAACAAATTAATATTCCAATATAAAACGACTCATTTTGACATGTACGCCGCGACAAAGCTAAAACGCCTGTCAATTCTACCCAATATGAACATGAACAAACCATGGCAACCACCAAAATGAATCATTTTATGTTGGAATATTTGAAGGTGCATGTTTACTTATTTTATTTTTTACTCAAAAACGGTAGGTTTTACGAGAAAAACTAAAGAACAAAAAAAGTTTCTAAATACATCAAGCTTTCAAAAAACAAATTTTTAAGCCTCCAAAAAGTTCTGATAAAAAGACCAACAGGGGTCGCACTGTTCAGCCTCCTGTGAAGGTGGGAGACGATTAAAAATATTACTATGGGAAACCTTTCAATAAGTACAACCGATCTACCAAATATCATTCTCCTACATTGCACCAAGATTTTTTGCTTTGCGAAAAACAAAAACAATTGACTAAATACATAGCACACACGGCAATAACTTTTTCATTTCAATCAAACTTTGTTTAAAATAGAAATAATAATTTTCACCATTACTTTTTATAACTCATCAACGATTGAACTTTTTATTATCAGTATTTTTATAAAATGTATCCTGTGGTACAGAACAACAAAGTTTATGATAATTTTACAAAAAGTTAAGCGGACACCCAAGAATTACACAAATATATGTAAAAAAATTAGTAATTTTAATTAAATTCACATTTTTTAAACGTGACGAGGCCAAGATCTTTAAACAGCGGCATATCAGAGACACTTAAAGTTCGTCACAAAAACAAAACAGTAACACTAACAAGCGATTGTTTGATCGATAAAAGTCGAAACATTTTAATAAACTTTCCTTGCATAAAATTCTTGATTTGGAGATTCTAGTCATCAGATCTTATGAAATTTGAGCGACGGGTTTGTTGTGAAAGTTAATTTTTAATTAGTCCTCAGTCTTTCTACTGTTAAGGTGTAGGACTGAATATTTATAAAAAGCAAATTTTTTATAATAATACACATATTTAAGTAAAACTGTTGCAAAATAGCGATGATGGATATAATATAAAACAATTTATAACGAAAATATGTTGCGTAAGTGGTTCTTAAACTGTATGCCGCATATTTGAAATTTTATAAGCAAGTAGGATACGTCTATAAAACAGGGTATGGACAAGCGAGTGACCACTTTCGGGCATATTAAGGCCGAGTTTCGCTTGCGTCTGCCAACTTTTAAATAGTTAGCACTGAGTTAATAGAGAGTAGTACAGTTTATATTTTTTTCTGGTGTGTTCAGAGTGTTTAAGCGTGTTCTAAGAATTCAAAAGACATCAGTGATAGTTGTTTAAGTTATAACCATACGTAAATTTCATAAGGCAAGTTAAAAACAATTATTTTTTTAATTTTTAAGAAAACATGCATAGTATTATTTGTCTACATCGAACTTAACCCTTTCGCTGCGGCAATTGTTTGAAAAGTTCGTGCCTTGAGTGCGGCGTTTTTCGGGTTACGCTAGCGTATTTTTCCGGCTCCCGCACATAGGACACGAAAAATAAAACCGGCTTATTCCGGTTCCCACAGCGAAAGGGTTAATAGCAATGATTGAAATCAATAATGTAATTTTGTGATAAAATATGAAATTAAATTAATGAATCTATACTTTTCAGTTGCTCATTGGACATTAAAACAATTGTTTACAATTTAATTATCATAATTAATTAAAGATGTTAATATTCTTTTTGTGTGGCATAAAATTAGCTTAATATTTTGGGATTTCAATTTTAATTTAAACACGAGAGCCGTTAATAGATAATTTTGTTAAGTTAGGTATTAGGATTCTTCATTTGATAAATAATATTACAATTAAAAATATTTTTGTTAAACTAAAAATAAAATGTATCTTTATTATAACGTTTCGTTTTTTATTCGTTAAAAGTAAGTACCGTCGTGTGGGGTGACGAGCTATTTTTCCACAGTCTTTTAAATTTTTTCATGTAAAGTACTCTAACTTTGCATTAAAACGTCTGAACTTTTAAAATAAAAAAAAATAAAATATCGCAAGCGGCGCGTTTTGTACCCCCACTTTCTTGTCCATCTCTTCTGATTTAAAAAAAAAAGATTCTCGTGTCCCGGTTTGACTCAACGAAAATACGGTAGGCCTACCTATAAGCAAGCAGCTATGAGTGACATCTCTTGGACCCTGTGCAAACTGCTAGCTTGAGGTAGTTTACACTTTCAATTGTTTTGCATATGAGTGTTTACTTGTATTGTTGTCTTTGCCAGTAATTTCTCATTGCTTAAATTTCAATACAATTTATGTGCATTATTTTTTCTGTCAATTCAAATGCATTTTTATGAAGTTTTTAAGACAAAAGTTAAGTTGTTTAGACCCAACTACTTAATAACAGAAAGTATTAGGTATTCCTTTTGTCTTAGGAATGAACTGAAAAATTATTAATAATGTAATAAAAAAGTTCGAGTATTACATAATTTCGGTTTAAAAAATTTGGGGACAATTTATTTTTTAACCCAACACCTGCAAGCAGGCGTATCTTGATTCTCATTTAGGATGCCAAATTGGTTTAGGCCTGCTTTGATATTACCAACTTTTTGCATGCAATTAAACTGTTTCCAAGGTTACTAATGTTTCCAAATTTAATCTATTAACTTAAAACATGATGTAATGCTGATGAAATGTTTCTATAATAACTTGGTTATTAATTTTGCAATTTTGGAGATAACTCGAAACACATTCACAAATTCCAGTATTGAGATACCTTTTCTCCTTTACTAAGGGCACAACCGTTTGGTCTATCGAAAGCAAGAACGATGAGTTTACTGCTTTTCTTAATTTCTTTATCAAATATGTCGTCCCCTGTATTATCTAGAACACTACTGAGGTCCCATTCAACGCTAGGCAGTGGTGAGTTAATAAACCTGGCTGCGTTTGCTACACTTGGTAAAACATGATGTTGGAGGGTTTGCAGCTCCCACAGAGAACTGTTTACAGCGTTTGACTTCATTGGGTCCCTTTCTTCCATTATGTAAGGATCTACTGATGCACAACCTCCAGTTGCGTGATTCAAGAGAAACTTTAAACCAGGATGTCTAAAAATATTAAAATAATAAGTCAAAAGACGAGTAATATCTTAATTTAATGTTTAAAAGAAGTTGCAACAACGCCAGATGTGCATTTCAATATAAAAATTGCTTATCATAAATTGATAAATACTTTAATGTTATTTTGTAATTACAATTTGGGTCGTGTTGTAATGCACTTTCTTGTATTGTGAATGCAAGTTGTGCATTTTTGTGTTGGTTAAATGAAAAGTTTGCACTAATAAGTACAAGAATACAAAACCTGCAAATATTTGTACCAGATTTTAAGCCGGTTTAATATTTTGGAGTTACTTAGCAGAAAAAAACAATGTTATTAGGTAGTTAAAGTTTTAAAGTCTCAGATAAATTGGTCAGATGCAGAGCCGTCACGAGGGTATGTGCCACCCTCAGGCAGACTTTTTAATGCCGTCTCTTCCCGGTGTTGTCATCAAAATTAACTAACAACAAAAAATTTATTTGGTAATTTTTAGGAGGTAAAAAAAAAACGCTGGCACAACTCTTTCAAATTTTTCCTTTTCAACTGTTATAATTAATAATTTTGCCGCCTCTACGAAGTGCTGCCCTCACGTGGTGCCTGAGTTGTCTTAGTGCTAGCTGGTCAGATGTGCAAACCGAATAATTTACAAACTGGACACAATTCTTGAAACATACAAAACGTCTCATTGCTAATTAATAAAGATTTTCTAAACAAGAACAATGCAATTAAATGTTATTTAAGGGTGTGAAAACTTTAGATCTATATATTTTAGTATGTTTAATGCAATAATAACGTTATTAAAACCTACCATACTTTTGATATTATAATTTTAACTGTCTATTTATTAAATCAAATCCGTAGTAGGCCATGATATCAAAAATTAGCCACAGAAATAAGCTCTGTTAACCGTCAGGCAAAGTTGGTAAAAACAATAAGAAAGGTTATAATGTACTATGATTTTTTTCAGATGGCATTAATAATAATTATTACATATACCGGGTGATTCAGTTTGACTGTCGCACCCCTATAACTTTTTAATTATCGAAAATAACCCAAACAAACCTTATATTTTTAAAAACGGCGACAAATTGTTTATTATGTGATGTGCATTTGTTATCTCTACGATGACGTACGTCAAAACCGCGATAGGCAACTGTTTTTTTTCTTAAAATTACATAGTGTACATGTTTTTGTTGATTCGGATAGAGAATTTAATTCTGAATCCAACCATGTATTTAAAAAGTATGCATACACAAGAAATTTTTCGAGAAAAATTAGTTCAAAATTTATTCAAACTATAGCAAACAGTAAATTTAACATAAAAAACGATCAAGTCTTAAAAATTATACTATAACTATCAATGTAAATGAATTAAAAATTAATTTTTAATAAAAATAAAAACCAATAAACCAACATAAAAAATTAGACTTTAATGTATTTAAAGTGCACCGCCCCCCGCTTCCAAACTGCACGAATACATTTTTAATTAGAATTTTTAAGATTTGATCGTTTTTTATTATGTTAAACAGACTGTTTGCTCTAATTTGAATAAACTTTGAACTGTTTTTTTTCGAAAATTTTCTTATGTATGCAATGCATACTTTTTGAATACACGGTCAGATTCAGAATTAAATTCTTTATCCGAATCAACAAAAAAATGTATACTATGTAATTTACAAAAAAGAAACAGTTGCCTTTCGCGGATTTATCATAGAGATAACAAATGCACATCACTTAATAGAGAATTTGTCGCCGTTTTCAAAATATAAGGTTTGTTGGGGTAATTTTCAATAAATAAAAAGTTATAGGGGTGCGACAGCCAAACTGAATCACCCGGTAGTACAAGGGTGTCCACTTTCAGATTGGAACTTGGGAATTTAACATTGTTTTGTTTTCGTAGATGCCTGCTCGCCAATTCAAATTATAGGACAGGTAATGGTAAAAAAGAAAGCTAAAATTATTGCACATCTCATAGCACTGGTACTTGGACTAAAGGTACGATCTTTATTTTAAATTTTAAGATATTAAATCTAAAATTTGAAATGCCATGGTTGCCATTAAACTTCAGTTTTGACGGTATTTGTCTACCAATTTAATTATTTATTAACATCACAACAAGTAAACATTAGGGGGCCGTGACTACTAAAAGGTTGAGAACCACTGATCTACAAAAATAATGACAAAAATATCTAAAAATTTAATACGATAGTAGCTTATATGTTCGAGTTTGTAAGTGGGCACCTAGTAAGTATGTAAAATGTTAATAATTTATTCATTTATATGTTATGATCTCAAACTCGTACTTTTACAAATTTTTGAAGTTTTACTGTACATATTCAATCCTTTCAAAAAGTACTGAACATAACTGTCCAATAGACCTATTATTGACAAAGCAACACAAAACAATACTCCACCGATATTTTCCCAACAACTAAGTCAACTTACCTCAAAATTAAGTTTCCAATGAACAAACATATTGTTATTATGTCTTCAGATGGTGCAATAAGAGCCAGTCTGGCTAATCTTTTAGCAAATGCAGCAACAAGACTTTCAGGCAGGTGAGTCGAACGAAGAAATAAATCCGATAAATAAAATAATCTTGCCTTAAACTTTGTATGAAATATTTCAGGCTCAAACATCGAATAAAGTTTAGCGAATATGTTGGGATAATCCAAATTATGCATCTGGATAAGCGTAAAAATGCCCTGTAGGGCGAGAAGGCTAACAGGTCCACCTATGTCTAAGGAATCCATGAGAAAATCAGTCAGTAATAATGGTTTATCTAAATATGGCATTATTCTTTCCAAAAGTACAATAAGAAGCTGTTTATGGGTCATCGGGGTGTGCTCCCACAGAACAATACAATTCCATATTTTATTTAAACATCGTCTAACGGTCGTTTCATCATATGTAAAAGCTGGATTTCCTTCTACAACAAAAAACAAATTAACTATTTAAATATCACTATTCGCTTTTTACTTACCATTATCAACACAGCATAAGACTTTGGTTTCAGAATTCTTTTGCAATTGTAATTTTTCGAGTAGCAACAAATAATTCATGATGTAAACATCATTGGGATTCGATTTTGCAGTTAACGAGGGTAGAACTTTCCAAGTGAAATATAAAACGTCATCGTAAATCAAATATTCTTGATATTTCGTAAATAAATGTGCATTATGGTGCTTATTTGATAATACTTTCATAAGAACAGCTTTCAGTCTATTAAGAGGCATGTAACACTCTAATGCTCCTTTTGATTCAAGAGGATGTTTGCCTTCGGCAGCTAAGAGATTCATAGCAGTTGATAAACCTATAAAAAGTATATTTTTCAGTTTACGCAAAGGATTAAACAGCTTTAAACTTAATATGTACAAATAGTGAACCTGGTATGATTTTCATTACATCGTTAAATACAAATTATGTCACATCACTAAGTTTGCAAACAATCACTTTAATTTGATGTAGTTTCTTGGATTTACGAGAAAGTTCAATTGTACTTTGTAAATTTATACATTGAATGCGAAATAAAAAGTATATCACTAATATTTATCTACCGTTGAGTTACAAAATGTAAATAATATCCAATGTACCTTGCACTTGCAGTTTCGTGGAATTATGTTCGCAACAGGCCAAAATTTTATTGAAACATTCTTCATATATATTTCTCAGCCATTCTTTGTATTGGTGCTCAGATGTACGATCTACAGGTTTTAGTGGTACAACTTCAATGTACATTTGCCTTTCTTTTAGCAGATTTGTGAAGATTAATTCTAGAGTTAGCAAACAAGCTGTCAAATCCGCCCCAGTATCAAAATGTCGTATAATATCCACTAAGTTGTCGGAGTATTTACGTGATGATAGAAATTCTTGAGCTTTTAATCGTAGAACTTTAGATATTTTTATCGGTCGTTCCTGATTGCTCATTTTCAACACTAGAATGCACCAAGTTAAGATCACAGACACAGATGACAAGTGAGGTTAACCTAAAAAGACGGATTTTAAACAATTCAATGCGCAGGCTCGCAGAATAGCAAACTTTAATGCGTAAAATTTCTTTCCGGAAATGATATTCTTATGTATTTATTGATTTTATCATTTAACAAAACTCATTTGACGCTTTTATTAAATAATAAGATTGTTGATGTAATTTTTTAACATAATTTTTGTATTTTAAAGTACTTGTCGAAATATTTTACGAAATTGATTACATTCGATTTTGTTGTTATAGTGCTGCCATCTTCAGGATGCCTTCGAAGGAAGCCACGTCATATCATATATTGGGTGTTGTGTGAGTGTGAGTTAAAAAAGACTCGAAAATGAATATTTTTAGGCTTACAGGCGATTTGTCGCATCTTTTAGCCATCATAATTCTGTTAATGAAAATATGGAAAACGCGGTCGTGCGCGGGTAAGTGTTGTTTTATCTGTTTTTATTGCAAACCGGTTATCAGCTTTATTGCTTAAATCTGCGTGTAATGTTTATCGAACAGTTTATAACAGCTTAAAATTATGTCTTTATGCTATTATCATAAGGTTTTTACAAATATGCGTTATGTTAGTCCTCATTTTCATTCAAAACAATAGTGCTGTCAGAATGTTTAGTTTGGTACGTCAGCTGCAAACCTAACCTTCCACGTCAATTTTGCATTGTTGTAACTGTTTTGTCATTAATTGCTTTAGTTCAAATAGAAACGCGCACGAATTTAAAATTCTAATATATTTGAAATGTGCACGGTGCTGTAAAAGTTTTATTTGGGGCAACGATCATATAAAAATTAATTTGTGATGTTTTTGGTTAATTATGTTTTTATATGACATAATGACTGCATATCAAGTATTGATAAAGTTTTTATAGTATGGCTTTGTTCGTTATAATATCTAAAATGTAAATATATCTTTTATTATTTGGCCTAAAACCTCACCAATAAAATTTGTTTTTTCTTCTAGGTATATCGGGAAAATCACAGATCTTATTTGCGGCAGTCTACACAACACGTTACTTAGATCTTGTGACAACATATGTGTCACTTTACAATACTTGTATGAAAATGGTGTTTTTGGCAGCTTCATATGCCACCATCTATTTTATTTACATGAAATTCAGGGCTACTTATGACCACAATCATGATACTTTCCGAATTGAGTTCTTGGTTGTACCTTCAGTAATATTGGCTCTGCTTATTAATCACGACTTCACTTTATTAGAGGTAAGAAAGTAATTAAAATGATAAGTTTTGTTCCAGTTTGTGGAGTTAAAAGTAGTTTCAGGTTAAAACAATTTTATGTGTTTTATCTGTTAAGAATGTAAAATTATGCATATATGTGCAAAGCACTGTTTACAACATTTTTGTATTTCATATATTGTTGTAGATATTATGGACGTTCAGTATTTATTTGGAATCAGTAGCCATCCTGCCGCAATTATTTATGGTTAGCAAAACGGGTGAAGCTGAAAGTATTACATCACATTATTTGTTTGCACTTGGTTCTTATCGAGCGCTTTACATTTTTAACTGGGTGTACCGTTATATGAGTGAAGATCATTATGATCTTATTGCTATTGTGGCTGGTGTTGTTCAAACTGTACTTTACTGCGACTTCTTCTATCTTTATATAACCAAGGGTATGTATTAATAAATGCCTGTTTGTTATTGATTCAATTGTTTTGTTTTTGTTTTTAGTACTAAAAGGGAAGAAACTTCAATTACCAGCTTAAGTATTTACTGCCGGACGCGGTAGAAAGTGTTTTCTCCTAAACTTTGTTTTGTACAAACTGTTTGTGTGCATTTTTGTTACAACAGCATTGATTAGTGTATTACCATCGATATATATAATTCTAAGTACCATAGTACTCTAATAAATGAATATTTATAGAAAAAGTGTATTTTAATTCAACGGGCTTTGTTAATTTGAAAATGTTGTATAGACAAGGTGATCTATGAGTGTGTGTATTGTTTGGATTATGTCTGCTAGTTGTATATGGTTTTTAACGATAAAGTTGTATTTTATAGTAAGCCAAGAAATTTAGAATACTGTGTTTTAATAAATATAAAGATTTTCTTATTGTTTTTATTTTATTTAAGTAATGTTGAATCTGACCCAAAGCAAAAAAGTGATGTAAAAGTTTTTCTTTATACATGGTGTTTCTTAAATATTGCAAAAAATTCATAAGGTGATTCCTTATCGAAAATTAAGAGGGGTCTATTATATAAATTTTTTTCCTTAGACGTCTCCTTTCGGAGTTACACCTCCCTAAAGGGGAGCAGTCAAATTATGTTTATTTTATTTCTCAAATTTGGATAAATGTAGGATAATGATATTTGGTAGATGTTTTATACTTATTAAAAGGTTTCCCATAGTAATATTTTTAATCATCTCCCACCTTCAAAAATAATTTTTTTTGAAGCTTGATTTATTTAGAAACTTAATTTTTAGTTTTTTTTTCGTGAAAGCTATCGTTTTGAGTAAAAAATAAAGTAAGTAAAACATGAACCATCAAATATTCCAATATAAAACGATTCATTTTGGTGGTTGGCATGGGTTGTTATGTGTTCATATTGGGTAGAATTGACTGGTGTAATTATTTTTGACGTTAAGACGGCGACAACGCTAGAACGCCCGTCATTTCTACCCAATATGAACATAAACAAACCATGGCAACCGCCAAAATGAATCGTTTTATATTGGAATATTTGATGGTTCATGTTTACTTATTTTATTTTTTACTTAAAAACTGTAGGTTTTACGAGAAAAACTAAAGAATAAAAAAAGTTTCTAAATAAATCAAGCTTAATTTTCAAAAATCATTAATTGCAAAATTTCAACCCACCAAAAAGTTCTGATGAAAAAAACCAACAGGGGTCGCTTTTCAGCCCCCTGTGAAGGTGGGAGATGATTAAAAATATTACTATGGGAAACCTTTTTTAATAAGTATGAAACATCTACCAAATATCATTCTCCTACATTTATCCGAATTTGAGAAAAAAAATAAAAACATAATTTTATCGCTCTCCTTTAGGGGGGTGTAATTCCGAAAGGAGGCGTCCAAGAAAAAAAAAATTATATGAAAGATCCCCCTTAATTTTCGATAAGGAAGCACCTCCCGAATTGTTTTGCAATATTTAAGGAGCACTCTGTATAAACGGAGGACAAAGTCAATTACCTAATTAAATTTTGAAATTAAGATATGGTGCTATTAAAAACAGCTCAGGTGAAGATAAAATAAGATTTTTAACAAATGTACGACAGGAAACAACAAAGAGGTTGAGAGTTTCAACTAAATTGTTTAAAGTTCTAGTTTAGCAAATACAGACATTTAAATCATAATACAATTGCCTTTTAGTTGACTTGCTGGCTTTGTCACAACAGAAAAATCGACATTAATTTATAGTGCCAACTACTGTATGTAATGCAGATTTGTGGTGTGGTATTTTTTATCTTTTCAGAATACGTACCATTTTTAAGTTTTATGTTTTATTATTGCCTAAATTTTTACGGGTTCTGGACCCTTTTCAATTGATGTACCCCTTGGTTTCATGGTGATATCATGAAGCATCATGTACCCTATCATTTGGTAATGGGAAATTTTTCTTCGTAAACTAAACAGTGGCACATGCTAAACTGTAACTTGAAAATACTGGTTTGCTAATGGAACGCTATTTAAAATCATTTGACACATTAAATATAGATTATCTGCGGTTTAAATTAATACAAGGAATTATGTCTTAATAGTTTAAAATGCAAGACAGAGCTGGTCATAGGATTTGAGGGGCTGTGTGCGAAAATAAAATCGGGTCCAAAAAAACAAACTATTTTTTACTAACTTATTAGGGATACATACAATGTTTCTTAAAAAAATTGAATTTTAAATTTTTATATAAATATAAAAACTTATTTTAAAAACCTTACGCGAGGGCCTATGTGGTGCACACACTTCACTACCCTTTCGCCGGTTCTGCAGGAATATTATAAAAAACAATTTACATACCCCCTGCAGAAATGTGCAGTGCAGTATGTGAACTCTTGGGCTCAGAACCCGTGATCTAAGGTATTGTTTTTTTTTTAAATGTTTCTTAAAAATTCAATTTTTTTATCATGTATTGAATTGACGCTTTAATCAATCTATAAAACAACATAGGTAACCTTATTTTTGACATTGAAATGTAATTTTAAAAAATTAAAAAAATGCATTTATACTTGTCGAAAATTATTGGTTTTGACTAAAAAGTCAAAAGCAATGGCAAAATTTCAAAAATGTTGGCGTTGGTCTGTCTGTCTTCCATGGTATGTACATTACCGAAATGCTTCTTAAGGGCGTTTTATTATATATGTCAACAAAAATTGGTAATAAGTTTATAATAATTAATTTACAAATACTTGAGATAGGTGGATAAATTTGGGATTTAGTTTTACTATCACTTTTCAACACTAAGTTAGTAAAACAACTGAAAATTCTAAAAATCAAAATTAAACACTATCATTCCTCTCTTTGGCACGCCACTGGTTTACATAATTGGTTTGATAGAGTTTGAAAAACGCATTTTTTAGGAAACCGTTTATATGTATTGTTTTATTCCTTTTAACACGTTGAGCCACCGGTGGCCATTTTGTGACTTGACTCAGGTACCTCGTGGCCACCGGTGGCCACTCGTAAGGTTTAGTTTAAACTTCACGTGTCCACCAGACCAGTGGCCACGATATGCATGGATTTTTCTATAGAGGTCTGTTGTACGGCCCCAGAAGCAAGTATATTTGTGTTTGGGTTGGGCAGATTGTGTGACGAAGTAAAAAAAACATGAATTTAAAAAAAATTATTGAAATCCCATCGAATTTGGACCACCCTGTACTTATGTAAAATCTAATAATGTATTTAAAAAAAACCTATGATTTTCTAAATATTTTGTAACACGAAGAAGTTGCAGGCTCGAAGAGTTTCTACAGCTAGTTAAATGATTTAATTAATAAAAGTAATAGAAACTATTAGATTTTAAAATAATTTTTATTGCAGAACAGGCATCAACATATACAGTTTTACTTAGTAAAAAAAGGCAGTTTTATCAATAAAATACGGTTATAAGATATATGAAAAAGTATTACTAATTATTCCTATTGGTAACAATTCAAAATAAAGTTATTGCAAGGCATATTTCATGAAGTAAATCGTTGGAAAATATAGTCGTTAATTATTATTAGCTGTTTTATGACTACAAATATTCTGTTGATGATTCCAAACTGATTAAAAAGTATACTGACCTAATAAATAACAATGTGGTAAAAGTGTTATCCCAATACATTCGAGTCAACTAAATTTTTAATAATCACAGCCCCTCATATATCTCTTATAAGTAATATGAAAATAAGACAGTTTTAACTTGTTGTCAATGGATATAAAACTATTTATTGTAAAGTAATGAACGCTGCCTTAAAATTTGAAACAAAACTACCTTTTTTGAGGGGTAATAGTTTAGCTTAGTTTTATAGACATTAAAAAACTGATTGTACTCTTTAGCGACAATTAAGAAAACATGTTTTTATAATAATTACTTAAAGTAGTATGTAATAACAAATTCTTGACTAAAATATAATAATACAAATACATACTATTATAAAAACAAATATTCATACCGACAATCAAACAACATTCAGCATAATTATTAAGTACTTATGTATGTACATTCATATATTGCAACCTTACTAAATAATTAATATAAAAATAATTAATAACATTACAGATATCTAACGCTAAATTACAACTTCGTTGTTTTTTTACATCATTTTAATTCTGGCAAAAAATTTACATTAAAAATTTATAAAAGTATGAAAACTTAGATTTTTTAAGAATGCTAGTTAAAGGCATGGTTTTATTGAAATTTTAAGTACGTGTTAATGTTTTTACAAATCTCTCCTTAAAAAATCTAACTTTTCAAGATCTTTATAAGCTAATTACAACGAATGCTATAGAATTTTAATTAAATACATATGTATGGCAAATGCAGGATCATATTTAAGGATTTTGATATTATAGTATTTATAAAATTAATATAAACAAAACGGCTTTAACGTCAGTGATAATTATTTAATATAATTTGTTAAAAACCAATTTGACAAATCTTACCTGATTCTTGTTAAATAAAAAAGCATTAATTATGGACAAACATTAATTCATTGTATTCAGGACACTAACATTTTTATATTATGTGAGATGTGAAATAATTAAAGTAAATTCATTACTTTAAAAAAGTTCAAAAATATACAATGGCGTATTTGTAAAGAGCCAAACTGTAATTATAGTTCTTACAACAAAAATATAAAGAAAAGTTGGCAGGGATACGTTATGCCAGTGGTTTCCAACCTTTTTGTACCTCCTTTATGAAAAAATGTTTGCGCCCCCCTCCCTTTTCGTAACAATCTAATTTCATAAATACCATATACCATATTCTGTATAAGTAAAGTTCTTTCTGTTGTTTGTATTCAAAAATAGTATGTTGGTAATAGCTGCGCGCCCCCCTTGTAATAGTCTCGCGCCCCCCTAGGGGGGCGCGCCCCACAGGTTGGAAACCACTGCGTTATGCTGTACAATGGAACTTGTAATTTGGTTCAAATTTGTGTAATAAGTTCTTTTTTTAATGAAAATATATTAATTTGATTGGCAAAAAATGAATAGTGCGGGAAACGTATAATTTATAGTTTTTAAAAGTTCTTTTTTACTTCGAAAGACAAAAAGTTGACAAAGGAATATTACCTAATACTTTTTGTTAAATTGTTTTTGGCTTAAAAAGTTTTTTGATTTAAAGTGTTTTAGTTTTGTTGATTATTATGTTACAATGCTGTAAATTCACCAGTTTATATAAATAAATACTGGTGTGTAAGAAATATATAAATTAAAGATTTATATAAACAAGCTAAAGCTTTGGAAAAATATTTTTTAAATTACATAAAGCGTGTCCCATCCAAGACTAATGTTTATATAATCGAAAAAGCCATGTAGCTTTGTTATTAGAAGGGACATGGAAAAAAAACAATAAACGCTGATTGGGGCCATTAACTGCATAACAAAATTATTTTCAAATACAGTGTTTTGTTTTGGCACACTGGATACATAATTTCGTTTGGTTTCTTTGAAAAATGTATGTGTTATATACCTAAAATCAATCGTTTTTGGGTAATTAATGTTTGTTCTAAAATATAAGTCAATATTTTTGAAAAAATGATTTAGAATTTAGGTACCTTATAAGCGTCATTCAAAAAGTCTGCAACAAATGGGAAACATTTTTATTATTGATTTCTTAAAAATTTTTATTCTTAATAAAAGTTGGTGCATGGTCTAAAACCAATTTGAAGATAAAAAAAGGTTTGATAAAAAGTCATAGGACACTAGATTTTAACGATTTTTGAAATATTCGCAAGAGAAGTGTCCTTATTTTAAGAGATACAAAACAATTTTATAGGAAAAAGTTATTTAGAATCTTAAAATAAGGTTATATTTAAATTTTTCAATTTTTATTTATTAAGAAATTTTAGGCACTATTTTTGCGAATATTTCAAAAATCGCTAAAATCTAGTGTCCCATGACTTTTTATTGAACTTTTTTTCATCGTACAAATTAGTTTTAGGCCATGCACCACCGTTTATCAGGAATATAATTTCCTGAGAAATCGATAATAAAAAACTTTTCCATTTGTTGCAGACTTTTTGATTAAAATGCCTTAAAAAATTAAAATTGGAATTTGACCTTCAAAATTTAAATCTAGCCTTATTTTGAGATTCTACATAACTTTTTTTTATAATTTTGTTTTGTATCTCTTAAAATAAGGGTACTTTACTCTTGCGAATATTTCAAAAATCGTTAAAATCTAGTGTCTTATGACTTTTTATTAAATTTTTCTTCATCTTTAAATTAGTTTTAAACCATGCACCAACTTTTATCAAGAATAAAATTTTCTGAAAAATCGATAATAAAAAACTTTTCCATTTGTTGCAGACTTTTTGATGTTAAAATTTCTTAAAAAATAAAAATTGCAATTTGACCTTCAAAATTTAAATCTAGCCTTATTTTGAGATTCAAAATAACTTTTTCCTATACATTTTTTTGTATCTCTTAGAGTCTTATGACTTTTTATTGAACTTTTCTTCTTCTTAAAATTAGTTTTAGACCATGCACCAACTTTTATTAAGAATAAAATTTTTTGAGATATCAATAATAAAAATTTTTCCCATTTGTTGCAGACTTTTTGAACGACGCTGTATATTTATTTAAAAAAAGTTGATTTCTAAACCTAAATATAAAATATATAATTTAAAAAAATAAAATACCCTGTTAGTTGAAAATAATTGTTATGTAGTAAACGAACCAGTGTTTGAACTTTTTTTAAAGTTTTTGCTAATAACAGAGCTGGGACACGTATATTTTTTAAATTCTACATCCTCTTCAGATTGGGTCGTGTTTTAGCACTGACACTGTATACAGAGTGTAGCATAATTTTATCTTTGTTGAAACAACTTTTAAACCAACTGGTAACCATCAAATAGAATTCAGAGCGAATCCAAATAGAAAAGTTTCTATAAAATTTACACTTCCACAGTAACAGAAAATAAACTATTTTGTTTTAAAATCAATATCGCTAAAAATATAAAATTCTAGAATATTACCGATTTCTTTGTACAAAAAATCATTGAAATCGATTTAGCAATGAAATTACAACTCTAGTTTGATATTTATAAGCAATTAATCTTTGGGCTTTGTTTGAATGTAAATAACAATAATTTAATTTCCCGTTAATTTGAAAGGAACGATCTTTCTAAAAGCAGTGTATTTTATATTTTTATCCGTTATAATTCTTACTCGGTTGGTTTTAAATATTGATTTAAAAAAAAATGTGTAAAAAAGTGTCAACAGGACTAATTGTGCGTTACATTATGTATATTTTACAATGCATGTCAATAATCTAAGGTGACCATTCGTCCCCGATTTTCGGAAACAGTCCCCGAAACAGGGCAAGTCCCGGATTATTTTGTCCCCGATTTTCATAATTTTCTCATAAACTTTTAAAATAATTAGTGTAAGCTATGATGGGCTATGGTATGGTGCGGTACAGTCATTGTTGCCAAATTATGCAAATCTGATAGTCTGGCAACATTGTAACAGTGTAACCGCCCATTGGATACAAAAACTGGAGTGGGGGGAAGTTTTGAAATGTGCAAATGGTTCGGGTGTTTACTTTCCGCTGTTTTATTTGAATTTTCATGATTTTACAAAAATTAGTCGAGGATTTTTTTGTTGTTTAATCGTAAGTTAGTGTCCTCTAAGATTCGGAGAAAAAATGGGCACCTTACAACAATCAGATCAATTATTTGTACTGTAAATTGTCTAATTTATATTTAAAAAAATTATCACCTCTGTCAGCTGCAACAATTCGAGTTATGGGAACTGCACGACTGTTTGTTCCCATATCACGAATTCAACAAAATTCCAATTTCTGTGACGATCAGAATCAAACTGGTTTAAATACAGTCTACTCACAAATTGCTACTACTCATACACAACGATTCTAATATCAAAGAAATTGTTGCAAAAAAGTCAAACATGAGACAAATATTTCTAAATTCTAGGGAGTATATTACCTGAGCATATGATTACGTACCACCAATTGCGATATTTTTCTGTTGTTATTAACTCTATAATATTAAAAAATATTGACGTTTTTATAGTTCAAATATATACACAAAAGTTAAACTTCTTTTACACTTAGTTGACGAATGGCGTCAAGTCCGGAAACTTAAAACTGTTAAAGCTGTTTGAAAAGCGCGGAGATCCAAGTTGTCTTGCTTTAACATGTCGAGCTGGAGGTGGTATAAGATCAGTACTTAGCGTGCTGGGTCTTGCACTGAGTGGCTCGCGGAGGAGGAAACCACATTGTGCTGTACAGACTTCGTCTCTCAAAATGACCTCTCTCGACCATTCTCGCATTAATTGTGTACAGTCTGTTACTCTCAATGATGCACATTGGCCCTGCAAATAAATAATAAAATTGTAAGCCAGTAAATTACAGCACAACATGGAATAACTAAAAAAATCAGTAAAATTTAAATTTACTTGAATACTGCGATAATACATTTTTATGTTATTGGTAGGAAAATAATTTTTAATTGACGTGTAGCAAGACAAAATATTGAATTTGGATGTCGAAATAATAAATATTATAAAAAAAACTCGAAAGGAAAGATAAAAATTGTCAGTGAATACAAATATCTGGGTGTAATCTTAACTTCAGATGGAATGGATACTAAAGACATAATAAACAATAACTCTACAATTAAATTCAGTATTATGGAGTAAAAGTATTTCCTTAAACACCAAAAGCCATATATTTAAATCTTTTGTACAAAGCTGTGCTATACTTTCAGGGTGTCACAGATAACGTTTCCAGCATGGGGATCACGCTTATTATAAAAGATTTAGGTTTGCCTAAATTAGATGAATTATTCCTAAGTATGAGAGGAGCTACAATCAATTTTTAAAGTACAAAATTCTCGAGTGTCTCGAGTGTCACAAGGATATCTTAGACTTGGATTATTTTGCGGAATAACATAACGTCTTGGAATTGCTCTCAAAAAGATCCAAAGGGTCAGAACCAAACATGTACATCAAAGAAACGCGAACGAACACCATCGCGAGTTGAGAAAATTGTCGCTGTAGAAGAACATTTTAACAAATAAAATGATGGTATGTACAGGGTGGTCTATTTGCGATGCCCATGCAGGGTATCTCGGTTATTAGTAGAGATAGAAAAAAACTAAGTACGTAGTCTTGATTTATTTTTTTGAGAGAAATTCATTGCCGTGAACAGATTTTTGATATCTTTTTTAATTTTCGAAATATAGCCAAAAACCGATTTTTGGCACTTTTCAAAAATGTTAAATATCTCGCTTAAACGAGAAGATAAAAAAAACTTTGAAGATATTTTTGGCATGGTTTTTTGTCCTTAATAAGATAGCGATGTTCAATTGTTTTTTACTCATATCAATACCGATATATTACACCTAACTTTCTTATTTTAAATGGCAACCATAAGCAAATTATATATTTTTGAAAAGCGCAAAAAATAAGCTTTCAATTCATGTCAAAGCCAACTATGGTTGCCATTTAAAATGAGAAAGTTTGGTGTAATATATTAATATTCGCATGAGTAAAAAAAAATGAGCATCGCTATCTTATTAAGCACAAAAAAACCATAACAAAAATGTTTTAAAAGTTTTTCTCTATCTTTTTTTTTAAGCGAGATATTTAACATTTTTGAACGGTGCCAAAAAAGGTGTTGGCGATATTTCGACTATTAAAAAAGACATCAAAAATGTTAAATATCTCGCTTAAAAAAATAGATAGAGAAAAACTTTTAAAACATTTTTGGCATGGTTTTTTATCCTTAATAAGATAGCGATGTTCAATTTTTTTTTACTCATACAAATATTGATATAGATATAGTTAGGTGTAACTTTCTTATTTTAAATGGCAACTATAGTTGGCTTTGACATGAATCGAAAGCTTATTTTTTGCGCTTTTCAAAAATATATAATTAGCTTATGGTTGCCATTTAAAATAAGAAAGTTAGGTGTAATATATCGGTATTGACATGAGTAAAAAACAATTGAACATTGCTATCTTAGTAAGGACAAAAAACCATGCCAAAAATGTCTATAATGTTTTACTGTATCTTCTTGTTTAAGCGAGATATTTAACATTTTTGAAAAGTGCCAAAAATCGGTTTTTGGCTATATTTCGAGAATTAAAAAAGATATCAAAAATCTGTTTACGGCAATGAATTTCTCTCGAAATAAGAAATCGAGACTACGTACTTAGTTTTTTTCTATCTCTGATAATAACCGAGATACACTGCATGGGCATCGAAAATAGGCCACCCTGTACGCTCAAGGTTTTAGGGAAAGGTTAGAAAAAATATATGACCCAGAGGTCCATAATTCGACATCAGTAATGATATGCTAGGGGGTGTTATGATGGAATCATTCAGCTTCATTTTTGCGAAAATGGGGTGGCAGCGGTAGCTCTGGTGTGTCAAAGTGATGTTTTAGAAGAAGTTGTAACTTACTTTTTTTTTTACAAACAGTATTGGTTTATCAAACAAACTGTTTTTTCTACACAAGCAGCCAAATTAACTCCACTAGCTTTAAGCAAATACACCCGACTTCATCGCTGCAGAAGACTGGCCTTCTGCAAGCCTCAATTGGATTAAATAGTGGCTTGCTGATATCTTTTTTTGCGTGTAAGAATATCAAAGAGATAAATGACAAACTTACCCCTTCGGCTGTGCAGATGCAACTGGTGCAAGGTGTGGGGAATGCGGATTCCCCGACAGCCACGTGGCGTTCTCCAATTACACATCCTTGATTGGAAATCTCTCTCCATGCGCTAAGATCTATGTGTGGCAGTGACTGACACGCTATACGAGGGTTTAAGAAATTGGAAGGTAAATCGAAGGCTGCTCTTTGCATATCTCCGTCTACGTCTAAATTATCACAAAATACTTTTGCTAAACTAATTTTGCGAATTTCTGCTAGTTGAGTTTCAGTGAATCGGGTAGCTGAATCTTCATTTTCGTACCTGTAAAAATAAAACACAACTGTTATTTTTAATTATTGTGTGGTTGTATAATTATTTTATTAAGACACATTGAATCCTTTAGTTGCATTGAAAGCATCTATACGAGTTGTTACAATACAGTTCTCGGGCTAGCAAGCAAAAAGAAATAAAAACGTGTACATGTGATATAATTCTCTTCTTGATTAATATAATATGCTTTACATGTCTTGTACGGATATTGAAAACTTCTTAAAAATGCTTCGTTTGGTCTGCCTTCAATTGAATTATCAATTTTATGTTAAGATAAAAATGAGCTTAACTTTCAAATTAACCGTTGTGTTTTGTACATACCAGAATCGATCACATTTCCTAAGTTGTCTAAATTGGATGGCAATTATACAAGCAAACGTTGGTCCAATAAGTCCTCCCTGTAACGGCCGCTCACTCATGCCACCAGGGAACAGATCTATGTCATCAACTGTGGGGTAAATTCGCTTGAGACGAACTATTACTTCTGGAGGAATTTCACGTGCTAAATCTTCAAACGATGTGGCTCTCTTAAGATTACACAACGCTCTGTAGTTATTATATGACTGGATGCCGTGATCGCGGGCTGAAATTACACATTGGATTGTTAGTTTGTTGTAAAGAAAAAAAATTGTGAAGGAACGCAAAAGATACTTGTCAATGACGCAAAAAATTGTGGTTTGTGGTTAAGGTTTTTTGTTAATCTTTGAAAAGTCTGGAAGATAATTATGTTAGGATGTTGATTTGGGAATGATATCCTACCTCTTTGAATGTTAAGGGCGATAAGATCAATTCCCGAGAACGGTATCTTGCGATCTTCGAATAAGTGATTTGTAACTTCTCCAGTGATAAATTGATCTAAAGTCTCCATTGGAGTGGACACTAAACCTCTTGAAATTTCGTCAATCATTCCAGGCTAAAAATAAAGTTTAGTTGTTAAGAGAGCAAACGATTATTGAACATTAATGCTTTAACTATTTTCAAGCGTTGGGGGTTAGGGGAACTTAGGGCCCCAGGGGGGAGACTAATTTTGGAAGGTACCGGGGTGGCCTAAAACCCAGTTCGCCGGTACCGGCTAGTCAATCCCTAGACCGTCCGGGAACCTTCACGTGGTGCCCCTGTTTAAACCAATCCCGGCGGATCTAGACAGACAAGTCGATAAAACATCCTGACCGGCTGTAGTTTCGTGGCTTAGGTCCTGCACAGGTAATAAAAAAACGAAGCCGGTGAACCATGAACCATGGCCACCGACAGAACCATGCACTCTGCTGTCCGTGGACATGTCTCACGAGCAGAGTGCGGGGGATCTTGGCTTAACCGCCCGGGTCAAGAGGAAACAACCTCAATAAAAATTCTAAATCCTAAAGTGGGAAACCAGGCTGACGGGATGCGTGGCTGGATAGAGGACCAGTCATTACTGGAATAAACCTTGGGGCACATGGCGCACCCCATTGTATATAGCCTTCCCGTGCGTGAATCGAGGTAGCGTAAGGGTGACCTCTAGACCTCGGTACTCGTGGGACTTAGATGGACACAGTACCTAAAAATCAACCTGCCATGGACTCGAAAGAGGACATAGCACAACAGTCGAAGGACACAGAGGCCGAGAGCATCAGTGTCTCTAGACCTAAGCTTTCCGGAGCCCAGCGACGGAAGCTAAAAAAGACAAAAGCTGCTCAGAGCGAGGGACAAGTCGTTGCCTCAGCAACGGCCAATCCTACGCAAAGAGTAGCGGAAAACACGCCCAGGAAGTGCCTGGTCGGGACGCCAAAGCGACACCGATCAGATGACAGCACTCCACAGGGTGTTAAAAAAGTTGTCAAAAAGCTTAAGGGATCCGAAACGAAAACCTTAAGCTTCAAAGATGCTTTAACGGGGATCAAGATGGCAATTTGCGATCAGGACCCGGAAAAGCAGCTTTCTGAAGAGGAGACAGGGAAGTTAAAGACCTGGATCCTCGAAAAGATTGACTGCGTCAAAGCAGGTGAGGCGTTCCCCAGGTTTACGGACTGTAGACACAGGGAGGGTTCCCTGCGAATTACCGTATCTGACCAGGCCACTAGGGACTGGCTAGAGGGGCAATTGGCAAAGGAGGTCCCCTGGGAAGGGGCTAAGCTAAGATTCGTCGAGGCTAAGAACCTTCCCAGACCCATAAGAACTATGGTTTGGATACCGGGTCCCCCAGAGGAACCGGAGAAAATCATTCGACGATTTGGTACCCAGAACCAAGGCGTCAGTACCACAAATTGGAGAGTTGTGGACAGGAAGGAGGATCCAAAGGGACAACAGCTCGTTGTTCTAATGGACCAAACTTCCTGGGAGCAACTCGCCAAGCTGGACTACAGGCCCTTCGTAAATTTTACCAGGGTTACTTTTAAGGCCTTGTCTAAGTCCAAAACGGAGGAGGACAAGGACAAGAAAGTAGAACATCAGGCTATGGATACGGAAGAGGGGCCCCCAGGGGAACCTCAACCCTCCACTAGCACACAATAAGCAATGCTTCGCTTATTGCAAATTAACCTGCATCACTGTAGGGCGGCATCAGCTGCACTCAGTGCATACATGGCAAAAAATGAGATCGATGTTGCACTGGTCCAGGAACCCTGGACTGTTAAAGGAGCTATCAGAGGTCTCAGAGGAGCTGGAGTTCAGGTCATTTATGAACTAACAACAGCAAACCCAAGAACATGTATTGTTCTAAGAAATCGCAAGGTTCAAGCGATGCCACTATGGAACTTTTGTTCCAGAGATCTAGTGGCAATTAACCTAATTCTGATGGAGGCGGAAAGGCGGAGGGAGATTACTCTCGTATCTGCCTATCTGCCATACGACCAGGATGGGGACCCACCAACAAATGAAGTCAGGAGATTGGTGGAGGAAAAAACTCGTAGGGGCCAACCAGTACTGATTGGTTGTGACGCAAATGCGCACCACATTGTATGGGGCAGTACAGGAACCAACAAAAGAGGTGAGTCTCTCCTAGAGTTTTTAATTACTAACAATCTAGAGATAGCAAACAGAGGAAATGAACCGACCTTCGTTAACATACAAAGAAGGGAGGTCATTGACTTAACTATGTGTACTACAAATATGAGTGACACAGTAAAAAACTGGCATGTATCAGACGAGCCATCGCTCTCTGATCATAGGTATATAAGGTTCAACATTAAATTGCACGAAAATACTACACAAGTATACCGAAATCCAAGGGCCACGGACTGGAACCTTTATAGGGAACAGTTACAAGTGGAACTTGAAAACTGTCCACAGTCGGCCAATAACACGGCCGAATTGGAGATTATGGAAAGCAGTCTCAGAACTGCTATCATACAAGCCTATGAATACAGTTGCCCCGAAAGGGAGAAAAGAACCTCAAAACAAGTGCCCTGGTGGCATGAGGGACTTGGACACCTTAGGGACAACACAAGGAAGTTATTCAATAGAGCCAAAAGAACAGGGGACTGGGGGACATATAGGACCTCACTAACCGAATACAACAAGGCCATAAGAAAGGCAAAAAGGGACTCATGGAGAGACTACTGTCAGGGCCTCGAACAGATACCTGAAACAGCTAGACTCCAAAAAGTCCTCATGAAAGGGACCGAAGGAAACATCGGTTCGCTTAAAAAATCAGACGGGGCCTATACAGAAACTGGGAAGGAGACTTTGGAGCTTTTGCTCCATACGCACTTCCCAGGTTCTTACACCCTGAACGAAAGATCTGAAAGAGGCGAAAATATATGCCACAACCTCAACAGGGCAAACCGAGAGGGCTGGCAAATAGCCAAAAAGGTAATAAATCAAACAAAAGTAAGATGGGCAGTCAATAAATTTCTCCCATTCAAATCACCAGGGAAAGATGGAATTATACCTGTGTTATTACAGCAAGGGCTAGACTTGCTGGCCTCCAACCTTTGTAAAATGCTTAGGGCTAGCTTAGCCCTCGCATATGTACCTAGAGCTTGGAGAGACGTAAAGGTGGTTTTCATTCCAAAGCAGGGACGAGAGTCATACGCCCAGCCCAAAGCTTTCAGACCAATAAGTCTGACATCCTTTCTCCTAAAACTATTGGAGAGACTTATAGAAAGGCACATAAGGGACGAGGTTCTTGGGGGTTCACCCCTTAATCGACACCAATATGCCTATCAGTCAGGAAAATCTTGCGAGCTGGCCATACATGAAATAGCTAGCAAGATCGAGAGTGGTCTAAAGAACAAAGAGATCACACTTGGAGTTTTTCTAGATATCGAGGGGGCGTTTGATAATGCCTCCCCGAGATCAATACGAAATGCAGTGGAAAGCAGAGGAATACATTCTACAATTTGTAAATGGATTTCCGAAATGCTTAAACACAGAAATATTTATGCCTCTGCATTTGGACAGACTGCAGGAGTTAGGGCTGTCCGAGGGTGCCCACAGGGGGGGGTTCTATCTCCCCTTTTGTGGTGCTTAGTGGCAGACGAGCTCCTGTGGAGACTGGAAAAAGCAGGGCACTTTGCAGTTGGCTATGCCGATGACATAGCCATACTAACAACAGGCAAGTTCGGAGGCGTAGTATCAGACATGATGCAAGGCGCCTTACGAATTGTCGAAAGGTGGTGCACAGGTGAGGGTCTAACGGTAAATCCGTCTAAAACCTCACTAGTACACTTTACTAGGAAAACAAAACCGTGTGGGACTAAAACAGTATACCTGTTTGAAGAACCACTGGAAACAGTAGGAGAGGTTAAATATTTAGGAGTGATTCTAGATAGCAAACTTAACTTCAAACTACACGTAGAAAAAACTACCAAAAAAGCCACTGTAGCTCTATGGACCTGCAGAAGGATGCTTGGGAAAAACTGGGGTTTAACACCTAGGATGATATATTGGATATACACCAAGATGGTCATACCCATCGTAACTTATGCAAGTCTGATCTGGTGGACTAGAACACAGATAAAAGACTGCAGAAATAAATTAGACAAGCTACAGCGACTGGCTTGCCTAAGTATTACCGGGGCGATGACAACAACGCCTACGGCGGCAATGGAAGTGTTGCTGAACTTACCTCCTCTTTACCTTGTGGTCAAATCACAAGCACTAAGAGGGGGGTACCGACTAAAAATCACCTCCAAAGAGGGGAGACGTAGAGAAGGGCACTTAGCTATTCTCAACGAGATCGACACGCATCCGACATTAAATATGATCTCGGATAGAATAAACAGGACGCTAGCCATTGAGAAAACCTTTGGAATCACAATTCCAACACGGGACCAATGGGAGCGCCATGAAATAGAGCTTAATGGCCTGGTCTGGTATACGGACGGGTCAAAAACGCAAAATGGAACAGGCTGCGGAATATGGGGAGCAGCACAACTGAGACAAGGCAAATCTGTAAGCCTTGGACAGTGTGCAACCATATTTCAAGCTGAGGTGTATGCTGTGCACTTATGTGCAGAAACATTATTAGAAAGAGATTTTGATAACAAAAGAATCTTCATAATGTCCGACAGCCAAGCAGCGTTAAAAGCTCTTGGTTCGTCAGAAGTAAACTCAGGACTTGTTCTGAACTGCATACAAGCACTCAACATGCTAGGAAGCAGGAATAATGTTAAACTGGTATGGTGCCCAGGGCACACTAATATACCAGGGAACGAGAAGGCGGATCGCCTAGCCAAAATTGGCAGCGAGACACCTTTCTTCGGACCAGAACCCGCAGTTGGTACATCCTATGGAACAGCCAAGCGGTGTCTTAATGACATACTAACACAAGAGCACAATGCTCATTGGAAAAAAATTGCAGGACAAGCCCATTCCAAGGCTATCCTGTCAATGGTCTCCAAAGAGAAGACAGAAGAAATGCTCAGGATGAGCAGAGCAGACATCAGAGCAGCCACAGGGCTTGTCACAGGGCACTGTGGGTTAAACAAACACTTCTACATAATAGGGCTCTCTGAGACCGATATATGTAGAGGATGTGGTGAAGAAGAAGAAACTCCTCTGCACGTAATATGCCAGTGTGAAGGATTCACACCCTATCGGCGCAGACTTCTAGGGATGGAAAAAGCCAACCAAGAAGAGCTAAGAAAAACACCCTTAAAGAAAATCCTGGAGTTTTTCAAAAACACAGGACTTCTTTAAGTGGCTATCACCAGAGGGTACAATAGACCAACAGGTCGCAGTACAGGAACCCGAAAGGGGACCACCTCCGCGGAAATAATAATAATAAAATTTTCAAGCGTTTTGTTTAACCCCTGCCAAAATCTGACTGTAAGTTGTATAGAACAGCGTCTCAAACTTTTAAACACGCGACCGAAATAATTTTCTAGAAATGAGAGTGCGACCCAGAGCCGGTCCTAGGGTTTGCGGGGCCGTGTGCGAAAACAAATGCGGGGCCGCATAAAATATCAAAATGATAAAGTTGATAAGGGGCCGGGCCGAGTTAAAGTAAAATGTTACTAAAAAACTGGAAAAACAGGCTGGTGGCCCTCATTCCTCTAGCGCGGGCCGGCCTGCCGTGTGCGTGTGTTTTTTATTTTCGCAAACGAACCCGCAAACCCTAAACGGCTAGCGCGGGGCCGGTCTAGGCAAACAGTTGCGCAACCAAATTGCGCAACTGTTTGATTGTGCAACTGTTTGGTTGCGCAACTGTTTGGTTGTGCAACTGTTTGGTAGCGCAACTGTTTGGTAGCGCAACTGTTTGGTTGCGCAACTGTTTGGTTGGTCAAACTTTTAAAATTCCGTTTTGGACAACAAGCATCAGGTCATTGTAGTTTACCGTGACAACTAACGACTAGCGTGGGACCGGCCTAGGCGCGGGGCCGTGTGCGGTGCACACTCTGCATACCCCTATATCCAGCCTTTACAACTCATAGGGGAGGGGTCTCCACGCCCGCAAGAAATTTTTTGAAAAAATACCTTTAAGCATTTTAAAACGGAAATTTAAATTTTGGTTTTTTGTTTTTATTTTTATCAAAACAGTTCCGTTTCGCGACCCAATAAAAATGTAACGCGACCCAATTTTGGGTCGCAACTCATAGTTTGAGAAACGCTGGTGTAGAAAACAGGGCTTGATGTTTCCAAGATGCAATTTCAGTCAATTTAAGAAACCTAGAGTAGCAATTATTTAAAAAAAATCGCTATAATTACCTGCATCAACATGTCCGGTTTGAAAAATCCATCTCTCAACAAGATTGGTGGGTCGATAATATGATAATTGGGACTAAGTCGAGGAATGTGCGGCCTAAGAAGAGAATGTCCTATTCTGAAAGCTGCAGCGGCAAATTCATTCAAAACTGAAGGGTTGCATGTGGGGTTGTAGTCCTTGTAGTAACCTTGGGGTAATAATTTAAGTCCGTACAAGTTGACTGCGTTCCAACTCAGTACTCTGGGAAGAAATTCGTTGTAAGTGATGTGTTGATTTTCTGCAATCACGATTTTTCTTGCGTGTTCGAATAATTTTTCCGAATCCCAGTGAGGATTGATTGAACGTAATCCTTCAATGATTCTGTTATGTTCACGCAAGAAAATAGTGTGGATAACAGTAAGCCCTGGTTGTTCAGAGGCACGTCCGTCTCCTGTAATGAAAAATAATCGTTTTTAATGTTGTGTATGTGAAAACTAAACTTTGATCATTGTACTTAAAGCAAAATTGATAACTGTTAAATTTATTAGATATTCTGCTTCCTCTTCCAAATCCCTTATACTTCTTTAGATATTGGCTTTTAATTTAGTTGAGACAATTTCGAAAACGCGAAAAAATTAAATAAACTTATTTTGTATTGACAACTTCAAGTAATGTTTAATAAAAGTTGAAAAATGTTATGTTCAAGAACTTACCAGCTATGAAACAATATCCTGATGGAGCTTTACATTCTGGATGATGATCGCTTTGAGGTAAAAGTTCTTTTCCTTTGATGGGATGAATGGTGCTGTTCATACGGCCTCCAAATCCTTTTAAATCTCTAGCAACACAACCATTTTCTCCATAAACCTATAAAAATAATATATTTTACTTTCCGCGTTGGTGGTGAAATATTTTGCTCATAACATATTTTATCAACAATACAATATTAAAACGTTTTTGACTTAATTCTGATGCAAAAAACAAGCAATAAAATACCTGTGATGCATCCAAAAACGCCGTATTTTGGTTAACTTGTTCACGCGGTCCAAGCGTTTGTTGTCCAGGAAGAGATCTCATGAATGGGAAGCACATGCGTTGACCAGACGTAATGTTAACTTCTGGATAATAGTGATCACCAGCTGGAACTGGGAATGGATTACATTCGGGATGCACGGTCCTTGGGCTGTCACATGATCTGCAGTTGGGTATAGATTCATGGAAACCTGAAATAAAAAGCGTATGAGCAGGTATAACTTTTTTCGTAAAACAGTGCGTACCTTTGTGTATAGGCGTCATGGTAAGATCGTGGTCCAAAAATTGTGCAAACTGCATGGTCATGAGCGTGTATCGACTGTGTAAGTTACTTATATCGGGATGTATGACTGTGGAAATAACTCGAGGTGATGGTAGAGGAACTCCTGTTACACCAAGAACGCGAGGACGTGATACACCTGCAATATTTATACAAAAATTAAAACTTTCATTGGTTATTGGTAAATTTGCGTCATTACCATCTTCGTAAACACTAGGAAGTAATCTAGTAAACGTGGTTAAACTTTTTCCAAGAGAAGGATTTCTTAAATTGTTGCAATGGCCAGTGAAAGTTCGGAAAGGAGTATGAGAATCACAGGGACCAGTTTCTTCACAATTTGGTTCAAAGTCCAGGCTGTGTGCAGGTATTATTGAGCTAACATCTACGTTTTGAAGATTATCTGAAAGCTCGTCCCGAAATACTGACGTTAACACGCTGTTGTCGAAAAGTTGGCGTTTGCGTCGGTGATTGCTGAAAATAAAAGATGTTTTGTTAATTTGTATTCAAACGAAGCTACTCCTTTATTTATAAGGCAAATACTCACACAAGAGAATTGATGATTTCGTTTGATGCAAACTCTAGAAGTAAGGACGAGTTGGCTATTTTCAGTGCGTTTTTGTTAGCTTTGCTAAAAGATGCTGCAGTTCCAGTGGGAGATTTAGGATCAACACCTCCAACTGTAAATATTTGTTATTAGATTTTAACAGGTGAATGGGGTTGCAAGTTAATTACCTGTGGACCAAACTTCGTATTCCATTTTGCGACGTTGTACTACTTCCTGTTCAGCTTTAGCAAGGGCGTCCATCAACATATCTTCTGATACGTCAGTCATAAGATCCATCTCTAACCAAGGCGCAAGCGATGGCATATTATGTTGATTGCATGATATACGCGCATTTCTATAAAAAGATGGTAGTAACGTAAATGTTATAAATTTATATATTTTTTTGGATAGAAGTAAGGGCTGGTATTTAAAGGATCTAATTTTTATAATGCAGAGGGCTTCACAGATACTTGAATGCAAAACGAACCATTGTTCAAGTAAATTCATTAAAAAATTACATTTTTTAAATGATTGTATGTTTGGTGTTTGAATTTCGATAGTAGTTGAAAATTTCTTCGTTTTTAGACCTTAGCAATCTCACAGATCCCAGGGGTCTGAGGATTGTACACCGAATTCTGAGAACTCTATTCTTCTTACATTTTATGTTAGTAACGAAACTGGGAATAAAATTAGTATTAAGTGAAGCTTAAAAGTGCGTTTCTAATTTCTTTATTACATTTTAATGTACTCACAGATAAGGATCTTCCTGAACTAACGCTTTGGGTTGAATCTTCTGAAGATCTTCAGTATTCACACACAACAAGGCAGCAAGAGTAACTTTTCTTATTTCTTTAAGTTGGTCAGGAGTGAGAGAACTTGGTGGTAAATCGTTTTCATACCAAAAACGGTCGGATCGTCTTAACAGTGCAAACTGTTGCTGCAACAAACAACCAATCGTGGGCCCTACGACAGTTCCCGCAGTTGACTTTTCTAATATAGCACCAGATAATAAATCAATATCTGAAGGATTTCTGGAAAAAAAGTTTATATTAAAAATCGGAAAAGTTTAAAAAGAGGTTGGTCCACAAGTGGTGATTGGGATGTAGCTAAACCATTGATGGTGTGCGTGTTTGAATGTCGAGTTTAACAGCAGTGTGGACCAACGCCGCACGCCGTAAACAGAGAGAAAAAAATTTAGAAAAATAAAGTTAGAATGCATATAAGTTGTTTCCGGGTTGGAACCGCGTCGAAGTTTTCTTCATAATCGACGTTGCGTCCACCTTTATAGGGAACATCTTCAGGGTTGTTGGTTAAACAGCAACCCTGAAGATGCCCCCGTAAAGGAGGACGAAACGTCGGGTATGAAGAAACCTTCGACGCGGTTCCAACCCAGAAACATCTTATATACATTGGACATCGGCCGCGGAAGCCTGCAATATAGATAAAGATGTAGAGGTCATCAGTAATTATACACCAAGAAAATGTTTTGCAAAAATTGTAAAATTTCTGCATAGTTAAGCACATTTTTAGCAAATAAAAGATGGAAGATAAAAAACTAAAGGAACGATGTAAGTCGGCTGATGGTTGGACGAGGAAGGTTTAAATTTAAACCGGAATTTTGTTCCTTAGCCTCAGAAAATTGATCAATTAAAAATCGACTTTTTTCAGTAATGTAGTAGACTCTAGAAGCCGTACGTATTGTTATTGTTGTTTCAATTGTTTTTGTTTAGTCTCGTCAACTATGAGAGAGCGACCAGTTCATAGCTCTGTTGCGCAACTTATTGTTATCAAATTTCTTTGCAACGAAAAAGTTAAACACACTGAAATTCTTGCAAGACTTCGTTAACAATATGGAAAGAACAACCTTTCAATGAGCCAAGTGTCAAAATTTTCGGGAAGGTCAAGAACGCTTGGAATATCTGACATGTGAGCAGAGCACGATCTTGCGTTACCGATGAGAATATTCAGCAAATTGACGAGCTTATTCGTAATGATCGACGAATTTGTGCACGTAAAATAACAAGCACGCTATAAATAAATGTGGGTAGCGTTGAACAAATTATTCATAAAGACTGCAGTACAAAAAAGTTTCTGCCAGATGGGTTCCAAGACTGCCTTCTTTGGAACAAAAATAAATACGAGTTCAATTATTGTCAACAGAGCTTCTAAACCAATTTTAACAAGAAGGAGAAGCGTTTCTGAACAACTTGCTTATGTGTGACGAAACCTGGGATCATAATTTTTTTCCAGAGTCTAAGCGGTCAAGCATGAAATGGCTGCACACAAGTTTCCCAAAACCCAAAAAAGCAAAAGTCATTTCTTCAGCCGGAAAAATTATAGCTACCTTGTTTTGGGATACAGCAGGTGTGGTATGTAGGGATTTTTCGACCTAATGCCTAACAATGCCAATTATTACTCTAAACCCGCTTTTCGATCAAAAAGGCGAAACCGATTGATCAGAAGAGTGATTCTTCTTCACGTAACGCCCGCCCCCATGGCGCCCAGTTGACCCACAACACACTGGCTAAATTGCATTGGGATACACTTCCTCGTCCTTCATACAGTCCTGACTTGTCGCCTTGCGACTTTCATTTGTTTGGACCTCTTAAAAACGCTCAAGGCGGCAGAAGATTTGAAGATAATGAAATGGTGAAAAACTTTGTACGAAACTGGCTAGGCACGCAACGAATAACCATTTATAAAGAAGGTATTCTGAAGCTTCTAAGAATCTAAGAATATGGCAAAAGTGCATAGAGTTAAAAGCATAGTACGTCGAAAACTGATTTATGCTGTTTTGTAAAAATTCTGTTTAAATAAAGCGTTACAAAAAAATTCTGGGTTAAATTTGAACCACCCTCGTAATTTAGTTTCCTTAACTTCACTCACCTGTATAAATCTTGCAGCAAGTTAATATTTTCTGCGCTCATTCCTACTTTTAATAAATCTTCAAAATTATTTAACGTAATGTTATGGCAATAATGAACTGCTTCGGCATAACCAGCGATACCATGATCTCGCCCCATATGTATAAGAAGCGATGATGTATCCCAGTCTGTCCTCAATGGCACTATCATATGCATACTAGGATGTTGAGCAGGTGTTTTTATTAATAAATCTACCATATCGGCGAAATTTTCAGCTGTTTCATTCATCTATAACAAAACATTGATATGTGTAATAATTTAATTAATATCTACCATGAATTTCGTTTTTATTTTAATTCATAATAAAACGTAGGTTTGATTGTAAAAATCTGTATAACATGGAAGTTAAGGTATTGCGCGGGGTGAATTAAGCCATCAGGGTGACTTAAGCCACCGGGGGGTCACTTGAAACACTTCACAAGAAATTTGTTTGATTTGTGTGCCACTAAATAGCTGTATACAGGGTGTTTCAGACCACCCGTACCAGCACTTTTATTCGAAAATGCGACGTCTGACAAATATGGGATATTTTTTTTAAATTACAAAAGTGCATATGTTCAATTAACTGACGCTATAGCGGTTTTCGTGATTAAACCGGAAGTGACGAAATCCGAATTAAGTTTAAAAACTTAAATAGATTCATTCGGTTTTTATTGCATAATTAGAAATATATTTAATAAATAAACACTTTTTACCTAAACATTTTTTTGATTATCTGTATAGTTTGTATTCCATAACAACATTTAAAACCCTATTTGCATGTAACTGATTGTGAGTTCTGGACACCCCCTTTTTCTTTGGTTTTGAATTTAATTAAATTAAATTTTAGACGTATATGTGTAAGAAACGGGATTATTTGAACATAATGTACACTATTGTTTCACTTCCGGTTTCACCGGAAATTACCCTAATGTTGTTATTTCAAATAGAACGCCTTGTATATTTTTAAATTTTTGGAAATAGGAAGCAATTTTGAATACAACTGCACTATTTTGGTTAATGTACCACTATCATTCCGTTAAATAAAAATGACTCGCTCAATAAAAAACCATTTGAAGTTTTAACATTATACAAAATAGTGCAATTGTATTCAAAATTGCTTTTTATTTCCAGAAATGTAAAAATATACAGGGTGTTCCATTTGAAATAACAAAGTTAGGGTCATTTCCGGCGAAACCGGAAGTGAAACAATAGTGTAAATATGTTTAAATAACCGTTTTTTTTACACATAACATATGTCTAAATTCTCATTTAATTAAATACAAAACTAAAGAAAAAAAGCGGGTGTCCAGAACTCAGTTACATTCAAATACGGTTTTAAATGTTGTTATGATTTAGGTCCAATGGATTACAAACTATACGGATAATCAAAAAAATGTTGAAGTAAAAAGTGTTTTTTTATTAAATATCTTTCTAATTATGCAATAAAAACCGGATGAATCTATTTAAGTTTTTAAAGTTACTTCCGGATTTGGTCATTTTCGGTTTAATCACGAAAACCGCTAGCGTTAGTCAATTCTACATATGCACTTTTGATATAAAATTGTTTTCCGCATCTTTGTCAGACGTCGCATTTTTGAATAAAAGTGCTGCTACGGGTGGACTGAAATTTTCGTGCTCTTTTTTGATAAGTGGGTTAGAATTCACCAAATTTGTTTATGCCAAGTCTGCTTATTCTTTAAGGTGCAGATTTTTGAAAAAATACGAGTGATTTATATATTTTTTGATATTCTTTAAGTCAGTTTTTTTAAAACACTGTATGGCCCATTTCAACCTAGTTGGAAGCTAAATTTGCAGTAGAGCATCAAATATGCACTATCATCTGACTCAAGTGCCGTCCCATCCATGAGGTGTCACGAGCCACCCCCTGAATTAAAGACAATCAAAGTTTTTATGGAAATTTGAGTTCTGAGCTTTTGCCAAGTTATAGGCATGCAGTTTGTATCATTTTCTCCAATTTTCAAATGCAGAACCTTTCAAGTTTTATAATTACATGAAAAAATGTAAAAGCCTCGTGGAAAAATGGCTCAAGTCATCCCGCGCAACGGTACCTACTTAAATTAAGTACAAACAGATATAAAATGAATTTAAGGAGGTTGATGGTATTTTCTCTTTGGAATTGAACTTTTTATTGCTAACAGAGTTTTTGTTAAAATCTCAAATCTCATACAGTAAAATTGTACTTACTAGTGAACTTGGCATCATAGATAAAAGGGCAGGTAATGCAGACATGGCAACTTCGTTGTATACACCAGCATGATGGGAGCTAGAATATCCAGAATAATGTCCATGCGTTGTCAGTTCAAGGTCTGTATGAAGAACACCAATCTAAACAGTAAGAAACACATAAAAATATAAGGCTTGAGACACTAAACAATGTACAAAAGTGACATGATTATCAAGAAAACCTGATTAGAAGTATGGAAACTAAAAAAAAAACAAGTAGAGAACCCCAGAAATCAAAAATTTAAGAGAACACCGCAAATAAATAGCGATTGAGTACAGCATTCATGATACAGCTAAGAGCTACGACATCTATTACATGGGAAGCAAAGCGATGGGATGTCTGGAAAATTTTATAAATCGCAAAGTGGAGAAAAAGTCGAAAGAAAAGACCAAGAAAAACCTGGATTGAAGAGGTGAAAAGAAGATTTCAAGAAGAGAGGGATTGAATGGAGGATGGTTGGAGAGATGGCTAATAATTGAGAGAAGGAACAAGATTTATAAGCAGAATCCACATCCATAAACAGGAGCAAAAGCTTCACACATAACGGCAGATTGGCGAAAAGATTGGCAAAAAGATATACTGAAATTAATTGCACAAAAACATCTCCATATCTTTCTTAAAATAAATGTGGTCAATCACTTACCTCTCCTAATACGGTAGGTAAAAATTCGCTGTAAGTGATGTGCTGAATTTCGGCAGCTACTATTCTCCTACTTTCAAGGAACAATATGTCGTCAGTCCAGTGTGTGTTGAGATTGGCAAGATTGATGGCTATTCGGTTGTGTTCCCGTAAAATAGCAGAATAAAGCGCATTCGATTGACAGGCAGTGCAAGCTGATACGTTGACTAGACCGGCATCGTATGTTCGCAATTTTTCTAAAGATGCGTCGGTATTTCCATAAATTGCAGAAGCGTCCAAAAAGGATGATGCGAGATTCATCTGGTTGCGATATTCTGTTGACAAACATGTTTTTAGTGTTAAGTAGACTAACACAAATATTTTTAGATCTAAATTAATGTTTTACAGTTATGCATTTTGCAGTAGGTATTTGTATTTTAGTGTATATGGAAAAATTGTACAAGAAATTATACTTATTACTCCTACTTTAGAAGCGATGTCAAATTTTGGTTTCTTGTTGGCTGTTTGAGTAGTACCTACCTAGTAACCAACCAAATAATTTTAATCCATAATAAAACTGTTCTAACCTTTTGCTTACAATATTAATCAAAATAATAACTTTCCAATCCCGGATATAAAATCTCTTGAGCAAAATGGTGGAGGCGCACTAGTCATATCATAATTTTTCGTATTTGTGCTTGTATGCTTATATCGCGTTGTTTTAATCACAAAAAAATATTCTAGCATTCTTTCGAAATATGTTTATGTGATGGAATACTGTGTCATGTATAAAATTTGACGAAATATGCGAATCTGCATGTATTAATCTTTTTTTTTTTGGTGAAGGTTATAAAACTTACAGAGACGTTCAAGTTGCGAAACGAGTATATGTAACAACTAGGTCAGTAATTCGCAACCCAGACATATTTTGAACTTCTTTGATTGTTTTACATATTTAATGTTAATTAGTAAAATATATTTGGAGCCAAATGCAGTAACATATATGGAAATCAAACAGGTACAAGCTTCAGAAAAGGTTGGTAGCTACTGGTCTAGAGAAAGGTTGCATTTTTTCCCCTCTGATTAATAAAGGATGTCCAATAAGTCACTCTATATTTAGGTGAGTTTAAGTGTATTTTAAATTTTTTTAATTCTATTACAGTGGTATGTTCATTATTATACAAATTTATCTTCTTTTTCTTCTTAATCGGTTCCTCGTGTACCTTTCGGTGTCGAGGTATGCTTTTCTATGTCTTTGTTATGTTTATCCACTCCTGCCTATCGTTGGCTAATTGTGGCACATCTCTCCAGGTGACTCCTTTTTCTTTAAGTCTTTGCCTCACTTCTTTTTCCCATTTTATTCTTGGTCTTCCTCTATTTCTTTTTCCGTCTATCTGCATTTTCTATCCTATTTTCGCGTATCTACTTTCTAGCATGCGTAGTAAATGTCCAAGCCATCTTAATTGATTCGTCTCCATCTTTTTCTTAATATCTGTTATTCCTAGGTTATTTCGGATTTTTTCGTTACTGATTTTATCGATCAGTCTAAATTCCTCTATTCTTCTCAGAAATCTCATTTCCTGTACCTGTATTCTTTGTTTTTGTTTTTGAGTTAGTGTCCAAGTTTCTGAACTGTACGTGAGAATGGGTAAGTACACTGCAATAAAAACTCGCGTCTTCGTTTCTTTTGATATCTCCTTACTTATAAAACATTTAGTAGTGGCGTAGTAAAATTTAGTCGCTGCCGCTATTCTGTTATTCAGATCTTCCTCTAATTTACCATTTTCTGCAAGTATTGTCCCTAAATATTTAAAATTTGCTACCTGCTCTATCTTTTTTTGGTCTAGCATAATAATTGTAACTGGTTCATGCTTTTTCGCTATAACCATAACCTTGGTCTTTGTTATATTAATATTCATATTATATCTACTTAATGTATCTGCCCATACGTCTAGATTGAATGGCAAATCCTTTTCGCTTTTAGGTATTAGCACCACATCATCTGCAAAGGTTGATTCTGTTAAGGATATTGCTTTTAGTTTATTCCAACCCCAGTAGGCTTTCTTTGTGTTTTGCTAACATTCTGTAATTGTTTTATCCATAAGAATTATAAAGAGCAGTGGACTTAATGTGCCTCCTTGTCTTACTCCCACTGTTGTTATAAATTCCTGGGAACTGCTGTTATGGGTTCGCACATAATTTCTACTACTCTTATATAAACTCTTGATGGCGTTTAATAATCCTTCTCCCACTTTACTTTGTTTTAATATCTTCCAGATCTTTTCCCTTGGCACTCTATCGAAGGCTTTAGAAAAATCGATAAAGCACAAGTACACCATCTTTGAATGCCATTGTTTTTTTTTTTACTTAACTGTCTTGACGTAAACATTAGATCCTGCGTGCTTATGTATTAAAAAAATTACATCTATTGTGTGCAAGCTGTTTATCACAGTAATAAAAAAATATTAAAATGCCTGCAACAATGTAAAATCACATGACGTTCATTTAAAAACCCAAAAGTTTTTTGTGTAATAAAAACTGAAAATTATTTTCTCGATATTTGGTATTTCTATGTTTGTTGTTTGCAGATCACGAAGCATTGAACAGACGGTTTTCTTTTAAATTACAAGCAATGTTTCACGTTAATTAGTTTAGTGCTATGTTGTTATTGCATAGATGTAAGCTTGTTAGTATTATCCACTCGCTTTATGTTTGTTTTGTGTTTGTAAACTACTGTATTACATATGAGATGTATCATGAAATAAATACATCAAACGTTCCTTGAAAAACATTCTCGTAACCCATTTTATTTCTACTGTTGTGTGGGAGCGTATTTTCTTTAAGTAATCGAAATTATATAAACGGTGAACATTATATACATGCACACGATATTACGTAATTCATTATTATGCATATCAGATGCATATTTATTTAAATTACTACCATTTCACGTGGAAAACTACATGCATAGCCCACAATGCACAAGTCTTGTTATGCATTACCAAAATAAACATAAAGATGGTTCAGATAATTACTGTTTCATTTGCAAAATATTTTTAACCCTGTTGGATTTTGAAATATTTTGAATGTGTAAAAACATTGCCTGAGCAACTTTTTAAGCTGCATCGGACGGTGGTCACAAATTTTTCCTAGATCGATTCGTTTTTGTTTTACAAGGAACTTTACTTTTTCTTATGGGCGCAATTTTTGCTATTTACGTAATCAAATAGCATTTATTTTTCTGAATTCATTGATGTATCATACATGGTATTTTACTTCTTTATTCATTACTATATTAAAAAAAGGGTTTTAAACAACCATAAATTAGGTAGGCCGGTCATTGTAGTTTATGTCGTTTCCATGACAACCAATCAACAAACTAAAAGTTTTGAAAGTCTGTTACTTGTCACATTAATAAATTCGTAAAAATGAACTTTAATAACGAAGAAAAACGCGATATGCTGCGAATGTTTTATACCGTTATTTTAAGTTTTGTTATTTTATTATATTTTTAATTATTTAGTTTGTGGTTTTGTTTTACCTGTATGGTATTTTGTTTACTAATTTCTGTTGTGTTATAATCTTATAATTCATCCACAGGCTACTTTGATTGATTAATTGTTGTTTAAAATAAATGTGTTTGATGAACTTAGCGAATTTTAGAATTCGTCTTCCAGAATGCGTCTTACTACTGCAGTTAATTTGAAAGGTAACAATTTGGTTTCGTGCAATAATTTTGACAGAAATGTGGAAAAAGCATCCAAGTAAAAGTATTCTTAGTATCTTAGTTATTCAAAATCAAAGTGAAAGCAACTTACTGAAAACGCAGTCGTCGTGAACATCTAGCGCTGGCAAAGATCTCATGTATTCCCGGCATTGCCCATAACCGACACGGCCGTAACATTCTCCATGGTTAACTTCTTGATTACAACATTCTCGACTTCGGAGATTTCCTGTGCTAGCAAGATCATGCAACAATAATTCACCCCAGGCTCCCACAAGTGCAGTTACCGATTCGTGGTCTTGTTTTGGTTGACTTTGTAAGATTTCTGTTACTTCAAGGGGACTTGGAAGAGAATGTGTTCCGACAGATTGGCGTGGTTCGGTTTTACCTGCAAAAAAAGAAACAAATTAAAATATCATTCTGCTTCAGAGAAACTGCATTCCCTTGTTTATTCATTTAGATTGTTATAAGTTAATTGGACCCATTAGTCTTATTTTAATTATTATAATTTGATTGTGATGCGTAATCCTTATCACTCGTTTGTGGGGAATGTTTTTATTGTCCAAGTCTAAAGCAGTAATTACTTATACAATGACTTAAAGTAATAATTCAGTACTACAGTAAAGTTTTTTTATGCAACTAAGTAAATATAGTTTTACATAGTTGCTATGACAGCTGCAATAAGATTGCAACTGATGAAGAGACGAGAGTCTCGGAACCCCTTTTAATAAAAAATCCTTCGACAGATAAGTGATTTTAATTAGGCTTATTAATATTAATTATAACAGCATTTTCATATAAAATTGTTATTCTCAAATGATTCGTGTTTTATTCATTTTTTTATTGAGAGAATTTAATTTTTTATGTAATAATTTAATAGTCTCTTAAATGTTTTGACTAGTCACACTACTTCAGTCAGAAAAATATGGAATTTTAATTTATTTATATCCGATTTTTGGATTAAATTTAAGCAAGAATACTACACAATTATTTAAGAAATAAAACGAGTTACTAATTCGCAAAACTTTTATCTTCTCAAAAAAAAAAAAAAAAAAAATTTCAAGACGGAGATCTGAACCGAATGAATATTTTTTTTAATTTGACAACTTTTGCTGAACTTATTGTATTTTAAAGCTTGGTATTTCTTCCTGTATTGGAAAAATGAAAACAACAGAATACGGTATTTGGCAACACTGCCTAAGGTAAGTAAAAAATGGTTTAGTTAACAAAAAAGTAATAAGTAAAGTTTTTTTTTGTGTCACACATCTTGAACTTTCTTTTTTTTTGTAAAATGCTTATTCTAGATTATTTCCCTAGGAATTGTCAGATAATTAATAAATGAAAAATCTTAAGGCAACGATGATATTCGATTTTAAACTAAAGTTTGTCTTTAGACTTTGATTGCGTGACATCTTAGACTGAAAATTTTGACGGTGACGCTCACCAGACTTCTTTTAAATTATTATTGCAAGTGGAAGTTAGTAGTGTAGATATGTCTTTTCAAAAACAGTTTAGGCGTCATTTGCACTCGGTTAGGGACATGTCTTTTCTAAAACAGTTTAGGCGTCATTTACCGTGGAGGGATTTAGGCGTCATTTTCAAGAACCGTGGAGGGATTTAGGCGTAATTTTTCAAGATCAGCGATGAGAGTTAGGCGGCGTGACGTAGTGCTTTGTGTGTGTGTGTCGTGGGGTGGGTGCGGGGCGTGCGTGTGGGGCGGGGGCGGGGGCGGGGTGCGGGTCTCGGATTAAAACGAAAATTTATGAAATTGCTTTGAAATTATAGCAAATATAGTATACGCATGTAATGGCAATCATTAAATTGTTAGTATTACAAAGAGAAATATTACAATAATTTATTTCGCCGGTCTACTTCTACTATACGTGGGTTGATATTAGAGTCTAGAGTGTTTCAAAACGGCCATAAATGTCGACTCCAGTCGACATTGATGTACGTTTTGAATCACGCCTTTGAACTGTAATATTAGCCGACGTCTATTAGAAGTAGACAGTTGAAGTAAATTATTGGTGATATGGTTCTTTGTAAAACTAACAATTTAAGATTGCCATTTCATGCGCGAACTATATTTTGAAAGAGCTAAAAATTCAAAAAATGTTTTATTTAGAAAAAAGATTATACAAAAAATGTTATTAATACATTTATAAAACTTATAAACTAAGTGCATGCTATAAAACGTATAAAATTAAAGTCCATGTATTCAGTCGTTGTTGTTGAGCGTAGGCGGCGGCGGTGAACGTCGTAATGATGATGAAGGTTGAACAGTTTTTGAAAGCGTACGGAGATTTAATTTTAGAACGGCACAAAGTTGTATTTCTTCGATTTTTGGAACGGGATGCTGATGGCGGCGGCGGCGGCTTACATGGTGAAAATTGTCCGTGGAGATTGCCAGATGCGGAGGAAGGCCCTGACACGTGTCCCTGCGATTTTCGGCGTATAGCTGAAGAAGAAGTAAAAAAATTAATATGTTTTTATTTAAGAATGTTTAAATGCAAACGTTAATAAATTGTACTTTGTAAAAATTAAATAAAACAGATTTAAAATGTGTAGCAGCACTGTGTAATATATGAAATAATAAAATGTATGTAAAACTTACTTTGTTGTTTTAATCGAATAATAAGGACTCCATCCCCATCACATCTTGTTGAGATACGAGATCTGCTGTTTCTACGTATAGTTTTAATCTTGCGTCTTCTTCATCGTCGGCGGCGTTGCTTGTAGAAGGAATTGGAGAATCTGCCGCGAGCCGTGCATTTCTGCTTGCAATCTCTGATTTCGGAATAAGGTGCAGCCCACTGCCGCCGCGCTTGAGGTCAAAATTGACGAGTCCATAATTACCACTAGCCAATTCGGCAATTCGTTTTTCGTTTAATGCGTTGTACCTTTCGGGCAGATAGAGTTTGTATTTTTGGTCGAGTTCCACCATAAGCCTGTCGCCGAATTTTGTTGAATGCTTCTGTACGCCCGTTATATTATAAGCGAAACGTTTGGTCATTGTAGAAAGGTTCAGCCACGTATTTGACGAACATAAATCGAATGCATCTATTAAATTCTTGATGCCTTTTTTATTGATGCTTGTTTGTTTGACGCGTTTCTTGGATTCCATTTCGAAGCTTGTAATTCACTAAACGCGAACTGATGAACTGAAGTTAAATTCGCTCCGTTAAATATGATTTTTAGTTCCCCGCCCTACTCTAAAGAAATTTCTGACGTCGTCAGATGCTGTAAAATAATTGTAACGTTGAAATGCGCCCACCGCCCGCCTCACACCCCGGCGGATCCATGAACAACGCGTGTTGATAAGAGGGTCCTATTTGAAAGTCCATCAACCCGGAAAGAATAGATGCTATATTTCCGAATAAAATTGAGGCGAAATAGTTTAAATTTAAGTGTAATATTTCGAGTAAAATATGCTTACAATAATTTGAATTTGACTGCATGAATTTAATTTATAATGCAGAACAAATTTGCCGTATATGAAATATGCTTTTATAAATGTTTCAATAGGGCAAGATAACATATTAATTTTAAAGAATACGGATTAGTTTTAAAAGAATACCCCTTAATTCTATCTAAATATTTTTGTTTGCGTAGATGAGTTCCATAATGTTCGAGTATACATTTTGTTGATGGTGTGCTTATAAAACGGAATTTTTCAAATTCTAAATCAAGAAAAATTGCATTTTTACAAATATCCAAGTCAAAGGTGTTTATAATTTTTAGCGCGTACACTTCTTGATTGAATATGTTATCCGTATGAAAACAAATAACTTGAATTTTAATGCCTGAAATAACTCTTTTATATATAGTAAAAGTGTGTTTTACAATGTCGAGGTAAGAAGCGGGTTCTTTTAAACGCAATGATTTTACAATCTCATAATTATAAGTTTTCCCTATGTCGTAAAAGAGTTCGCGCTTTAATTTTAATCGCCGCCTTATTTTAGATTTAATAACTCGACAATTTAAATAAATGTCTACATCGTTAAAGGCGTTGGTTTTTTTTAGCAAAAAAGTGGGAAACCCTCCCGCAATGCATCCAAATTCAAATTTCCGAGTCAAGTCGCGTACAAAAGCAAAAATTTCTCCGTATTGACCGAACTTTTGCACGTCGGTGAATATTTCGCTTATGAAATAGGTATATTTTAATATAGTTAAAAACTCATCCATAGTGACGTCCATTTTTTGTTAGAACCTTTTATTAAAAACAAAATAACATTATAAGATTACAGGAAATAATTTAAAAATCAGTTATTTTTACCTTTCTCCAAATGTTGACAGCAAAGATTATACACGCACACACATACAATATAATGTTTTCGTTGCCGAGATTACTATATGAATAATTGTGTCAAATGATATTATGCTCGGAGCTAATAAAAAAAAACGTCTCTTAAAGATTGGGATGACATCATGTTTTTGTTGTCGGCCGTCTGAATGATTATTACCCCTATCTAAATTGCTCTTGGGGTGTCGGCAAGTTTATTATGCTTGAAGCTAATAAACACGTGCCTTAAAGATTGGGGTGATATAACCCTATCTAATATTATGTTATTTGGACTCTTTATATACGCTAAACCATGAGGTAGGTATGGGTATGTCGCAGAATTATAAAAATATTCATAGCACAAAGTTTTATTTTAACATATTATGCTAAATTTTACATTAGATAAACTTGTTATACTAAAATAGAACTATAAAATATGAATTCCATAGAGGGTAAAAAAATGATTAACACTTATTGCTAGCAGATTACACTCGTATAAAAATAGTATTAAATAAATTATGCACGATGAAATTGGGCATTCATATATTCGATATTTAGCCATGGTCCATTGATTCCTGGCGTGTTAGCATTTTTAAATATCTCGCTACATACCGCCTCAAACCAATCGTCGATATTCTCTTGATCTCTCCAGCCAAATATGTCCATATTTATTTGCATACAGGTGCCAGAGTCGTTATCATCGCTAATGCGCATTGCCACATATACTTTCGGTTCAGTTTCTTCCACGTTAATCGGTTCAAGGTGTCTGACCAACTGGCGGAACTTGAGCAGGAAATCGCCATCATCATAAGTACCCTCTTCAGCTGTTAAAGACACTTCTTTCATCACACTGCCCTGTTCTTCTTGAGCCATTGTGCAGCTTATTAATAATTTTGAATTCGTTACTCGCGTTTATGTATAATGTTTTTGTTGTCGCGAGTTTAGTCAACATGTGATTGACCCCATCTAATGTATTACGCTTCGAGCTAATAAAAACATACAGATCATAAGCCTAATATTTTATCGGCATAGGGAGAATAATATTCAAAACATGCGGGTCATAGGACGATATTTTATCGTTAAGTTACAGACAGTTTAAGCAGCAGAAAATTAAAAACTATGTACGTATATATTAAAACTTATTAAAAATGCCTATTAAATTTTAAAAATAGAATACAGAGGACATAAGTCAAAATTTTATCAGCAAGTTGCAGACGCAGTATTAGAAAAGTAAAACCATGTTTGTATTCATTAAAATTATTTAAAAAAAAAAAACGCGTCTTTAACAGTTATTGTAAAGATAGCGATTGTTCTTAAATAAAGAAGCTACTTGTTTGCTGTCGCAGGCCAGCACAACACATTAGGTGTGCAAAATGTCTTATATATGCGAAAAGTGTGGAAAGCGTTTTGCTCGAAAATACGACTTACGCAGACATTTGCAAAATAGCCACTTAAAGTGCGAGCTCAATTCTTGTAATGTTTGTGGAAGAACAATGCGAACAGATAACATTAAAAGCCATTTGAAAACACACGAGTCGCAAGACGGATGTCTTTGCGAAACGTGTGGACGCTTTTTTTTGTCGCGAAGCGAATTTGACAAGCATAAAATGCATCACGTTAATTCTGGTAAGTAATTTTATAATTAAAATCATTTCTATTAAATATTTTCTTTTATATTGTTTTATTTTTTTAGAGCTGCAAACAGCAGGGCTTTGCGAGACATGCGGTGCCTTTTTTCCTTCGGGAGAAGAATTGCAGCTACATAAAGGCACGCACATAAAATCCGGTAAGTAATTTATTAATTTGTTATTGACTGTTAGTACACAGTAGTAACCGCAAGCATTTATTTTGTTCAAGCGTCATTAAAGAGGAAAACGCCCCCGTTGTCAACCTCCGACGAACCATCGTGTAGCGGCGAAGCAGGAATCGACACAAAAATTATTACCGACATCTGTAAAGTAGGACTCGGCGTAAAAATTACCGATGTCGGTAAAGTAGGAGCCGACGCTGTAACAATGTGTGCCTGCTGTTCTGTAGAGGTTCCGACTAATAGATGGCAGCACCATGTCCGAACTCTGAAGCATAAAAAGAACGTGGCCGCTCCCTATTCACAAGATTTTACGCTGGTTAAAAGTTGCTTCAAAGGGCGCATTCAAACATTAATTTACGAAAATAAAGACGAAACATGTTTAGAGCCTCGCCGGTTTTTAGAATTACTCGAACAAATTTTAATAACAGAACTTCAAAAACAATTATTAAAACACACAGCCTTTAAGTTTAATTTAGAGTTATTTGCTGAATATGTAAAACAGGCTGCGAACAATGAAGTCGATTTTTCTATAAAATCGTTTAACACAAAAATGCAGGTAATTTTAAACGCGTCCGAAATACAAACAGCTTTTAAATTAATGTCACAGGAAATTTTAGCTAAAATGGACGAATTTCAAGAGAAACTCAGTGGTTGGACGTTGATAATAATTCACCATTTGGAAGTAAATATTAATGAGTATAAACCGTTGCGAGGTTCTAATTATATTCCGCTAAATGCTTATTTGAAGCAGAAGCACGCGTGCGTGAACGTAAAAAATAATGACATATTCTGTTTTAAGTGGGCTGTAATATCCGCTGTGTGTATTGTTGAAACGAACCCACACCGAATGGCGTCTTATCAAATATCGGATATAAGCGATGATAATATTAAATTGTCCAATAATGTATGCCTTAAATTCAAAGATTTAGATTTTCCGTTGCGCGTCGAAGACGTTTCGACGTTTGAATTCTTGAATGCCAATATTAGCATAAATGTGTTTGGACTTGATAGCGCTAATTCTATTGTCGGACCATTTTATGCTTCAAAAAATGAGAAACCCATTCATATTAATCTTTTATTTTTGCAAGACGACGAAAAGAGTCATTATGTTTGGATTAAACATATTTCGAGGCTGGTGAGAAGTCAATTAACAAAAAATTCAAAAAAAATACATTTGTGTAATTATTGTTTGATTCATTTTTCGTCTGTAGAACGTCTCGGCGAACATAGAAACGAATGCGGTAAAATTGTAACGACTATGCCCGAAGAAGACAGCTGTTTTCTCGAATATAAATATATTAAACGCGAGCTCGAGACACCCTTTGTAATTTATGCAGATTTTGAATGTATTTTACAAGACTTCGATACGTGCATTCCTCGGTCTACAGAATCTTCGACCACCAATATGCAACAGCATATTCCCTGTGCATTCGCGTATTACATAAAAAGCACATTTGATTCTAGTTTAAACAAATTACGCATTTACAAAGGCGAAGATTCGGCCGAACAATTTGTTATATCTTTGGTGCATGATATAAAATATCTGTATAAAAACCACCTGATGAATCCCAAGCCTCTGAGTCCTTTGACCAATGAGGAGCAAAAAATGCATAATGAATCTACCGAATGTCATATATGCAAGCAGCCATTGGGAAATGATAGAGTAATTGATCATAATCATTTTAACGGTAAATACAGGGGCGTGGCGCACAGCGCGTGTAATATCCAGTATCAGATTTCGAAATTTTTTCCTGTTTTTTTCCACAATTTTTCGGGCTATGACTGTCATTTATTTGTTAAGGCATTAAGCATAGTTGCGGGAGACATTAAGTTGATTCCTTTAAATAAGGAACTGTACGTATCCCTGTCTAAACGAATTTTCGTTAACGAACGAGAATCTCTAGAAATACGCTTTTTGGATTCGGCTAGATTTATGCAGTGTAGTTTGGAGAAATTAGCGCAATATTTATCGCCTTCAAGTTTTGAAAGTCTAAGAGCCGTCTTTCCTGACAAACATAAATTCGATTTGCTCACTAGAAAAGGCGTATTGTGTTACGAATATCTAGATTCGTGGAGTAGATTAGATGAGACTGTTCTACCTCCGCAAATAAATTTTAATAATAAATTAACAAACTCGTATTGTTCTGATGCCGACTATCTCCATGCAAACAAAGTGTGGCAGAATTTTAGCTGTGCAAATTTATGGGATTACTTAAAAATTTATTTAATTACCGATGTCTTATTGTTGTGCGATGTTTTCGAGAATTTTAGAAGAGTTTGCTATAAAATATACGGTCTCGAAGCCTGTCATTTCTATACATCTCCCGGCTTAAGCTGGGACGCCATGTTGAAATACACGGGAATAAAATTAAAGCTGTTTACAGACATAGGCATGTATAATTTCATAAAACGAGGTATTCGAGGCGGCATCACTCAATGTTCGCATAGACATTCGCTAGCAAATAATAAATATATGGAGAATTATGATGAAACTAAACCGTCGTCTTATTTAATGTATTTAGATGCTAATAATCTTTACGGGTGGGCCATGTCTCAGGCGCTTCCATATGACGACTTTGTGTGGATAGATAATGTCGAAGAAATTGATATTATGAATATTGCTAAAGATGCCGATGTCGGATACATTTTCGAAGTCGATTTGACGTATCCCGAATCTCTGCACGACATTCACAACGAGTTGCCATTTTGCGCCGAGAATAAATGCAGTCCGAATTCGAAATTCCCAAAACTGATATTAGATTTCGAAAACAAAACTAAATATGTAATTCATTATCGAACGCTGCAACAGTGTCTGCGGCACGGGTTGAAACTCGTCAAAATACATAGAGCTTTACAGTTTAAACAGGCGTGCTGGCTAAAAAAATATATGGATCTGAATACGCATCATCGTGCGCAAGCGACAAATGAGTTTGAAAAGAACTATTTTAAGACTATGAATAATTGTACGTACGGGAAAACGATGGAAAATGTCGATAAACGCAGGGATGTAAGAATTGCCACAGAGTGGGAAAGTTACGGCCGGCGACTAGGCGCTCGAGCACTCATAAGTAAACCGAATTTTCATAGCGCGACCCAATTCACGCCGGACATGATAGCTATTCAGTTAAGTCGCGACAAAACATTGTACGACAAGCCGATATATCTCGGTTTCGTCGTTTTAGAATTGTCGAAATGGCTCATGTACGAGTTTCATTACGATTACATGAAGCCAAAATTTGGCGATAATATAATTCTAAATTACATGGACACCGACTCGTTTATTTATACAATTAAAACGGAAGATTTTTACGCCGATATAAAAGACGATATAAATGATCGCTTCGATACATCGGATTTTTCGATCGATAATCCGTATAATATCCCGCTTGTAAATAAAAAAAAGGTCGGTCTCATGAAAGATGAGAATAATGGTCGCATCATGAAGGAATTCGTCGGTTTAAGATCGAAAATGTACTCCATAGATGTGGTCGGCGTTAAAGAAATTAAAAAAGCTAAAGGCATAAAGAAAACAGCAGTAGACGGGTTGTGTCTGAACGATTATAGAGATTGTTTGTATAAAAAAAAAATTTTCTATAGTAATATGCTAGTGTTTAGATCTAAAATTCATAACATTTACACACAGCGGATAAATAAAATATCGTTGAGCTATTTAGACGATAAGAGGTATATAAAAGATGATGGGGTTTCGACGTATGCATGGGGTCATTACAAGATAATAAATACCGAATAAAACATATTGAATTGTAATAACACATTGTAGTATTAGTAGGATATGATAAATTGCAAATAAAACAATATATGTATTGATTAAATTGTCTTTTATTTAAAATACTTAAGCATGACGTCGTCATAATATAATCGCAAACACTACGCCATTTCGATCTATTTTGTCCGAGCGCTCGACTAAATATAGACGTGTTGTTGTTGGCAAGTAGCGCTCTTAGAAAATCATCATTATAATGACTTCGACGTCGTCGTCGAACAATATCGAAAATGAATGCGATTACGCTGATCATGCGATAGTCAATATCGGCAATATATGCCGATCTGATGATAATTACGACTCGAATTACCTATTCCTGGAGCAAGTGTTTAACGAATTGGTTAAAGCGACGAGGATGGCCGAGCATACCCAAGTGCACATTTTGGTAATTTTCGCCATCAGCGAGATTAACGATCACGATCCGTCTATAGTGTACAAGATGAAGTACTTCGAGAGCGTAATAGAGGATCCGTTATGCGTATGGTTTTCGCATATCACCGATTGGATTGTCAAGCAGTGGCAGCACTTGGAGCATACTACGGGGAAGGTTCATTTGGATCGCTTGATAATGTATCCATACGATTGAAATATTTTAGAATTGTGACATTGTATAGGGGATTATTACTGTGCAAATAAAACACTATATTATACGCATTAAATTGTTTTTTATTTATTTATTTTTTTTACATTAATACATTACTTTTACAATAAATTGATATTAGATTATTTTCACACTAGTTTTCTTGTGTCTCCTGTTAATGGCGAATACTCGATTAATCGATCGTGAAGCAGCAGACAAAATGCCGAAGTGTTGTCCGCGATGGAGCCAGCGGCGTTTTCAAATTCGATCGTCACGTCGACGGGGCCGCTTTTGGTGTCTTCGTTCTGGTGCGAGCAATCAATCACGACAATGGGTGCGACATCTTTGAAATTTGCTGCGGTCAACAGAGGCCACAATTTGTGTGCTGATCCATAGTAGGAACGTTTAAATCTGGCATACATTTCGTATATCAGGGCGAAACGGTTCTCCGGATAAGAGATATTTTGTTTGTCCTGAGGATATGTCTCCGAATTTAAGTGCACTTGCACGCTGGTAAGCTGGCAGTGATTAAATTTGCTAGGATTCTTTTTCGAGTTGTTCAGCTTATTTGTCTGTAAGGCGAAAATAACAAATCTAGGCTTTTCCAATTGATTGCTAGTTTTTACACGCCAAACGTTGTGAGTGCTTTTGGGTATGTTGGGATATTCGTACAGATCCCAACTTCGAAAACTTATTTGTACGGGTCTCGCACTCTGAATTGTCTGATACAGATTGAGGCGTGCAGCGTCGTTTAGCACAAATTGAGGCATCTTCCATACGATTTTCGTAATGTCAAGTTTATAATCTGCAATTGCCGTAAAAACGCTGTTATTATTCGTTCTTGCTCTTGTTAAAATTAATTCGTGTCTGCAGTTGGGAATTATCTTGTTATAGTCTTCGGCAAAACCCAAGAACAATTTCAGAGGCACGCAGAAATTAAAAATTCCTTTATCCAGGTTTATGAGCCCGTTGTTTTCGATTTTCCATCCGGCGTTAAATTGTGTCGAGCTCTCGTCTTGGTCGAATGAAATGTAATTTTTTAATGAGGTGGTGATGCCCAGGCTCCGAGTACGATCAATTTCAACAGCATTTAACTCATAACGTATGTCTTCAAACATAAAAGCCACGCAATTATTATTGAAATGCAGCTGTTCAGGGTCGGCGGGCTCTGGAAAGGTGCCATCTTGTTTTAACAGAGTGCCGTCGATATATAGAAAACTCTCGCTCGGAAGCAGAATTAAATCTTGACTTTGAACGGCAATTCGAATCGTATCGCTGGTATTGAAGGACTCTGTATACGGCAAATAATGGCCGAACGTCTTCTTTTTTATCGACTCATCAAATCGGGGTATCGCCGATATGTCCAACAAGTTATTACTCATTGTATTGTTAGAGTTAATCCCAAAGACTTTAAGAATTGTTTATTTTGTTCGGTTAAGACAATAATAGACCGTTTCGTTGCAGAAGTTGCTGTCGGTGTTGTTGTTGTTGTTGATCCTTTCAAATCAGCCGCACAACTAACGTTTGCAATGGACGCTCGAACACTTTTATTTATGCTGTTGCCGTCATTAAAAATTAGCATTTTAAAGAAAAAAAATATCTCAAACTAAGATCTTATCAATTTGCCGTCCTGATCGACCAAATTGATAATAATTGAACTTATGGACTTGGTGTTTACGGGTAGGTAGATTATATTCTTTGGCACTTCATTTATTTTATATCCCGGTAAAACATCAGGTGCGAATTCGTGAATTGTATGAACAGGCTTATCGTTCATATACGAGCCCGTAGTTATGCTGCATTCGACGCGGATAGAATTAACTTGGTTTATGTTGACAGGCAAATCAGACGCGACAATTTGGTTTGGTTGAATTACACGTTTGCTAAAGCCTAAAACTTCTCCAATCGATCGCTCCTTGTCAAAGTAAACTGGATGCGTCGTTTTGATTTCCGTCTTGAGTGTGTTAGTGTTGGCGCGAATCGTAACTGTAGGCGGTGATTGCATTCTTTTCAGCGCGCTTCTAATGTACTCTTCTATATCGTCAATTTCATACGCCCCTTCCGGTATTTCAATTATTTCATTTCCAATATGAAACAAGTTATTCCTTTTAAGGATATTGGATATAGAATTATATGTGTATAGACTAACTAAACCGCACTCATAGTCAGAATTTAATTCTATTGGCGGAAAATAATTCGCATACAAAGTGGATTGTTTTCCAGAGAAATTTAATATTCTAGCCATGGTAAAGGTTATAATAAAACTAAACGATATGCATATGAAATCCTTTATTTATACAGCACATGTAAATAAAAAATTTAAACATAAATGACCGCATATTACAGAATCATTCGGTTGATATCTATTATAATTATACTTTATGTTCTTTCCTAGATAGCGGACGATCTGTCGGGGCGGCTTCAAGTTTCCATAGCTGTCGAAATATATTGCGCGCGCACCTCTTTTAGTGTATGCTATCCAATGGGTGCCCGGACCGTTCGACGTATCCAGATTCACAATTCCGCATTCCGTATGGCGAGGCTCGGACGGCAGAGTATCCAGCATAAACACGCCTCTAAAGTTGGGAATATATTTTGCGAACTTATATAAATCTAGCTCGTCGAGTGGTCGTCTTCTTGTCGTCGTCGTCGTCGTCGTCGGTAGCATATTTAAAAGTTTTTTGGCTTTAAATAAAGACCGAGTCCTTTTCGATACGGTTTAAGAAATAGTCCTTTGCCCATAGCAATTGTTTCCATTTTTTTGTTGTGTCGTTCGCTTTCGGACAATTGTTTTCGCGCCGTTTTTATATCGCTAACAGCTTTCGCAATACCTGCCGCGCCGCCAGATAAGGTTCCAATTGCAGATAAACCGGCGAATATTGGCAGGAGAGGTAACACCCCGCCTACTTTCGGAATCGGTATCACCCGTGCTGCTGCTGCTGCTGTCTTCGGAAGTTTGATTAGTTTATTTTTCGCATTATTTCTTGCCGCCGCTAGCGCTAACTTAATAGCGCTTTGAATGTTTTTAGTTTTCTTGGATTTTACAACAGTCCGACGACGACGACTACGACTCCTCCTACTACTCCTCCTCCTACTACTCCTCGTCATCACAGCACGTAGCGTTTTAACATTTTTTTTCTTGGATTTATTAGCTCTCGCACCCATTCCCAGTTTCGCTTTTCCTTTCATAATGTTTGTCACGAACCACGCATTCGTCCGTTCTCCAAATTTCGCGTTGCTATCTTTGACTCTCTCCCAAGCTCTTTCGGCCAACCGAAGATCGGCCTGATTCCTTGCGGACGTATCTCTAGATTTAGAATACGCGATATCGTGCTCTTTGCATGCACGGTCCAAAGGATTTATACCTGGATCGCCTCTAGCCAGACGTTTTTTTAATTTCGTGCCGGGACCGCAATATTGATAGCCGCCTGGGAGGTGCAACTCGAAGGGCAAATTATTTATCGCCCTGTTGAGTAAACCTTTACCTCGAACGGTCGACTTACATTTGATCGAAGGTTTTCTATGCTCAATCATTTTATAGCGATGTTGTTGTTGTTGTTATCGAGACCATTGTTTTACATGTACTGCTGACTCATTTTAAATAGTCGCACATATATATTTTTTATTTAGTCGATAAAATGCGGTTGATCGATCAACACGATAAATTAACCATCAAAAATATCGACGTTATTCAAAACGATGATCAAACAACACAACATTTCAAACATAGTAAATTATTGCCGAACAGTATTCGCGCGATAATTGTAGGTCCGTCTAGTTGCGGTAAGACGAACGTAGTTATAGCTTTAGTTAAACATCCCAACGGTTTAAAGTTTGAAAATATTTACATATATTCGAAATCTTTATATCAGCCTAAATACGAATATCTGCAAACATTGTTTTCCGCTATAAGGCAAATAGGATATCATACCTTTTCCGAACACAATGCCGTTCTGCCGCTCGAGGAGGCGAAACAAAATTCGATATTTATTTTTGACGACATTGCGTGCGAAAAGCAGGATCATATAAGATCCTATTTTTGCAGAGGACGCCATAAAGAAATCGACAGCTTTTACTTATGCCAAACATACAGTCATATTCCGAAACAATTGGTGCGCGATAATGCGAATTTATTAATTATTTTTAAGCAAGATAATTTAAATTTAAAACATATTTACGAGGATCACGTCAATACGGACATGCGACTAGAACAATTTCACGAAATGTGCTCGAAATGTTGGAAGGAAAAATACGATTTCTTGGTCATCAACAAAGATTGCTCGATAGAAAACGGTCGATATCGGAAAGGATTCGATACGTTTATTTTATTATAAATAAAGCCGACACCAATCGCTCGACTCATTAGATTATCGGGAACCGCTGCCGCCGCCGCCGCCGATCAAAGCTGTTATCAGGAGCTGATCGACGCTGTTCGAAAGCTGATCGAGCCTGTTCATAGTCTGTTATAAGGTGGTATCGGGAGCTGATCAAAGCTGTTCAAAAACCGATCAAAGCTGTTATCAGGAGCTGATCGAAGCTGTTCGAAAGCTGATCGAGCCTGTTCGCAGTCTGTTCATAACCTCTTCATAAGCTGTTCGTAGTAGCCGATGATTGCAAGCTGTCACGATGAAAGAAAAAGTAGTCGAGGATCTTATTATTGCACGAAACATAATTCGAAAAAAATATAAAATGCTGAAATCTGGTCGGTTAGAGAGTACGGCTCGTTGGGAAGAAATCTTGCAGCCGATTACGTCGCCTTTAAAACAATTAACGAGAAAAAATAGCGGTAAATCTGGAGCGATCACGTTTATAGATGAGCCCGAATTGCCATCGCCATCGAAAAGAAAAAAGAAGTCCAAATCGAGTAACGAACGAGCAGTAAACATGACGAGTATACCGTCGTCGAGCATCGGCACTCCATCAATAATTCCCGCAGAGTCTATTGTCGATTCTAGCCCTGAAGAAGAATCGCCAGAAGCTTCATTAGTAGGCGAGTCATCGACAGACAGATCTATACGATTGCTCGACATAAGTAACGCAGATTTCGATAATAAGTACGGTCCTTACTTCAGTGCCGATGATGAAGTTTGGAAAATTGGCAATTCTCCTTTCCAAATGGACAATCAAAATATCTTTATTAACGACAAGGCCTACAAGCTAACAGACGGCTTGAAAATGTTAATCTTTTTTAAAGAGCCGAATCTCCAACTTTGCAATAACCGCGAGATTTCTGATTATTTAGAAATCGTTAGGGCAAGTAATGTGATGCATCGCAATTATGACGAAACACAACAGATTGCCGGCAATAAAAGTTTTAAGTATAAATTAATTAAAAATATTTCGAAAAGCATTCACACCGGCTCAGGGCTGATGGAGTTTTCAACAAATAAAACCGACTACGTATATTGGGACGATCCCAATGAACTAGTCGACAGACTTAAACTTTTATTCGCATCGCAACAAGCCGGCCACAATAATCACAATAACGAAATTATCAGCATCATCGAAGAATTACGAGAGGCTAAAATTATCGTATAAAATCAGCGCTTTTGTTTTACTTTTAACATTATCGAAATGGGTATCGACAAATTCGGACGTTCTCTGGCGGCAACAACAACAAAACACCAACAACAACGAGTCGGGTTCGTTTTAAGTGTAGACGGTAACGTAGATATAAAACATAAGCGCATTTGCAATCTACGTAAACCCACCGAAAATTCCGACGCAACTAACAAATTTTATGTCGATGAGCAAATTACTCAAAGTTCAAAACTCGTTAAAACCGATACGAAATCCTATTTCGATCAGAAATTTACTCAGTCTTTGAATCCCATCAAAAACGAATTGAGACAAAAGATCATGAACACTTTCGAGTCAATTAAAAAGCTTGAAACAGCAATAAAAAAGTTGGAAAAACAATATCATGAAGTCGATATGAAAGTGACAAAAGTTGTGCAAAACCCCGTCGCTGCTACTGCTGCTTCGACATCGACACAAAACTTAAACTCGCAATCGATATCATCGAGTAGTGTGCGGCCATCAGCAGCGGCAACAAATACGCCTTCAACAAACAAAAGAATGAAAATAGAATGAGCAAACAACAGCTAGTAAATGAATTGCACAAACCGGCGCGTCGTAACTTTAAACGTCGTACAGTTATTCTAAAAGGTATTGACGATCTTTGGCAAGCAGATTTAGTCGAAATGGGCGAATACTCGTCCGAAAATAATGGATTCCGATATTTGCTGACAGTTATTGATGCTTTCACCAAATTTGCATGGGCTCTACCGATCAAAACCAAATCAGGACCCGAAGTGACGAACGCAATGAAGCAAATTTTAATAAAACAATCGCCTAAACATCTACAAACAGACGACGGTAAAGAATTTTATAATGTTCATTTCGGAAATTTAATGAAAAAACATGCCATCAACCATTATTCGACATTCACAACCTTAAAAGCATCGATCGTCGAACGTTTCAACCGGACACTGAAGGGCCTAATGTGGAAACAATTTAGTCTGAATGGAAATTACAAATGGACCAATATCGTTCGAGATCTCGTCAAAAAATACAATAGCACAGTTCATACGACCATCAAAATGCGCCCGTGCGATGTAAATTCGACAAACGAGAAAAAATTATTAAACACTGTCTATAGCAAAATCAAAACGCTTCCATTGCCCAAATTCAAAGTCGGAGAAAAGGTCCGCATAAGCAAATATAAACATCTTTTCGAGAAGGGTTACACGCCCAACTGGACGACGGAAATTTTTACGATTAAAACGTTCAAAAATACAAATCCTGTCACATACATTCTCAAAGACTATCAAGACAATGAAATTCGAGGCTGTTTTTACGAGCACGAACTGTTAAAGACCAAGCATCCTAATGTTTACCTCGTTCAAAAAGTTTTAAAAAAAAGCAGAAATAAAGTATACGTCAGATGGTTAGGCTTTTCTGACGCACACAATTCTTGGATTAATAAAAACGCAATTTTATAAATGAATCATTCGGATGTTTTTATCGTCGTATTATTCCTTATCAGTCCCCACAAGCGCGCGCGCGCACGATTAATCTTATAAAAGCGAATTCAGGCGTCGACAAAAAACTAGTCCGAACCCGCGCGTATACAGCCAGCATCTTGTACCGCGAAAGTGCCGCCAGCAAAGCGAATAAATCCGATCAGCAGATAGCAGCAGCATTAACATGAAGAGTATTTATTTTATTCTTCTTATTTTACCTCTCATTATTCGACGAGGAGCAATCGGTTCACCAATTCCAATAAACCTACTGGAGCCAGATCATATTAGTCGAACGAAATTTAATGTTCAATTACCGAGCAATCAAACAGTTCAGATTAATTTATCGTTTAAACTGCTAACGCCTAGTAAATCTTTGCCGACGCTCGAACCTGCCAACTTTGTGCAACCCGACGATGAAACGTCGTCAAGTTCAAATATATCAACACCGACGACGAAGGCGTTAGAAACGGACGAACTATTCTCCTCTTCGGAAACTCCGCATTTAGTTACCGGCGAAGAGGCCATCGAAGACTTCAGACGACATCTAATCGATAGAGAGATGGAAATTGGCGGCATCATCGAAAGCGAACACAATTTTTATAGACATTTTAAACTTGAATACGATGAAGACGTAGTAATACCCGTTCGCTGTACTTACGATTCAAATTATTCGCAACGCTCGCTGTCAATCGAGTGTTATGAATATCGCGAAATTGGAAACGAAAGAATATTCAGCAATGGAGAGTACGAATCTGCGCTCTCTACCCGATCTCTACCCGAATACATAAATCTTAAATCCATGAAGCAAACCTATTCCATGTTAATCGCCTAAGAGCGCATACAATATTCGCTTTGTTAACAATATGTTAATGACCTACATTAAGTTTGAATAAAAACCATGTATTCTAATAGTATATCTTAATCTGACAAAAATGTTCTTGTTGAGAGCATCTGTTCTCATCCTCGCCTCCATAATAGGAGACAATTTTATAATATACCGAGCGCCTGGACTGTACAAAGCGTTTGTCTGCTTCAACGAACAAGAAAATTGGCCAGCCGAGTGGACCGAGCTGGATCCGAACATTCATAATGGTATTCCCATTTTTTATGCTGCCAATATTTCTGCAGGCGATAACAGCATTATCAAATACAAATTAAGATATTTGCACGCCAACCAAAGTTATCATGACTCGCCATGGAACCACATATTAAATTATACGACAATCGCAGCAAAAACTTCATTGCTGCACAAAGAACTTCTTCTTCTTAAGAGCAGCTCGTCGCACGAAAAAGTTGGTGATGGTCCTCATCCTCCACACACGCAGAATAATACATCTACGCCGTCGGATCAACAGCAGCAGCACACGATTTCATCTTTACCCTTTTATATCGGTATAGACGTTATGAATTTATTGTACATTTCATCGTTTGTAATTTACAAATTATTTTATAATAGATACTTAAGTTAATCATAATAATACCTTACAAAATATTGTAAATAGATATAAATAATAAAGCAATTTTTAAAATTATACTTTCGTTTTAATCCGAGACCCGCACCCCGCCCCCGCCCCACACGCACGCCCCGCACCCACCCCACGACACACACACACAAAGCACTACGTCACGCCGCCTAACTCTCATCGCTGATCTTGAAAAATTACGCCTAAATCCCTCCACGGTTCTTGAAAATGACGCCTAAATCCCTCCACGGTAAATGACGCCTAAACTGTTTTAGAAAAGACATGTCCCTAACCGAGTGCAAATGACGCCTAAACTGTTTTTGAAAAGACATATCTACACTACTGAAGTTATATTTGCCCTCAAAAAATCGACTTTATACCAATTATGTTACTCTCAACAAAAACAAAAAAAAACTTTTTAGAATTATCAGTCATAAAAATTATTTTTTTTATTACTAAAATACACATTTTTTTTACTGTACAGGGCGATTCACTTTTACTGCCGCACCCCTATAGGTAACTTTGGTATTTTAAGAGGAAACTCCTATAAAACTTATATTTTTGTAAAGCGTGGAAAATTTTCTGTCGAATGAAGTTCAAATGTTTTTTTACGATGAAATATGGCGATAGTCACCTTTTTTTGCAATTAAATGGTATACTTTTTTTAAATAATTGCGATAGAGAATTAAATTCTGAATTCGGAAAAAATAAGGATACATAGAAAAATTTGTGAAAAAAAATGAGTTTAAAAGTTATTTATCATGTTTCACAAAATCGTTGTTTGTGACTAAACAAAACACAATCGTTTTGGTAATTGACGTTATATAACTTGTCTTGTTGTGTTTTATTATTTTTCGACGAAAAATCATTATTTTGTGAGCAAGTTGAAAACTTCAATTATTACAGCGATCGTGTTTTGTTTAGTCAAATACAACGATTTTTTGAAAAATAATAAATAACTTTTAAACACATTTTCCTAAAAATTATTATGCACTATAGGATTTGGAATTTAATTCTTTAACAGAATCATTAAAAAAAAGTATATCATGTAATTAAAAAAACAATTGACTATCACCAGTCTGATATATTTCATCTAGAAAAAACATTTGAACGTCATTTGATAAAGAATCCACGATTCACAAAAATTTAAGTTTTATAGGGGTTTCCTTTTAAAATAACAAAGTTATAAGGGTGCGACAGCCAAACCAAATCACCCTGATTGCACTTTATTTTCAAATTTTTGCATTGAGTGATCATAAAAAAAAAATTGCCCAATTGGATTTTTGGGTAAAAAAAATGGAGCAATACATTTTTACCTTAAAAATTTACTACTTTCACGCTGTATGAAATAAATAAATTAAAACTAATGATGTGCAGGAGGCATGTGATTTCAAAACATAATATTTAGCAATAAACTTTCCAGTTACATAGCAAAAAAAGACAACCTTGACGTATATAGCGAACTGTGCTTTTGTAATTATGGATGCAACAGATTATTAAACTGCTGACCTGTAGTCAACACTTTAATGGTACGAATAAAGCTGCACAATAAAATGATGTTGGCATGTAAATTAGTTACTAGTGTGTGTATGTATAAATCGTGTTATGTAAGTTCACTTGTTGCAAACATATTAAATAACAGAACCAAATATATCTTGATTATTAGTAACGTTAACACAATACGCAATAATAGTGTAAAAGTTTTAATATTTTTTTTTTGTTATTTTGCCATAACCAGTTACTATTGTTTGTTTTTATTGAATTATAATAATGTGCAACTAGTCTAAAATATTTTTATTGTCATAGTTATTAACAAATGATGTATTTATTAAAATAAATTGTGGCCAAGCTCTATTTTAAAAAATAATTCATACTTTCTGGAAACTTAATTATACATATTTTTAATTTAATAAAAAACGGTTAAAAAAGTTTACTTATTACAAAAATATCAGTTGTGTGCTGGTCCAAATAGGGGAACAGTAAAAGGAGATATTTTTGCATATGTGATCGTAACCGACATTATAGATTTTGAGATTATACATTCACTTTAATTTAATTTAAATCACGATCAAATCTGTTTTCACAAACTTATAGGTTACAGATGAAAATATCTAAAATCTGTTTGGATATTATATTCAGCATAACATTTTGTAACTGCCCAATTTAAACCTATGCTCTAACTCGTATAAGAAACGAGATCCCTATGTTGAAATTTTCAATCTAATATGTAAAATAACAAGAAAACATGATCGACCAAAATTATTAATATACCATTTATTCTCATCTACAAACATTAAAAAAAACATTTTTTGCTTTCTCTGTATCTTTATTCATCTATCTATATATCTTATCTTCTTCTATCTATTATATATGTATAAAAGAGCTTGTTTGTGTGTTTGTTTGTTTGTTTGTTTGTTCGCTATAGAATCCTAGGTCCGTTGACCGATCGGGACCAAATTTTGCACAGTTACTATTTAGGACCTTGCAGATCTAACGCCAAACTTTAAGTACAAGCACATATTACCAATTTAAAAAAAATTACTTGGACGGGATTCGATCTTACGTCGGCAAATACCTGGTCAAAACACGATACGGCGCGGTGTATTTCTCAAGTAAAGATTGTTTTGTATACAATTAGTAATAAATGTACATGAAGTATTATTTTTATTAGTACATTTTTAATTGAAACAAGACGAAAGAAAATAAATTTGAGTTATTATTCAATTTTTAAGCAATAAATAGTTATTTTTTAAGGAATTATAAGAAAATGAAAAGATGATTGATCAGAGTATGTCATTTGTGTATGATTTGGAATTATTGGGCTTATTCAAGTTAAAAAAGTAATTAAAATTGTAATCGCCCGTGCAACGCCGGGTAAACCATCTTGTATATATATAAAAGAGCTTGTTTGTGTGTTTGTTTGTTTGTTTGTTTGTTTGTTCGCTATAGAATCCTAGGTCCTTTGACCGATCGGGACCAAATTTTGCACAGTTACTATTTAGGACCTGACGGATCAAACGTCGTATAAAGAACGGCCGGAAATGCCCGGGAACGGCCAGAAACTTCCGCCGAGCGCGAGCGCGGAGCGCCAGTAGTCTGTAATTGAACGTTTGGCAACGTCCGCCGGGCGCGAGCGCGGAGCGCGAGTAGTCTGTGATTGATAAAAGAGAATTGTAATCACCCGTGCAACGCCGGGTAAATCGCCTAGTAACAGATAAATAGAATAATATGTTTGAAGTTTGGAAAGAAACAGTTTTTGGCTCTATTTTCTAAATTAATTGTTTTTAAACGATTAGAAAAAATTGTGTTACAATATCTTTATAGTTTTTTTTGCATATCATCGACAACAAACTAAATTTTAAGTGTTTTTATTAGTGATATGACATCCTATATATTACAAACTTTATCTACTGGGGGTGAACTTATCAAAATTTGGATATCGCTTACCGATAACAAAATTGTATTGACACAACAAAATTGAGGTCAATATGTTGATATTTCACGATGTAATAGTTTGATAATTAGTAAATCTCACATGGAATAATTTTGATGTTGATATATTGTCCATCCTCACTGTCCAAATCTCCTAGTTTGTATTGCAATTAGGATTTTACAATTTTTTGTTGTTTAAAAAATGCTTTATAAAGTTATTTTGATCACATAAGGTTCGTTCCAGAAACTATTTTGTACGAATTCGTGTACTAGTAGAGGAACTGGTTTATGCACATGCATCAACTATAAAGGGTGCCCATTTTTCTAACCTGTTGTATGGGTAACTCCGTTAATATTAAAGATACAGAAACGTTTAAATTAGCAAATTTGTGCAGAATTTAAAGGGAAATCTGATGCCATTTTCAAATTTGACCTACGTCAACAACTTTTTGAAATATTTTGAAAAAATTGAAAAAGGTCGATTTTTTCAAACTTGAATAATTCCGTAACCATATGAGCTAGAACAAAAATAAAAATTGGCTTTAATAGATATTTTTACGTAGATTTTAAATATGTTAACGAAATGTTCATAGCACTCTCGATTTCCGAGTTATAGCACAAACTTGCATTTTTTAAAATGGAAGTCATAGTTGGCTGTGGCCTTATTAAAAAGGTTATTTTTTTCTCGTTTCAATGATATAAGTTTTGTTATGCTTTTCTCTTGTAGTTTTTCTTTAAATAAGCAAAAATCATTGTACATGGTCACTGCCTACTAATAGATGGGAGTTATCCCGTGTTTTTTTTTCGATGTGACATTTAAGAGTTGTTTTATTGTTAGTGGAGCAGTTATTAGCCAGTTACGAATTTTAAAAACAAAACCTGAGTTTATCAAATAAAATTTATTGTTTGTTATACGTATAAAACTATCTCTCGTGTTGATCAAAATTTTTGATTGAGTTTATTGTAAATTTCAAAAACAATGTTTTCTAATGAAGAAATATTATCAGGCTTTTTGGTATACACCTTATCTATAAGCGTACTCCACAAAACAAAAAATCAAGTGGTGTTAAATCCGGTGATCTTGCCGGCCATCTCACAGGGCCATTATTGCCAATCCATATAGGAAAACGATTAGACAGATAATCAGACACAATTCTTGAATTGTGTCTACCTACTAAAAAAATTATCTGAAGTTTTTAAAAACAGTACAATACGTATTTGACTTGGCCATCGACCCCCACTCAGCCTCTCAAGTTCCATCGCCCCTTTTCAAAATTACATCGACTTCCAAAGGGTCTATATCGACCCCATTGGGATTGGGTTTTCCTGGTTTAGACCATTGATAGGTGCTGTGTGGTGTGTGACAGATATTATAATGATATTTTGGAATAAGTTTTCAAAAGTTTGTGTGATTGTCCCTTACAAAAATATGTCAATACGACGACATAGTGTTGACTACTTATCTCCACAGTTTTTTTCTCCAACATACATGAACTATTACGTACAGAAATTGTGCAAAGTTGTCAAAAAGCAGCATTTATCTACTTTACGTCGAGATTTATTACATGGGGGTTGATAAATCCGCTACTAATTAGCGAACTAGTATATATAAAAACCGTAAATGTAACCATAACAAAGAGTGGATAAATTTGCATTGATTACGCCCGCATCACGTGCTTTGGTGTGACGTTACTCTCGGGAATGCCGGTCGGTCGGTTGGTGCATGATGTACACACTTTCTCCGCGCCGCTTGTTTGCTTGACAAACTCGCTTTATTGACTAAGTGAAAACAAAATTACATTCCTTTACTTTTTCCTCATGTTTATTTCCTTCTCTGTCTAAGCAAATAAATTAATAACAAAAAGCGGAACGTGTTTCCATAAAAAGATATAATGCAACGATTTTGATTACCTGCTGCAAATAATAAACAAACTCCCAGTTCTATACAGAGAAAATCAGTGTGAAATTACTTGTTATCTCTAAGTGTAAATACAGTAAGTCTTATAATAAACTAAAAAAGTTGTATAAAGAACTAATAGGTAATTTCTAACAGAATTTTTAAATGTAACGAAATGCGCGTATGAAAGGTTATTTTAAGCCAAAATGTAATCGGTCCATGTACAAGAAACGCGTGTATCCAATGCATAATCAATTTTTATGCAAAGATTGTTGTTAATTTATTATTATTAAGATTTTTGACCACACTTTTTGTTTGTTTTCATTATAAATAAAGTTCATATATTTGTATACTAGTTCACAAACTCTTGCATCAAGCAATACAAATTTTAAGTTTTTACATATTTTTAAATAGTTATATCGTTACAGACGTGATTTATTATAAGATTTTTTGCCTTTATGTTATTAAGTATAGCAATAAATATTCTGAAATCTGCTCTATCAAATCTGGAGTTGCACAGGGAAGTGTTCTTGGACCCTTACTATACACATTATACACTTCAGAAATACCAACTACGCAAAATATCTACTCAGGGACATTTGCAGATGATCCAGTGATGTTAAGTCGACACAAGGATCCAGACATAGCTGCTATAAATTCCCGTCTACCTGTCACGAAATTGGTTAAAGCTAATGGAGAATCAAAATCAATGAAATAAAAAGTATCTACACATGTTACACACACTTTAAAACGCTACGAATGCCCATTAATACAATTAAACAACAAACAGATCCCAAGAGTAAACTAATATTTAGAACTCTACCTCGATGGCAAAATGATTAAAATAAGGAAAGAAATGGACCTAAAAACAAAGAAAAATGTATTGTCTCTTTGGAAAACGCTCACACTATCACTGGAGAACAAGATCCTATTATAAGTAATCAAACCAGTATGAACTTATGGGATAGAGTTATGGGGATGCTCAATTAAGTCAAATGTCAATATCATCCAGCGATTTCAATCAAAAACATTGAGAATCACAACAGGAGCTCCATGGTATATAACCAACCACACCTTACATACAGACGTGGACATACCATTTATAGAAGACTAACGTAGAAGAGGTGAGAATCATCGACAGACTTTAAAGCCACCTCAATGATCTAGCGTCAGGCCTTGCTTGGGTAGTAAATCTAGGACATCTTAAGAGCAAATGGCCAAACGAGTTAAGAGGATAATAGGTCTCCAGCGGGATGACATCGATGGATAGACTTTTCTTCATACCTAGTAACGCCATCAAATTAGCTCTAGAACTTGTTTGTGTATTATATTCTTATATTTGAAAGATCTGATTGTTAATAAACAAATGCTTCCTCGTCTTCTTATTTTTAGGCTTCTCTACAATTAGGTGTGATGCTTTTGTTTCTTTTTATGTATGTGGCTTCTTTTTGTATACTTCCCTTCATCTTTTTTTTTCTCTTATTAGTTCTCTAACCTTACTCCACTCGATTCCTCTGTTTCTGGCAGCTTCTTAGAAAACCTTATAGTCCAAAGGTATCCTTGATCTTCTTTTTCGATTTTTTCTCCCGTTCGCGCTTCATATGCTAATAGTAACGGAGTAAAGTGCATTAACTGTTAAAAATTACTACCTGTGACTTACAATTTGGCACGGTCGAATAACAAATAGGGAGTTCTTTAATATTTGAAGATTACTTTTACTTTCAGCTGGAGCGTGGAACTTTTTTATCATCTACCTGTAGGCGAGTTGGGTTAAAAATGTTACGGTCTCTCGCATACTAATGTCAATCGTATTCTGTTTCAGTATCATCTTCATTCAGGTTACTTGCAATTTCTTTTGGACTGAACTGTTTTCCTTCTCTGAGGTGGCACCCAATTCAATTTTTTTGGGCCATCGGTTTTCCGTCATCCATTAGAGATGCCCATACCATCGTAGTCTCTTAACTTCTATTGTTTCAATTATATCTATATTGATACCCATATCATCCTGTAAATATTTATGTATCGTACATGACTCATTCTTGTATATCCACAGCATCAGCACCAGTAATCCATCTCAGTTGCTTTTATTTTTGAATTATTCGATAGATTTATTTCCCAAATCTGCGCCACAAGTATTGTACTAACACTTTCAACTATTGGTTTGTATATTTTGATTTTTGTGTTATTTGTTATTTTAAGATCCCACAATAGGCTGCCCAACTTCTATATGAGTGCGGGCCATTTATTTTTCTTCAAAGTTTTAGCGATCCACTATTGAATATAAATCTAAAAGGCGTATCCAAGTTTAATATATATATCGAATTAGGGATTTGGTAGAATAATATTTTGTAAGATGTTTAGGGACCAGTTAGACAGCCCTAGACTATGTAGTTGTTTGATGACTGTTCTTCCTTGACTTTCTTGATCACTTTTAGTTGTATCTGTTATTATTATTTCTAGGTACGTACTAGTATTTATTTGTTTTTTGAATAAAGTTGTTGTCTAGTGACAGAGGTTTAGATGATCCATTGACAAAGATATATTCCGTTTTAAACGTATTTATTGTCAATTCCCATTTATTATATTCATCGAGTAACTTTCTTAATATATTCAAAGCCGTCTCGATCTTCTACTAAACTGACAAAAATGCCTAGCATTGATTGGAAATTTAATGGAATTATTTTTTAAATATGCATCGAAGTTGCTAAATGTTACCAAATTTAATTGAAATTAAAACAGTTTCTAAAGGTGCAGTATTTCATATTGATAAAAACAGCGTTTAATTGTTTCCAGCTTTAAGAAAAGGCTGCTTTTTTATCTTAGAAACCCCAATACAAAACCGAGTTGCTACATAAAAGAAAAAGCAGTCACGAGATATTTTTCACAGTTCTATTACAAATTTATCATTGTGTGGTATTTAAATGAAATGGAACGCCAGTCCTATCGACTACGATAACTTTAGGGAAATAAATTGATCCATTGTTGGTAATCAATAAAATGTTTAGTGATCAAAGGTTGATTATTTGTCGTGACATTCAAAAATATTTCATAATTTGGGCGTTGCGATTTCCGCATCTTTTCATTAATGTGATCAGACATGAGTTTCTAACGTTATTTAAAGGACAGAGGATTACAGAACAAATACTTTCTATTCGCCTACTAAATTTCGTTTAATTCATTTGTTTATATGTTTTTTTTAACGAAGTGTTAAGGTAGAAAGATATAATGAATTAATGTAACTATAATTTCTTTAAATATAAATTTACACACAAGGTGTTGCACAGTTTTTATTGCTAAAATATACCGGGTATAACTGAGTTCTGGTACACCCCGTTTTTTTCTTTAATTTTGATTTTAGATAAAAAATTATTTGAGGTTATAAAAATTAACCAAAATGGTGCGGTTGTATTCAAAATTGTATCCTCTTTCCAAAAATGTAAAAATATACAGTGTGTTCCATTTGAAATAAAAAAGTTAGGGTAATTTTCGGCGAAACCGGAAGTGAAACAATAGTTTACATATTATTATGTTCAAATAATTCGGCTTTTTACATATATGACTAAAAATTCATTTATTTAAAATCAAAACAAAATAAAAAAAGGGGATGTACCAGAACTCAGTTACACCCGGTACGTTCTAATCAAAAAGTTATTTCAATAAAATTTGTGTTCTCGTTTCTATGTTGCGATATTTTGAAAATATGAGTTCCCATTTTGTTGCTCGACTTACTTTTCTTTAATATTACGTAAATAACTTAGTTTTATTACGAATAAACTTTGTTGGAAATGTTTTAAATTGATCATGATTTTTTTCAAATGCAAAGTCATTTGATTAAATGCTAAAATTTTGCTACATAGCTGCAAGGTGACTATCTACCTAAATTTAGTAGTCATTTGTTTAAATGCATCAGTACGACCAAGCGTTTAATAATGTCACACTAATATTTTATCAAATTTAAAAATAAAAAGTCGTAATATAGTTTTGTAAACTCCGTGTATAGGTTACATGTTGCACCATGCAGAGTCAGCCCTATTTGCAATCATTTTATGTCATAATTGTGTCACAGCAAGCAAATAGGGCTGATGTCATCAAGTACGACAACATGCATTTCCTTGTTAGACGTCATAGTCTTATCCTTATCACTGAATCAGATAGAAAAAGTATATTCAAATTATGGGAAGACAGTCAACAGTAGACTCCGAGTTGGTCGTAGAGCAATCTGTCGCAATGACCGTAATAACTCTGGTCCAGCAAATCACCGTTCTATAAAAAATCCGTTATTCTTGTTCGTATAATAAATCTGCTCATTTCATGATTGTTATCAAGCTTTTCTTTTGGATTCCGAACTACACCCGCAAGCGCACGTTGTCTTTAAGGTTTATACCTTAAAGCCTTTGTGAAAATCTTCTTCTTAATCGGTTTCTCTTATACCTTTCGGTGTCGAGGTATGTTTTTCTATTTCTGTATTATGTTTCTCCACTCCTGCCTATCGTTAGCTAATTTTGGCACATCTCCCCAGCTGACTTCTTTTGCTTCTAGTCTCTGCCTGAATTCTTTTTCCCATTTTATTCTTGGTCTTCCTCTATTTCTTTTTCCCTCCATTTGCATTTCCATCCTATTTTCGCGTATCTACTTTCTGGCATGCGTGGTAAATGTCCAAGCCATCTTAACTGATTCGTCTCCATATTTTTTTTAATATCTGCTACTCCTAGGTTATTTCAAATTGTTTTGTTACTGACATTATCGATTAGTCTAAATTCCTCTATTCTTCTCAGAAATCTCATTCCCTGTACCTGTATTCTTTGTTTTTGTTTTTGAGTTAGTGTCCAAGTTCCTGAACTGTACGTGAGAATGGGTACGTACACTGCATTAAAAACTCGCGTCTTCGTTTCCTTTAATATTTCCTGTTATTCAGATCTTCCTCCAATTTACCATTTTCTGCAATTCATTGAGCCGTATAATCCTAGGAATTATGGCTAACGTCGAGGCGTTGTTGTAGATCCATTTAATGAGGTGGATCAGTCCTCTCCTCTAATTTTCAAGCTCATTAGTTCTGGCTGCCTCCGTTATTTTCTTCCATTCTTTCCTGTCTTTGCATTTAAATTTCCATTCCCTTATTCCCAGTGCCTTTGCATCTTCCTCCAGAGCGTCTCTCCATCTTTTCCTTGGTCTACCCTTGTTTCTGGGCCAAATAGGAATCCATTCTGTTACCCTCCTGAGCATTGCGGTTGGTTTCCTTCGCATGATGTGTCCTGCCCATCGTAGTCGCTGTACTTTGATGTGTCGAGTGATGTTTTCTCCTCCGAGTTCCTCCTCTATTTCTTTGTTCCTTCTCAGTCTTACTTCTCCATCTCTTGTTACGTTAGGACCTAGTATTGCTCTCATTATTTTCCTCTCCACTATTTTTAATTCTTCCTCCTCTTTCTTATTTATTGCTACTGTTTCCATGGCATATGTTATGACGGGTCTTATCAGGGTTTTGTAAATTTTTATTTTTGTTGTTTTGCTTATTGTTTTGCTCTTTAGTAGGGTTTTGTTTCTGCCGTATGCTTGATTTCCCTTCAGAATTCTCTCCTTCGCTCTGTTCTTTCCAGCTTGTCCCACTGTCACGCCTAAGTAGTTGAAAGTATTAACTTCTTCTAAGGTGTATTCTTTTGTTTGTAGATCGTTCTGTAAGTGCATATTTTCTTTTCCTATCTTCATATATTTGGTTTTTTCTTCATTTATTTCCAGACCCAGTTTTTTTGCTTCTTTGTCTAGTTGATCTATCGCTCTTATTAGGTCTTCTCTTCTATTCCCTATAATTGCTATATCGTCAGCATACGCTATTATTTGTATTTGGTTGATCATGATGTTTTTTTTATCTAGTTTCGCTTTTCGTAGTGCACCTTCTAGTATTAAATTAAATATGGTGGGGGATAGTGAGTCCCCTTGTTTTACGCCTTTGTTTACTTTGAAGGGTTCTGTTGTTATTCCTTGGAATCTCACTTTTGCTGTTGTGTTGTTGAGGGTCATTTCTAGCAGTGTTATTAGTTTCCCCGGTTTGCCCTTCTGCAATTATTGTTCCTAAATATTAAAAATTTGCTACCTGCATCTTTTTGTTTGGTCTAGCATAATTCTAGATGGTTCATGATTTTTCGCTATAACCTTTGTCTTTGTTATATTAATATTCATAATATATCTATTTAATGTATCTGCTCATTTGTCTAGATTGAATTGCAAGTCCTTTTTGCTTTTAGCTAATAGCACCACATCATTTGCAAAGGCTAATTCTGTTAAGGATATTGATTTTAGTTTATTCCAACCCCAGTAGGCTTTCTTTGTGTTTTGCTTACATTCTTTAATTATTTTATCCATAAGAATTACAAAGAGCAGTGGACTTGATGTGCCTCCTTGTCTTACTCCTACTGTTGTTATAAATTCCTGGGAACTGCTGTTATGGCGTTTAATAATCCTTCTCGCACTCTACTTTGTTTCAATATCTTCCAGATCTTCTCCCTTGGCACTCTAGCGAAGGCTTTAGAAAGATCGATAAAGCACAAGTACACCATCTTTGAATGTTCCATTGTTTTTTCACTTTATTAACGTAAAAATTAGATCCAGCGTGCTTCTACCCGGTCTAAAGCTACATTGCGTCTCTTCCAAATTTCTTTGGAAATGTTTCCTTAATCTCTCTTCCAAAATAAATATGAATAAACACCGCATATTTAATAGAAAAGAGGTGCAAGATTACGAAGAAAAAGACAATTTGAAAATATAATTCTAAATCTCTTGTTGCATCAGTCTTGGAATGTGCTGTATACTGTAATTCAGTTTCTCATGTGGTGTGATGGTATTTTATTGGCGCAAATTAAGATAATAAACATTATTTATCAAGCAATTAAACATACTTTAAATGAAAATTTAATGGAAATGTTTATCCATAAAGTTTGTTTATATATTCATGTATCTCGATAATGAGGATCCTTGCAAAAGTTAAAAAAATGCGACTACGCTTTCACTAATTACGTATCGAGTTTTAATTTTATTCAATAAACACGATTTGCAAATTTATGTTCCCCAACTACAGCCAACTAACAATAAACACAGATTAATTGCAAAATTATATTTGGATTTAGCCACTTACCAAACAGTTTGCATACCAATTTATAGCATTTACGTTCTATGTTATTTCCGTTTCAAATCTGTGGTCAAATTTATGTAACTCTACGTGTTTCTATTTGTATTATTTTACAATAACATAAATTTGCGTTGCAACTGGCGCCTAATAAATTTATACACACACTAATAATTTTGTGTGTTTAAAAATTATCATTACGCTAAAATTAAATCGATTAGGCGTTGCATAATTTCTGTGTATTAACTTTCTTAAGCCGTTACCACTTAAAGTGCAAGGAATTATTAATTTCGTAAATATATGCATCATACATTAAAATATTCGTTTATGGTATTGCATAAACCTTAATTTAATTTTGTTTATGTTAAGCGAAATTTTACTGACATAAGGAGGGATAGTTTATCTCAAATATTAATATTAACTACGCATACCAGATTGTGAATAAATGCGGATGTAAAAAAAAAACTGGGAAGTGTTAGGGACATTAGCTGTTGGCGCATTATCATGGCGTTACTAAATATGCATCATATCTGAAAGTAGAGGCAGTTTTAAGGACTTTTGTAATAATTTTGTTGCATAATTTGAACTTTGCTATTCAACTACCTATAAATTAAATAAATTTAATATTTGTGTGATATTCTATAGAAATTAAAGCAAGTTGCTCTGAGATTTTTGATTATTTCATGCATACGTAATAAAATAAAAAGTTATAAGCAGTGAGTATATGATGTCCGATATAGCACATAATAGATATGTTTTACTAAGGTTTATTTCTGCTTTCATTCACAGAAACGAACATTTTTCTTGTTTTTTATTAAAATAGTTTTTTTTTTTTAAATTTAAATAATGTTACATTCTAGTCTTAGACTAATAAGTAATTTAGTTCTATTCCTAATATACTATAAAAAATTTAAGATCTAAGAGTCACCCATTGGCGTCTCTTATTTGTTCTAGCATTTGGCTCTCTATTCTTGTGAACTAACACAAACTCTGACTCTGCTTGTTTTTAAAATACTTGTTAACACTTTTTTTTAAGCACTAATAGTGTCACATTATACCAGCTCAAAGGATTTTTTTTCTTTTGAGTCTCCTATATTTGTGTTATCGAGAAGCTGGATAGCCTGGATATTCACGTGCTGCAGTAGTCTTTTAATAATAAAAGAATCTTCATAATGTCCGACAGCCAAGCAGCGTTAAAAGCTCTTGGCTCGTCGGAAGTAAACTCAGGACATGTTCTGAACTGCAAACGGGCACTCAATGTGCTGGAGCCAGGAATAATGTTAAACTGGTATTGTGCCCAGGGCACACTGATATACCAGGGAACGAGAAGGCAGACCGCCTCCCCAAAATTGGCAGCGAGATACCTTTCTTCGGACCAGAACCCGAAGTTGGTATCTCCTATAGAACAGCTAAGCGGTGTCTTAATGACTTATTAATACAGGAGCATAATGCTCATTCAAAAAAAGTTGCAGGACAAGTCCATTATACAGGGTGTGTAAAAATTGGCGGAAGCGCTACACGTGGCGATGTTCTTCGTAAAATTCCAAGTCGAAAATCTTGATACGAAAATGTTGTACCATGCTTGCTGTGTCTGCAAGAGGTCCTCAAAGTTTTGACATTTAGTCCTTTAATAAGCATTATTATTTAATACTTGCAAATGAAAAAGCTGCAATTTGGAATAAAAATAAATTTCGAATAGTATTTTTTCCTAGATATTGTGTTCTTCCCTTCAAAAATTGGTGTTGAAAATATGTAATCACTGATTTGAATGAAAATAATACATATGGCAACATTGTCATTAGCTGTCATCTCTGTTTTTCTCGTAATTATTTCTAGTTTGTGTTAGACGATACCTAAAAGTTTGCAGTTGTTTACGAACTGAAGGCTTTCAGTTCGAACACAAATTGTAAATACCTAAGTAAAAATTATTGCTGATAAAAAATGTCCAAGTTTTTTTTCCTTCAAATGGTTCCTGAGGCCATAGGAAGCATGGTACAACATTTTTGTATTAAGATTTTCGTCTTAGAATTTTACGAAGAACATCCGCCAATTTATACACACCCTGTATATTATAAGGATATCCTGTCAAAAGTTTTTAAAGAAAAGGCAAAAGAAATGCACAGGATGAGCAGAGCAGACATCAGAGCAACCACAGGACTCGTCACAGGACACTGTGGGCTAAACAAACACTTCTACATAATAGGGCTCTTAGAGACCGACATATGCAGAGGATGTGGTAAAGAAGAAGAAACTCCTCCACGTAATATGCCAGTGTGAAGGATTCACACCCTATCGGCGTACACTTCTAGGGATGAAAAAAGTCAACCAAGAAGAGTTAAGGAAAACCCTTAAAAAAAATCCTTGAGTTTTTCAAAAACACAGGACTCCTTTAAGGGGGCATCACCAGAGGGTACAATAGACCAATAGCTCGCAGTACAAGAACCCGAAAGGGGACCACCTCCTCGGAAATAATAATAATAAATATAGAAACCAAGTTTAGATGCAACAAGATAATGCTTCAGCACACAGATCCCGTTTAGTGCAGGAAAAATTTCGAAATATGCAACGAATCGAAGTTTTTTCACAATCACCCCATAGTCCAGATCTTGCTTCATCTGATCATGGCTTATTTCGTTCTTTGGCACATTTTTTACAGGGCCAACAATTTAATAATATTGAAGAAGTAAAAAATTGATGTCGAGAATGTTTCGCCGTCTAAACCAGCGGAGTTGTATGAAAATCAAATTATACTTTTGCCAGAAAAATGGACAAAATATTCGAAAACTGTTTATTATTTTTCCATTTTTTTTTAAAATTAGCCTCTTCTGCACAAAGACAAAGTAATATTTAAGTATTATACTGATTAAATATAAAAAACGTGTCTAGTAGTTTCATTTTTCATTTTTCGGTTACTTTCAGTTTTTCTAACATGACATACATCTTTTGTTTAAAGTTTGCTGTACAACATAACATGCACAACTTGGTGTTTCTTTAAACATTCTGGCGATATTTGATCGTCTATACTTTGTGTGATGTTGAAAGCTATTATGTGTATGTATTATTTGCATAAAAGCAAGTTTTTTTATTTCGTGTAGTACAATGCTAACAGTTAAAGATTCGTGATCATTACGTAATTGTTAGTTTTTGTGCAGTTATAAAATTAACAAGCCGTTAAAGTAGGTATGGTGTTTGACTAAAAGGATATTGCATACATATAACCGCACTCTGTTTACGATATTGGAATGTCAAACATTCAACCAATTTGCTTTGTTACATAAACAGCCAGATTCGGTCCATGGTCTAATAAAACACATTCGATGTTGACCATAACAAAGGTTAAAAGTCTATAAATTTTCTTTATGAATATTTTCTTAAAAGCTCAGTTAAAATTGAAACCAAGTGAGAAATTGCAATTTACATTATTTATTTACAAATAATGTTTTAAGGACAGATGGATTCAAAATGGTTATTTGTTTAAGAGATCCAAAATTTGCGAATTGTGACGGATTTTCATGTTTTCATTAAAAACCGTTTTATAAAATCAGTAGTGACTTACATATTTTAAAGGGGTCGTCAATTATTTTGAAAATCTAAAAATTTAAAAGTCATTTTTTTTCTTGTTTGTTAAAAAAACCCTGGATTGAAGCCATAAATATACAGGGTGAGTCACGACGGACGCCACGGAGTTTTATGGCCAAACGGCATATATTCTTTAACTTCTGCCATTTAGATTATGTAAGTCAATAAGGGCTACATTTTAAAAATAGTTAAACAAACAGAGTGCTCCAAAAGGGCATACCAAAGTTTTACTTATTCTTATTAAACACCCCCCTGTATATTTTTAATTTTTTGGATTTCTCTTTAAATTTATTTCAAAACATGTATAAGGTTGTATAGGTCTTAAGATAACCATTTTCGTGAAAACTGCATTTTCATCAAAAGACAGTATGAACTTTCAAAAATTTTCAACATTTAAAAACTTTGAATAGTATGAAGAAATTCGCTTAGAGATTAGATTGACAATAGATTATTTAACACTTTGCACTACCTACATTTTTAAAATATTATACAGGGCGTTTTTTACGCCTGGTCAAACTTGTGAAACTTTAAACATCGATCACAATTTTTTTTAAATACAACACCCTGTATTTTTATACAGTCTTATAGAAAATTTAATTGTGTTTCTAAAACATTCAGGCTGTTTTTCACCTAAAATTGATATTTTCCGAGATATCGCGATTTTTTTGTTAATTTTTAGGGCAACGTAATATTTTCGAGTAGGTTACGAAGGCAGACGGCGATAATTTGAAACAATTGAAAGAAAAAAAAAGAAAGATATATATTTATCTATTACCTACGCATTTTTGACATTTATATACGATGAAGATGTAGGTAAGAATTGCGAATTTTGTTAAATGGGTCAAAATGATCTATGATTTTAGAGCAGCTATTTAATAAAAAAAAAATCTTTAAAAAACTAAATAGTTTTTGCGTTATTGATAAAAAAGATATATATCAGATTTTTAATTTTAGCTTTTAACTTACTTATTTGAAAGCATACTCAAAATATTTTTCGATTCCTATTATTGGGCACATTTTTGCGTAGATTTAAAATTTGTCAATAAATGTTACCTATCTTCATTTGTTTTGTTATTTTAACATCCACTTCCTTATTTTAAATACGGCTGATGTTAAAATAACAAAAACAAATAGATAGGTAACATTTATTGACAAATTTCAAATCTACGCAAAAATGTGCCCAATAATAGGAATCGAAAAATATTTTGAGTGTGATTTCAATTAAGTAAGTTATAAGATAACAAGAGGACATCGGAAGTGACACAAGCAGTAAAAGAGTACATGTGAAAGGAAATAAAAAGAAAAGAGGAAAACACAAAAGAACTCAACTCCAGAAAAAACGCCATGGATTAAGCCTAAGCAAGTTATAAGCAAAAATTAAAAACCTGATGTGTTTTGTTTTTTATCGATAGCGCCAAATCTATTTAGTTTTTTTCGAGAATTTGTTTTTTTAGAACAGTTGCTCTTAAGTCATAGATCATTTTGACCCATTTAACTAGCTCAGTATCTCTTACGTTTACAAGATACCCATGGTGTTCACGATAACTGGGACACCCTGTATATAAAGGCATTCATAAAAAAAAATGTTGTTGCTAAAAACGTTTTATTTAGGTCCTAAACATTCGATTTATGCAAAAATTAGCAATGGCATACCTTGTTGGACACCCTGTCCTTGTAATTAAAAAATCACGTATAACGAAACGGCGTAAATCGGACGATGATTTCCTATTGAACTAATGTATTGTATTGTGTGGGTGATGCGTTTCAAAACAATTAAAAATAACTTTTTTTTTACTCCACTAGACAAATTTCTTGAACTTGTACCACTCATGGTGATGGATTAATGAATCACAAAATGAAGGTGGAACTAGACTTAAAGATACGCAAGGGGGCGCTGAATGACGTCACATATCTACTCTACATGTGTCTGAAAAAAGTGCATGTACGTTTCTGTTCAAACGACGTAAGTCCGAATGTTTAAGACGTCCTTAATTAATCAACGACGTATATACAAATCGACGTATATCGGGACGACGTATATTAAGGAGTTCTTGTATGTATGTTGATTTACAATTTGTGTTGTACCGACCAATACTTTATAAATTCATATCTTACCAAATGGTTTTAAAGAGAAAAATCCGTTAACTGGTGTATTTTGTTTGTAATATTAATACATATTTCCCAATACACTCGGCGCCATAAGTCTACGCTTCCTTTTAGAACAAATGGAAGAAGTCGGTAATCAAAACTTAACTCAATTTGAGTTAAAGTAATTCAAAAAGGTAAAATAATAATCAAGATTAGCAATTTTGACAAAATCCCCCCAGCGAACAAAAATATTGCATTTCCCTAACGAATGACAAAGGATAAACAAAATATTATATCTGATTCCATGCTTAACACGTTGACTGCCGTGAGAAGCACAACGTGATGCTCGATGAATTCACCGCAATAGCCGCGAGTATCAACCATTGATTCTCAGACACTGCGAGTTTTAATAGCCAGGAGAAGTAGCTCTCGCTTCTCAGATCCATGTAACTTTAATGTAGCATTAAATACACGGCTGTAAGCGAAAGAAAAAAATTTTGGCCTGTACCTAAAAGATTCGACTGTTGATTCTCAAGGCCCGAAATGTTCGTAGTGTCATACTACTGAAATGCAATAAAAACTCAGATGAATTATTCATATTTATTTAAACTTAAAGCAACGTTTCTTTACATTTTCATAAACTAGAAAAATAAATAACTTTCTAAATGATATTACATATTAAAAAAAAATAAAAAACTGGCAGATTAAAAGTAAATGACTATTTAGTACAGGTCATATACTGGCGAAAACTCAAATGTCCTCTAAAAGGTGCCATGGTTTCATCTATAGGTACAGACATTTTCTTTTGGCACGACAGGTTTTTGGAAATTTTGAATTAATAGCTTTGTCAGAGGAGAAATCTTTTGCAACCGGTCTTCTGTCACTATTTCATTGTTTTGAAAATGCCATGATTTTGTTTTTTTGCGAATTGGTTCATCATCAGAAGAATCACTTAAACTGTTCGGAATAAACTCATCGCCCGAATCTTCAAATAAACCATCACTATCTTCGTCTGAGAGACACTCTTGCCACAAGCGACCTAATTTATTTTGTTCCTCTTCAAAACTCATTTTTTTAATACTTACTACTGACGAAAAACAAAAAACTGTGGAGCATTTACAAGTAAACACCCTTCGCGAAATGCATACATATACGTATGAGGTATGAACAAGCGAACAAATGTCGCACACGGAAGAATAGACTTGTTTTCCTATGAATCGGCGTATGATGCATACGGCTGTTAGTGCAAATTTCAGCTATTGGGGCCGCGTGAACAGATGATGCTTCTCGGCTCAAAACAATGTAAAAATACGTTTTTCAACAAAAAAAATATTCTTTGACACTTACTAATTCTATTGCAATCCTACTGACGCATAAAAAAAATCCGGCCATAAAAATCCGGATTTTTTTACTATTGCGACAGTCAACTTGTTAAGAGAAATTGCAATTTTGTTTTACTATAACACGGTTTGTATTTTGTTATATAACTAAGATATCCACAATAAGAAAGTAAAGTGAATTGGTGGGTATAAAAAAAGAGAGATTTAGAATATAAACCTACCGTCCGCATATTCTGCCTCTAACAGTCTTAAAAATGGTGCTCCTCTGTTTCCCCATTTGGCGTGTCTAATGTTATTGCACTCTCCTGTAGGTTTTCTGAACTTATTCGGAGGACACGAAATCACTTCATTATGTTGACAAGTCGTTTGTTGCACTAAGGGTTGATTTGCTCTCCTCTCTGCCTTAAGGGCCGCTGAAACACTCGCGCGAAGTTCTAATGGAAGATTGAGCGTGTATGAAGTTATGTTGTATTCGTATGGCGTGAGACTCGCGTGTGCAGCTGCAGGTGCGATGTATGTGTTTATTAGAAGTACTGCAATCGGTCTGAAAAGAATAAATTAAAATTAGTTAACAAATATATAATAATAAAATTTTAACAAAAAATTCACAGAACAGAAAAACAAAACTGCTCGTTCATATTTACTTATTCTAAAACGAACTGTATTAAAGATTCCTTAATTCGAATCTCTGTATTTCGAAATTCCACATAATTCGAATTTTTAAACAATTACACAACAAATTTTCACAATTGTTTATAAAATTTCAAAATCTGTTTAGGTATATTATTTCAAAATAATTTTTAATTGAATTTCTTAAAAATCATTGAATTTTTCGGCATAATTTGAAATAAAATGTACGTAAAATGTATCAAGTAGGCTTACTCAACTTAACCATGAGAATTTTATGAACATCTTGCGATCGTGAACATTTGGTGTTACATCAGCGAAAACCAATTGGTGTTTGCATAGTGGGGCGGTTACTAATGGCACCATTTCTTAGCCAAAACATAGCTGTTTTTGTAAATTTCATGTTCTAGAGCCTTTTTCGTTTTCGAATTTGGTCTGTTGAGTTTGGAGTTAATAAATTATTTTTCTTTAAGTTTTTAACTTTCGTATTCAAAAGAAACATAAAAAAAATAAAGCACCAGTTGTAAACATTTATTTTCGTTAAGTAGTTTTATTATTACAGTTGTGTATTGTTCGTTGAAACTAATTTAGATTCGTATTTCACTTACTTTCTAACAAAATGCGTTTAAATTAATTAGACATCGAGGAATCTTAGTAACCTGAATGTACTGCAAAGTGCGAAATGTAGTAGAAATTTTCATGGTAAAGAATAACCGGGCCACTGGTCAAAAACTGCCATATTACATGGTTTGCTGCTTCGGCTTGTGTAATTTTGTCCAATTAACATATCTGATATGAACTATATTATTACTGTAACTAATACAGAAATTAGGTACTTAAAACCAGGGTGGATAAAAATCATGATTTTTTAAAAAAAATCAAAAAAATCGATTTATTTGATTTAAATCAGATTTATTTGATTTAAATCAGATTTTTCTGATTTAAATCAAATGTACCATATTATCGAATTTAGTGACATATTCACATGCTATTTCTGTTTTGTGCTAATATATTTAATAACCAATATATTTAATTCATTGGTGAATTTTTGTCAAAATGAAAAATTAAATATAATGATTAAGAATTTTGAAAAAATCAGTGCTAAATGGTGATGTTTAATTAATTATGTACAGGGTGAGTCATTAGTGCGGGATCGGTCGATTGTGGCTAAACGGCTTGAGATATGAAGTTGAATCAAATGCTATTTATTACAGTTTTTTCTAAACAACACAATAAAAATATTTTCAAATATACAGGGTGAGTCACCTTTCTGGAACTAATAGCAACTTTTATATTTCAAATACAACACCCAATTTTTTATTTAATATTTTTGACCGCCTTAATTTTAGCTTTGCATCAATATAAAATACTACAGGTTTTTAAACGGCGTTGTAAAAAAAAAAAAATTTTCTAAATTATTCAAGGTTGTAAGTCTTTATTTAAAAAATTCTCCTAAAGTTATTTTGAAGTACAGAGTTTTAATTTGATATGGACATGCAGAAAAAATTTCTCTGTTCGCTCAATATGACTAAATTTGAATCACACATAGTGTTTATAAATAGGTGGCAACTTCCATGATTTTCAAAAGCTCGTAACTCGATTTTTTCAAATGCGAACCCCTGTATTTTTTTATGTCATCGAATTCGTCTTTAAAAGAGCTTCATATTTTGTTAAGTATGTCCTATACCCAACAGGCCAACACTCATACTTTTCGAGATATTCGACATTTTTCTTCAAATCGTTATTGAAGCAATAGAGTGCCGTGGAAATTGAAAAAACTGACTGTTCACTTCGCTAATATCAAAAGCTTGTCATTTATTTTTTGAATTATTGCATTTCCACAATGAATATTACTTTACAAGACCAAATTGATATGTTTTATTCGCTATTTCGTGTATTTAATTACTAATAGTAATACAATTTTGTTTTATTATAAATATTATACTCTATCTGCTCATATAATCTGTGATTTAAATTGATAATTTTTTTTGAAAAATCACTTGATTTAAATCGTGATTTAAATCGATTGATTTAAATCTGCTCAACCCTGCTTAAAACAAACAACAACGGTTTTAATACCAGCATGTATTGGCTAAAACGCAAATTTAAGGGTATATGTACGTAGTTTTATAAAAATAAAAATAAAAATGTAAAACAAATAAAAACAACAGTTAGACCTGCAAAACTATAGAGGGTGTCTTATCACCTTGATTATGTCGTTTGTTTTTACAACAAATATTATATTTTTTCTGCGTCCGTCCAGAAAATCAGTTGTTTCCGATTATTTTTTAAGCTGGAAAAACATCTTTACCGGTCTAGGCTGGAAAGTACTTGGTTGCTATGGTGATGAGTTGTTTTGTTGATCTACGCTGCCAACCACACGTCGTTATACCACCAAGCAATTTTTACACGTCGTTATTGTTTAATTATGGATGGTGACGACAGTGATTTTGGCGATATTGGCTAACGCAGAAAAAATATTGTACGTGACATATCCGGAAAGTGTCTTTACTGAACTCGTATGCTTCCAGGACTTGCCTTCGGCTCGTCCCAGAACTGCCTACTCGTCCAGTAAGCACCACTTGCCGGTTTAGCTACGTAAAAAACTTAACCAAACCGCATAAAAGCTGTATAAAAATAAAATCTTAACATATTAGTGCCTAAACGAAAGATTCTAATTAAATTTTGTTTGTTTTTAAATCTTAACGAAATAGTTTATTGTGATCAATTTTTAAATATTAATAAATCTCAAATGTAGGTACTAAATTTTCCCTTATGCCAGTGTTTACCAAAGCTACAACGGTCTCGTACCTCCTTAGAGAGTTTAGTCTTACCGGTGTTTCTCCTCTTGGTCTCATATATTACATTTTAATGAATTGTTTTCTGCAGTTTAAAATTGCTAAAGTAAAATAAATATTCTGCTGTGTACCACTTGAAACTCTTTCGTGTACCCACAGGGGTACGCGTGTGGCCATTTTGAACTACTAAAAATGTAAAACATTATACCGGGTGATTCAGTTTGACTGCCGCACCCCTATAACTTTTTAATTATTGAAAACAACCCCAACAAACCTTATATTTTTGGAAACGACGACAAATTCTCTGTTAAGTGATATGCATTTGTTATCTCTACGATGACGTATGTCAAATCCGCGATAGGCAACTGTTTTTTTAATTTAAAATTACATAGTGTACATGTTTTTGTTGATTCGGATAGAGAATTTAATTCTGAACCCGACCATGTATTAAAAAAGTATGCATTTTCGAGAAAAATCAGTTCAAAGTTTATTCAAATTATAGCAAACAGTCTATTTAACATAACACAAACCGATCAAATCTTAAAAATTATACTCTAACTATAAATGGAAATGTATTAAAAATTAATTTTTAATAAAAATAAAAACAAACGTTGACATAAAAAATTAGACTATGTATTCAAGCAGTTACAAATAGAGGACAACTGTGTTTGGAAGCGGGGGGCGGTTGAATACATTAAAGTCTAATTTTTGCATGTCGACGTTTATTATTTGTTTTTATTTTTATTAAAAATAAATTTTAATACATTTCCATTGATAGAGTTATAGTATAATTTTTAAGATTGGATTGTTTTTTTGTTATTTTAAATATTTATTTTTTATTCTTTAGATAAACTGAAATTTATTGAGGACAGATTTGTAATTAGCTCAAAAAGCTACACATTTTGATCTATTTAACATTTAACAGATGTGTTGCTGTTGTTTACATTCTTGGATCCCAATAATAAGAAAATTTAGTGGAACACTCTGTACATTTGATTATTACCAACAGAATGCATTTTACAATAATGTGCAAGAATCTAATCAATTTTATGAGTTTGTGACACGTTTAGGTTGTGTCATCATTATTTTTGGTTTTTAGGTCAAAATTCAACTTTCACGCGCAGATTTACTTTCTATAGGTAAACATTTGCTTATTATAACGGATCACGACCGTAAAGACGAAGGTCAAGTTTATGTTTTTGCATAAGCCTCGCCCACACCTGGCCCATTATAACAACAGTACCTACGTTATAACGCCGGATACAATAAGTAACACAAAAAACCTTTCATCGTTCGGTGACACAATATTGAGCTTATAAAAAACGATAACTGTTGCTTTTAATATTACTTTTTAATTGAGAACTTTTCTAACAACAAATTAATTAAAAAATTGATCGTAAATTGGTGTAGATTGAAACGATAGCGTTGATTCATTTATATCAAAATGAAACGCACCGACAACACAGGAAGTAAAATGACCTAAAGAATTTAACGGTTTAAAAGGGGGCCAAACTTTTTCATAACACAAAAACTTCTCTAATAAACACATCCTTTTGGACCATCGCCAAAAATAGAAATTATAGTCAGTACGGTATGCAAATTTCACTGTGTGTGCATTTCTTAACCGTGAACCTGTCTTATTAGAAAAAAATTTAACCTTAGTTATTGAACCTTGACTTCACAAGATCATGTGTAAACAATTACTTATTATATAGGAATTAATTAAGTTGTAAGTGTAGTACTACTGTTAAGCAACCTTGAAAAGTACTAATATTTGCAAACTGATGATTTGAATAATTTTAATTGACAGCATAGGATGCTTCTAAAGTAAATAAATCGGTAAAGTTACGTTTTTTTGCTTTTTTATTTAATATTTGATCATTCTCGTAGAGCTTGTACACTTATCAGACACGATATTTTTTAAGCTCTCTGCCAAATTTAAGATCCACACATTAAACTGTAATTTAATTTCATAAAGTTCAACATGTAGTAATAGGTTAAATAAAACCGGCGATTTTAAATCCTAAATTTTTCCTAATAATATATTGTGACGAACCGTACTGTACATAGACCGCCCTGTTGGGGAAGAGTACTTATTATTCTTATATTTATCGTTGTTAATTATTATGGCTCGTGATCGTCTTTGTATGACGGTTGGACCCTTAAACGTTGTTTTACGTAATACACAGGTCTAGAGCAATTATTACCCAGTAAGAAACAAATAAAACACAACAATTTTAACAACAAACTTTTTTATTTTTCAATCGGCTGTACATTTCTCGGTGGTTGGTTTTTAACTACCTAAGTGCGACTGTTCCAAGATTTTCGGTTCTCGTTTTTTATTGTAGTTGCTTGTATCTTTGTCATTCTTTCCTATAAATACATATTTGTGCGAGTAGTCTGTCCTACTTATGATGTACAATATTATCAACAAATCTTTTTTGATTGACGAAACCCAAATGCGGTCGTTGTAGGACCCAAGTTATGACCGTAATATTTTAACGTTAATGTGTTTTACTAAAGTTGAAATCTTCATAACTTGGCCCTTTTGAAGTGCTACATGTTTTAGTTATTGATGCATCAGCATTTGTTGCAATGTTATTCATTTAAAAGTAAATTAAATAACATTAAAGTAAAATAAAATAATTGATCTCAGGCGGGGTGTTACAATATGTTAGAGAATGTTCTTTAAAAGAAATTTAAAATATATACGAGTACAATAACATTTGATTTTATTTTTCAAAAATTCCCAAGTTTTGAATATTAAATTCCTGAGGTGACCTGCACTGCGCTGCATATATTTTTCATATCTTGGTCGTAGGTCGCCCATTACACGGTGCAACGTGTCCACAAGAGTTTGTTTTAGTTTATCGATGTTCCGTTAGGAACACTCTTTGAAAACTTTGCCTATTAGGGATTCTCACAATTACGAATGATATGAGGTACATTTTTTTCGACTCCGACTCCACTGATCAGAAATTCCTTCTAAACTCCGAGTCCGACTCCACAGCCCTGGTCGCGAGGTATGGCCAGTCGCTCCATCTTGTTGGAACCATGTTTCGTTGTTGATATTTGGGCGTCAGCTGTCTGAGTCAAAAGCTCTTGATCAAATAAGCATGCCTCCTGATCTTACTGTAACGTAATTCGCATTGTTGTCCTCATAGGTGCATGGAACTGTGATCGAGGGATTCGAACAAAAAATGTCCCACAAAGTGTTTTAAATTCCCATGGACATTTTCCACTTGGTGATGGACGAACTACGAACTAATCAAACTTGGTTTTCACTTCACATAAAAATCTTTAGTGCTTCCTTAAGAATAGTTTTTTTTTAAATCAACAATTGAAACGAAAATATGTTACATTTAAAAAGCTGATAACTTTGGTTTTTTTTATGGCCATATCTTGTTTGCTAAAAATTAAGAAAAAACAAACAAACTAACAGTTTCAGTAAGTTGCGCTATGTAGGTAATTTTTGTCTTATTTTATTAACTTTTTATCTATTACAGTTTAAAAGCTAATTGGTGAGCATAAAATTTCAGGCAGACTGTTTATTGTCGCAATGAAGTATGGAAGGTTCCAGATAGATCCAAGTATAATTAAGGCATTCTTTTCGGCCAAGCTAATACTTTTAATTTCAAAGAAAAATTAAAACACTATGGACTTATTTGGTAAGGGATTGAAGATGTATATTAGTTTAAAAAAAAAAATCCTTGAAGTCGTTATTAGGTTTGCAGGCAATGGACTTGCCTATATCATGTGCCGATATTGAAGGTTTTTTGTACCCAAACTACTAAAATAACAATGATGGTAGGTGGTGCTATAATTTGAAAGTGATTTCTATAACAAGCTGTGAATGGCCACATAATTGAAAGGCGGAAATAGTAACGTATGTTTTTTTTTTGTAAATATTAATATAACACCATGGTTAACAAACACAATTTAGTAACAATATATAAAAAGATCGAGAGTGAAATATGATTCATGTTATATTATTGTTTTTGCTAAGGGATACATTTCATTTTGTATACACAAGCAGTTGTAAATTATAAAAATTGTACATATTTTACTTATCTTGCTAAGTAATTAGAAATTATTTAATAATTATTGCTGTACAGGGTAAGAAATATTATACTTTTGCCAGTTGTCTAGTTAGTCAATTATACAAGTCAATTTAATAACCATTAACTTTCTAACGAAATACTAATTGCTGTCACTCCAATAAATAATTACTAAAAAAATAACAGTTAACCACTAATTTATACACGGGCTTCACTTGTTTGACAACTACTACTTTAACTAAGAATATATTAATTATAGCGCAATTAATCGGGCTTAATTGACGAACTGGCATTGAAAATCGACAGCTAGTCGTGTTCATGACCGAGGATTTAGTGGAATGGCCCACAAAAAATACGGAAATCGCGTGGTGGGCTGTGTAATACTGTATGTCAGCAGCGAGAAAAAAAGCGCCATACCTTTTCCAATAAAACGATGACAAAAAAGGCAGTGGAATAATAATGAAACGTCAGTTAAGTCGAAATACGATTCATTATTTAGAAGACAAAGGGCGGTGTTCATAAATCACATCAAGCCTGAGTGTGAGTGTGTGTGCTGGATAAGTGGGCACTGTATTCATACTCACAGCATACTTAAAGGAGCATTTGTTGTTGACATACATAAGTATAAAAGCGGAATTCGTCATAGACAATGAAGCATACCTTCGCACTGTTCCAGTAAGAAAATTTTGACACTACTCACAGACTTATAAATATTGATGGGTGATCGTGGAGGATTGTTCTAACACTTCCAATCATATCCAAACTTAAGTTGGTTGATTTTCTACTACTGGATAGGTGACTATTGTCATCTTCAATTATCTTTTTTTTTGGCAACAGCCGTAGGAGAACGTCCTGCCCCTTTATGATACTTAACAGAACTCGTTTCGCGTTGAAATTCCTTTTAGTATCGGAAAGATGTATCCAAGTAGGCGCTTGTTTACTAGGAGCTCAATATAAACTTTCCTTGCACTTGAAAGAGCTTAAACGCCTTTTTTAAAATTGCAATAAATAATAATTAGAAAATTAGTTTTTCATTATTTCAGCTATTTTGAGAGATTAATAGCCATGTTTTAACCAACTTGACTTTAAGAATTTAGAACTAAATAATGTGCAGGTGCGGATTTTGCCTTTCACGACCTAATATATTTTTTTAAAAACGGCATGTTTCTAGCTACAGTCTTTTTTTATTCTTCAAGCTTTCGCGGCCTATGTCCATGTTACAATCTTCGTTAGGCTGCGCTTACAGTACAGCCGTATTCGCGCGATGGGCTTCGCGCGTATGCGACCGTATACGCGCGAATCAAAGAAACCAATGCAAGCATATGAGAGTGGTTTCGAGCGAATTCTCGCTTGTAGTGTAACTGTTCTTATATGCTTGCATTGGTTTATTTCAGTCGCGCGAATACGGACGCGTACGCGCGAAGCTCATTCGCGCGAATACGCTTGTAATGAAAACGCACACTTACCAGGTATGGAACCGCGTCTTCTTTCGAGACTTGAAGTTTCGGCGGTTTGAAGCCCGGTAACGAAGATTGTAATACAGTCTTTTTCACGACAATTTTTGAAAAATTTTACCCTGAAGACGATCAAAAAGGGTACATGTTTGAGTTATTTTCCAATAACTACCTTATGATGACTGATGATTTTTTTTTTGGTTTTTCAACCGCAGTAAAAAATATAATTATTTATTGTGATAATGGCATTTAAATGACACACAAAGATGTGAAGTAGGTAAGACATATTTGAATTAATGCCAGTAGACTGTCTTGTACAATGTGTATACAGTGAAACCTCTAGTCATTAATCTGTTCTTGAGGGATGGACAAATCGGACCAATATAGAATCAATTTTTGCCAAAGGAATTAGTTAAATTGATGCATAACTAAATAGGTCCCCTAAAGGCGAACAATTTGTCTTATTTAAACTTTTTTGTAGCGCTTACCGTTTACGTTATCCCAATAGTGGCCCTTCTATGTGGACCACCCGGTATACTTATCCAATGTTGCCTGTTTCAGTCTGTCTTTTAAAATTTCGTCACGAAAATTGGATTCTTGGATGAATATCGGAGCTTTTTTTGTCGAAAAAATGTGATGAATATTTAATTTGACGAATATAGAGCGATAGGGGATGACAAATGTGGAGAATCCACTGTATGTGTTTTTTTGTTAGCATTCCAATGTAAGAGTTGCGTTTGTTTCGTTACTATTAATTAGTTTGATTGTGGGTAGTTCAGAAGCACAACTAAGACAATTCCAGGATTCGACCTGTTGCATTTTCTCTTTTTGAAGTGAAAATACATTTGAAAATAAATTAAGGAAGTTGGCAAGATGGTGATATATCTGAAGAGGATAAAAGAATGGTTGCAGTTCTAAGAAGGTTATCATGGTTTCACGTTTAGAACACTGTGTCAATATTGTTTGGGTACTAGTCAGTCATCGTCAACAAGTTTCAAACCCTTCGGTTCGTTAAGTTAATCTATCCTTCTTAGTCTTGGACGTCCAACGTTTCGCCCTTGATGGGTTGGTTTGTATCTATGACGATTTTTAGGCTAATAATAGTCTGTTGATGCAACATTGTTGCTAATAAAAGTATATTGTTTCTTGTTAGATTCTCGCGATCATTAACATTTTTAATATGGTCAACAGACGAACTTTACGCCGGGAATCTGCCGACGCCGTCTAACACGCAGTCTAGTGAGAAACAAATCAAAATTATTCAGCCTTGACTATTAAGGCTGTAAGGCCCAAAAACTATGCTAAAAATTAAAGTATATTATACAGCGTCAATCAAAAAGTCTGTAACAAATGGAAAAAAAAATTATTGATTTCTCAGAAAATATTATTCCTGATAAAACCTGGTGCATGGTCTAAAACTAATTTTAAGATGAAAAAAGTTCAATAAAAAGTCATGGAACACTAGATTTTAGCAAATTTTAAAATATTCGTAAGAGTAAAGTGCCCCTATTTTAAGAGATACAAAACATTTTTATAAGAAAATTCATGTGAAATGTTGCTTCATCAGAGAATAAAATATGTTTTAAAAATTGGCTATTATCCTTCACTTCTACTTGAACCCAACAACAAAATTCAAATCATAATCTCGGTCTTAAAGTTTGTTTATGAATTTTGGTTTATAAGGATGGTATTTGTGGTGTTTTAAAATTCTTTGAACTGGGGATAAAGATAAATTCTTCTTCATCGCTATGTTTTAATAGATGCTTTTGGTTTTTCTATCACTGTTTGTAATACATTTAAGGAATTATCTTCATTAATGACCCATTTGGTATGTTCCTTTTTGTATTGGTTTTTCAATGATTCAGTCTCCTTAAACTGTATCAATAATCTTGCAACTGTACTAAATGAAAGAGTTTTGTCGGGATGTCTTTCATTAAAAATTAATGCAGCTTCTCTAGATGTTTTGTAATAGTCACCACAATTTAATACAAGTTCAGCTTTTTCAACTGCCATAATTAACAATTACAAGTATATGCTTTAATGCTTACAAATACATTGACAGATACACATTAAATTCAGTTTTGTTTTAACTTTAGGCCTATTATATCAATTTTAAATGACGTTAAGAATTTTCAATTTAATATTTACTCACAAGTGCAACATGAAGTTTTCTGAAAAATCGATAATACATTTTTTTCTATTTTTGCAGACTTTAAATGTTAAAATTTCTTAAAAAATAAAAATTGGAATTCCATGGTCAAAATTAAAATTTTGCCTTATTTTTGGATTCTAAATAACTTTTTTTGTATAATTTTGTTTTGTTTCTCTTAAAAGAAGGGCACTTTACTCCTGCAAATATTTCACAAATGGCTAAAATCTATTGTTCTATCAACAATTAACTTTTTTTCCATTTGTTGCAGACTTTTTTAAATGACGCTGTATATTTATATTTGTGCTATCATTTCAAATCGATACATTCTCAAGAGATGTGTTCTACGCGAATAAGAATCAAGACTGAGGATAATAATAAAGCAGTATATTTAGTAGGTCAACTTGTCATACTAAACGAGCGTAACTGTCAAGAGCGCATCTTATTAATAAACTTAAAATTATTATCTTTATTAAGCTCGATAGCATCTGCGGTTGACTGTTCACTTTGTGGTATTAGATCCGCCCAACAAAAATTATGCGGTCTTACTTTCAATCGACCATTTAAACGCTTAAACTCTGTTTCGCCCAATTAAACCCGCACCATCCGGATAAAAAATTGATTTTATAGCTAATCAGATGCGATTGAAGTCGCGATGAGAGTGATTTAGTGAGTGTTTTGATTTCAATTAACGAGACTATTAGCCTTGACTATAATATCCTTATTTTTATTTTAGTCAAAGCTATTAGCCATTCTCGTCAAGTTCGTATATAGTGTGAAACGACATTATTAATTTTGTAATTTATGTGGAATTCAACTCCAAGATATTAGGATAAATATCGTTCAAACTAAACGATACTACTGACCGATTTTCACTTTCCTTTTAGCTGTTAACTATCTGCAACTGTCATCGTAAGATTACTTGTTATATTTTATATAGTTTAGCAGAATGTCGAATGAAAGTAATCCATGGAGAAAGTTACATAAAAAATGTTGTGCGGACAGTGTTTGAATGTCCTAACATATCATCAGCTTACTGTATACCTAGTTATCGAAACAAGTGCACACTTTTATGATCATCATTAAACTCAATGAGAGCGTTGTTAGTTACGTTATGGGTCTGTTTGACTACCATGAGCGGCCTAGTCATAATAATGTTTAATAAATGGATCGGGCCAAGTTGAGGTCGGTGCCATGGCCAGCTCTAGTTCTATGTCTTCGTCTTTAAACATTTGCACCTGCTACGTAAGGCGCCACTTATTGATGATAAAACTAAATTTAGGCTACACTTGCGTTCTCTCTGACTTAGTAATTACTTTGAGGCGAAAGGTATACACACAGTTAAGAGTCCAACAGTGTTAATCAGCTTAGTGTACTTGGCCAAAAATTTTGGTGTAAATTATTTTAAATTTCATGTTAATGTAACACTTAGTCGCTTTTTGCAATTTGGCGTGTTAATTTTCAGTAGTAGTATAACAAGTGCATTGACAATTATCGATAATTTTTGGTAAATATGCCCAAATGCAAGTTGAGCTGAAAAAAACACGAGTGCTTCAACTTGCATGAGTGAAGATTTGTCAAAAATTATAGATTATTTGCAATGCACGAGTTATATTTTGTCAGAAAATTTCCTTCACCTACCCTACCTGTCAAATTAAATGTACGTTATGTCCAATTTTACAAGTACTATCAGAGTGGTGCGTCAGGGGTGTGGTTTAATCTATATTGAAGTAACGCTAGTGGTCGCCGAAATTCGTCAAAATATTATCAAGACAAAAATATTTAATTCCCTCTCCAAATTTATATTTTCGATCAATCACAAACTCCGATTTCTTAGGAACGACCAATAGACGTATGAAAATCTGTTAATTGCGAAAAGGATATTATCAGTGTATGATTATATTTATTGGTCGTTTCTAGAAAATCTGAGTTTGTTATTGGTCGAAAACGCAAATTTGACAGGAGGATCAACGTCTGACAGGGAGATGTAAAATTATTACCTTGTAGTAATGCTCCTATTGATAGTCTCTAGAAGATTTAAGATATGTGATTGGTTGAAAACGGAAATTTGACAGGTGAAGGAAATTTTCAAAAGAATAACACAAAATATTAGATAAATTGCGATTGACAAAGGGGGCAGACTAATTTTATCAATATTAGTAGCAAAACGTCACTGAAATCAAACATTTGTCTATTTTATCTAATAACTTAAGTAATTTATCTAGGTTTTTCATAAAAATGCTTTAAATTTTAGGTACTGCATATAAAATAGCAAAAAAATTAATCAAACCCTACGTTACCAAATTAAGTGATTGAACTGCCATCCATTAGTTTTCTGACAATAAGCAAGCCTATTTACAAATTCGTCTTGTATCTTTTGAATGACTCCTGCAGCTGGATTCTGTAACTTTGGATTTAACGGAAATGCAAGTTCATTACTACCTTGTTAATATGACCCACTTCTACGAAAAGCGATGCTCTAACCCACCGGTGGTAACTCACGGCGGGTTTACCCAAGTTAAAACCTGTATCTACTATTTTAGGAAAGTTAGTACAGAAAATCCTACTGCGCACGTTCACAAGTGAAATATGCTTAACGCGTATTTGTTTAAAAATTACCGCCATGTAACTTTGTACACTCTGTCTTACATTAAAGAATTTATGGTAGTTTTTTTTTTAAGTTTTGATGCGTTTTGTTCCTATTTTTATATTACACAACGATTTTGTTAAGTTTTTTTATTTTATAGTTTGTTTACTGAATTAATTTTGTTTCAATGGTCGTCAGCACTTTGGGTGGGTATTTTTTAAATTCGGCCAGTGATGTGGTAAAGTAATTCTATTTTGTTTAGTTGATTTCATTTATTTATTGCACTATCTACGTTACAAACAAATATACCATGTTATTTATATATTAACCCATTAAACGCCAAGCATTAAAATACCGGTTTGATTTCGAATTTTTGTTAATATTTTATCTGATTAGGGTCCAATTAAGACATTTCTGTAGTTTTTTGGAAAAAAATTTCTTTATATTTTACGAAAATTAATGTTGCGTTAACGCATCAATGGCATATAGTAGTAGTAATTGGGAAAAAATAAAATGTTTGTTTTTATGTTTTTTTATTTATTTTTATATAATTATATGTTTTATGAGTATAAATATTTAAAAACGAAAAATTTAAAACGAAAAAAAAAAGAAATTCTAAAAGAATATAAAAATAAAACTGCAAATTCTTATGGTTTATGGCATCGAACAATGGCCTAAGCTTAGCAAATTTATCTTTTTTGTCTAAATTATCATTATTGGCTAAATGAATATTTTTCTTTATATTCCTAAATTTGTTCCGACTCATGCAGTTTTTTACTAAAGGTAGTCCTTTATCTTCATCTCTACTCCAATACATATCCATTTGTGGCAATGTATGATAACCAGACAAAATCATAATGCCCAAAAACTTTTTCAGATCAGAAATTGTCAACTTAAAGTCATGTCTATTTTTATCTTGTGCATATTTCAATGAATGTTCAATAATCATATTCAAAATATCGTCATCAAAAAATAGGAAAAATATATCTATTGGAGATTTCTCATCTACAACGTCTTTTATATGTGATATTTTATTTTCTTCATTGAAATTTTTAGAAGAATCAATGAAAGCAATGTCATCTTTGCGCCAATTAGCATGATAGACAGCAGATTTTTTTCTTTTTGTTGCAGCTTTAGCAGGTTCAAAATCCGGGTCTATATTATTTTCAGTCATGATTTCTAAAGTGCCAGCAATATCTTGGGGCATGAAATCGCCTATAATAAAAAAAATGTTGTAAGTTATATAAATAAAACAACATGTGTATGTAAGGGCTTGCTTACCTTGCAATAGGTTATCATCTCCATCTTCTTAGTCAGTAAGTTCATCGACATTTGGTGGGATAATAACAACATCAATCTCATTATCTTCATAAATATTTTCTATTTCCGCTTCAAGTTCTTTTATTGTCAGAGGTCTATTTTTATCAAAATCATATTTCCTTTTATTATTACTCATATTTTACAAGAATTACACTAACTTACACGATAACAAACACTTAACGCATCCATAAAATATAACTGCAGACATGAACAAACTCGCACTAAAGTTGTAAACTCGCGCAACACTTAGATATAATATACTACCGTATGTACGTCTATACCACACAAACTGCCGTTGATGCGAAAACGCAACATAATGTTCTTATCTAAAAATCTCTGAATTGATTAATTTTTTTTTACACATAATTTTTTTGTTAGTACTAGAAAGACACTTTTCTTGTAAACTCAGCTTAAATCATATCTCAGAATTTCAAGAAAGAAAATATGCATGACCAAAATTTTAAAATTATTATTCTCTAAATTAAAACTTTTTGGTTATTGTAAAAAGCATTAAACAATAAGTTTAAAATATTATAAAAAATATTCTTAGGTAAAATAGACCTTCTACAAAAATATGCTGACAAGAATTTTACAATAAACAATTATTTAGTTACTAAAAAAAATAAACAATTAATGTTGCGTTAACGCATCAATGGCGCTAAATGGGTTAAGCTGGACTGTGAAATTAAAATTGGCGAATAATACACAAAGATATGACAAAACTTAATTTTGATATAATTTTGTGCATCTCGCAAGTTACGTTTGCATATTTCTTAATGTTGCGTTTATTCTTTTCTTCGTTCCACCATAAAATATGTGTTAGATGGGCCATCATTCTGAAAGAATGTAAAAATACCAATATAGGTACTGTCATGCGAATAATATACATTACTAGTTTACATGAGGTATTTATTTACTTGTTAAATGAACACAATATAATATTACGGATTTAAAAATGTAACAAACTTAATATCAATTTGTAAAATAAAAGATTTACTGTACTTTCGTCGCTTTGGTTCTAAATTTACTAATATCCAACAACCAAATACCAATATACTGTCATGCGAATAATATACATTACTAGTTTACATGAGGTATTTATTTACTTGTTGAATGAACACAATATAATATTACGGATTTAAAAATGTAACAAAATTAATATCAATTTGTAAAATAAAAGATTTACTGTACTTACCAAAGCGCTATTTCGTCGCTTCGTTCCTAAATTTACTTATATCCAACACACTTAATTATTGTTAAAAATAGTTTCTTTTTTAATTCAACACAAATACAACACTCCAAAAATTTACTTAAATATAACATTTCACCCCCAATCATTAAATGTTATTGAGTATTGAGTAAACAAGTCGAAATGACAGGGTTTTAGCCTTAAACGCGGCTGTCGAGCCGGTTTCACGCGAATTACGTCTAGCATTTACGGTTAGGGTTCATCCTTGGTCCTCAGAAGAAACGGAATATCAACTACCCGAATTGGGAAGTCACCACTAACGCGTGGTGTTTACGCTGGTGTTTAAAAGTTACGGAATAAGGGGGCTGGGCTAATTCTCCGAATTTCGTCTTTAATACTGTTTTTTAAATCTTCTACATGATGTGGTCTATCGACGTAGATTTTCGACTTCAAATCCCATAAAAAGCAGTCAAGGGGTATAAGGTCTGAATATCTTGATGGCCATTTAATCGGCCCTACGCTACGAAAATCATGAACAGCACGTTCAAAGAGCGGGGGATTATTATTTTTATTTAGTGATAAGTCCTTCCACTGTTAGGTGTAGGACTGTTAAGTTGTGCTGACTGTTTTTCACGTTTTTCTGTCTTGTGATAGCTTTTTATCTCCTCCCATTTGACTCATTTGACTTTTTTATACGTAGCTGCTTTTTCAATTTCCTTGGCAGGTTTTTCTCCGTCTACCTCTTTTGCTTTTTCCTGTGATCTTGCTTCATAGTCTTTTCTTCCTTTATTTTATAAATGTGACCCAACCATCCCAGCTGTCTTTCTCGAATTTTTGTTTTAACCGATTTCTTTGATACAAGATAGTATTTTCTGGTAGATCAGCATTATTCTCGTTCGGAAAAGTGTTTGCCAGTGTAGATATAAGTTCATTTCTCATGAACTCCAAGTATCTTTTCTTTGGGGGGTTTTCTTTAACAAAAATCGGGCCTTATGTTCTATTGTCGACTATCCCACACATTTAATTTCTGTGGGTGTTGAGTATGTATCTCAACCACCCAATCAGCATTTCGTCTGCTGTTTGATTAATTTTTGCAAATCAAAAAATGTAGGTTTTTCAATTTTCAATAGTTTTTTCGAATTTTTTCATGTCAATTTTTTTTATCATCATTTAGAGAATTAAAAGCCCAATCAAAATCAAAACAAAAATGGGGGTTACCATTTGAAAAAAAAATCGAAGACATTACTCAAAAACAAATGAAGATCAAGGTTTCAGTTTCATAAAACAAATTGTTTCGATTTTAATGAATGTTTTCCATATTTTTGCCGCGCACTGTATTTGTAGCATATTCTAGAAATCTAGACTCTAGATTCTAGCTAGACTCTAGGGACTAGAGAGAGGTTGTAATTAAAAAAAAAAAATTCATATTTGTTTTTCCACTGATTAAAAATTTTTAATGCAAATATTTGAAATAAATCTTAAAGACGTATAATAACTATAGCTAAAGGTAAGATGCTACATTATCATTACAGTTTTTAATTTATATCTAATTTCTCTCATAAAATCTACAAATGCTTAACTTTCATATACAATGTATCGGACTAAACATTCATTGTATGGTGACATATTTCGGTGTTAATAAACTTAACTACAAGTACTAAAGTCGCATGAACTTTAAAACTTTAATATTCATTTTAATGGCATAAAAGAGTGAAATTTAATGATTAAAAATCATGTGATATAAACATCATTAACTCGTGACAATATTACGTCGTAAGCCTCTCTTGGTTGGAAAGTTGCGTATAGAATATGACGACTACCAAACACGTATTCATTACAAACGCTATCTAATTCTATCAGCTCATTTAGCTAAATACTAGGTGTGATCACCTTTTTGTTGATTAAAAAAAGAGTTATTTCGATATCTTTGGAGGTCGTTTTTACAATGAGTTGCGTTAAAAAAAATCGTTTATGTGCTGAACTTAAAAAATAAAACCTGTAATGTTTTGTAAAAAGTAAAACAGCTGTTTAAGCGCTGCACTAACGCCGATGTCAAGCGTTAAAACATCTGAAAGGCGTAAATCTAGCAGCACGAAGTGTCAAAATTGATCTTGCATACTGCTACGATTATTATTATTATTTAAATTGTACAGTATTGTCCTATTATACGCAGCATGTGCCAAATTCAAGGCTTATTAGACATATTTCGCTTATCTGAGGAGCGAATCAATGTTGCGAAATTTTGTGCTGAACTTAAATATCAAAATATTATTTTTTTGTAAGTAATTGGTATTCTCGTTACGCTGATATAATAGATTTTGTGTCAGATGTTTCGTCTATTTTGGACCATCTTCAACTTTGTTGTAACTGCACCAACAATAGTATGATACATCATTATATTTAAAGTTTTCAAAACCACCGATTTATGCAAAAATCGAAAATGGTGCCTATGTCGTAGGCATAATGTGAAATTCGGAATTTTATAAAATGCCCAGGTATTTTGTAAAACGCCGTCAAAAAGAGGTACGGTTATATGAAAAGAATGAAAATAGAATAATACTGAAACAAATACAGGGTGAATATTATGTTCCAGGCCGATTTCTTTTGGCTGTCATTTCTGTTTGACAGACATTTGACATTTATTAATTGGCAGTCTTAAAGAGTAGTCAATTACAATTTATTATAGAATATCTGACGCCTCAACAACGTGTTGAAGTTATTAAAACATTTTATTTAAATATTTGTTCAATTGTGAATACGCGAAGAAAACTGCGTGATTTTTTTAATGTTAATCATGTGCCAAGCAAGTCAACCATTTAGCGTGTAATAAATAATTTTGAAAATTTGTATACACTTGGCTTTATCTCCCAGTGTATACAAATTTTCAAAATTATTTATTACACGCTGAATGGTTGACTTGCTTGGCACATGATTAACATCAAAAAAATCACGCAGTTTTCTTCGCGTATTCACAACTGAACAATTATTTAAATAAACTGTTTTAATGACTTCAACACGTTGTTGAGGCGTCAGATGTTCCATAATAAATTGTAATTGACTACTCTTTAAGACTGCCAATTACTAAATGTCAAATGTCTGTCAAACAGAAATGACGGCCAAAAGAAATCGGCCTGGTACATAATATTCACCCTGTATATGAAAGGACTTCGAAGAGAAGAAAAAGCAACAAACTTTTGTCAATAATGTTTCCGGCAAAATAATGTTCCCTTATATTATAACTGATTATTTTGAAACAACTCGTTTATCCAAAAATAACAAAGATGAATATAATCCAAAACAGACGACTGATATAAAATCTAACGAGATCAGGTTATAGAGAATTAAAGTTTTAAAAATGTGTTTTTAGTATTTCAATATCTCTAAAAATAAAAAAAACGTAAAAATACTTTTTTGTGCGATCGTACTAGAAACAGCTGTTTGACGGACGCGTTAGCAACCATAAAGTACTGCATTACCGGCCCTATCCATAGCAACGGCCGTAAAAGTTACTTTTCAGGCCGTTACCCTTAGCAACGGCCGAAAAAGTAACTTTTACGGCCGTTGCTAAGGAGAGGGCCGGTAATGCAGTACATACGCCGTCATCTGTCAGTGACAGAATGTCACGTAGTTTCTAACCTATAATTTTGAAAATTACTAAAAATTTAAATTGTTTTTAATTCGATCGCACAAAAAATGTAATATGCACCTCGGCCAAAACGTACTTTTTCGGCCTTGCCTGTTTGCTGGCCTCGACTACGTCTCGGCCAGCAAACCAGACGCGGCCGATAAAGTTAAACTTTTTGGCCTTGGTACATAAATAACTATTTAAAGCATTTCAAATAACTTTTGAACTAAAAGATGAAATTTATCTTTTTAAATTAGAATTCAGCTCCAAATTTGGTTCGTCCCTGCATTGCGTTGTTTCGAATTTGGGTCTAGTCGATTTTAAAAGGTCAGACATAGCAATTCAAAGTTGATTTTATTGTTTATTAATAATTCATAATTTTTTTTTAAATAAAAGATAATATTTGTAACGATTTTTTGCGTTAATTGAGTATCAAAAATTAACATTTTAGCGTTAAATAAGCAATAGTATGTTTTGAGCATTTCGCCCCGGCGAGTTATGTTCAACAGGTAGAAGAATTCTGCTACATCAGTATGAAATGTGATTGCAGACTTACCTACGACATAAACATGTTCTGAGTATTTCCTCATACGCAATGTGTGTTTCATTGATTTACGAGTAATAGCTAATTTAAGAAGCCAATAACGTAAACACGGATGTATTGATTTATAACTTTTTCTTTTAAATTGATTGATTAACTTTCGTTAAATATTAGATATAATCGAGTAGAAAAATGTTGTTGTCGTGATTAAAAATTATGATAAATTAGGTTTAACACTTTTTTGATTTACTTCAATAGTTTTTTTTTTCTCTTAAGGTGTTTGTAGTTACTGTAAGAACAATTACAATTGTTGTTTACGCTTAAAAATAAAGTTGTTTGTATTATTTTTAAACTTTACAATTTCCTGAACGCTTCAAAATTAATTAAAACACTTCTTTGGTGGTGTAACTGATGCGATCAAAAAGTTTAGATTGACGTAATATTAACAAAATAGCTTTTCAGCACTTCGGATATAAATCCTTAAACGTAGTCTCTATGATGTTGTATACATTAATTCTAACATTCTGTAACTTCTGAAAACATTTGTATTTAGTTTAGGAACTACTTATTTTCTTTAACTTAACGTTTGTATTATGTTTTGAATAACTTTCTCAATCATTGCAAATCTATGCATTTTAATAGGTTTTTACGCTTGAAAAATATATAACGGCGCTTTATTAACCGAATTAATTTTCCTTTAATATTTTTTAAAACAATATACAGTGTGTTTGAAATTCGAGTTTAAGCATGGGGATTTCGCTTATTATAATAGCTAGAGTATAGGTTTAAATTTGGGAAAGTTGCTAAATTTTGTGCTTATTGATAATCCAAAGAGAAATTGGAAATATTTCAAACGGTATCTGAGAAAATCAGGAAAAACCGCAAAATATGATTTTGAAAATCGTCTATAACTCCTTTGAAAAATGAAATATTTCAAATGTATAATAACATTGCCCAAGCAACTTTTTAAGCCAAATCAGATGGTGGTCACAAATTTTTCCTAGATCGATTCGTTTTGTTTTTTTTATGACAACCAACTTTAATTTTTCTTATGCGCGCCATTTGTGCTATTTACATAATCAAATAGCATATATTTTCTAAGTCTATTGATGTATCACATATGGTATTTTACTTCTATATTCATTGTCAAATTTAACAGAAAAGGGTTTTAAACAATAACCATTATAAACTACAACGATCGGCCTACCTGATCGTTGTAGTTTATGTTGTTTCCATGATGACCAATTAACAAACTAAAAGTTTTGAAAGTCCGTTACTTGTCATTGTTTTAGATTCGTAAAAATGAACTTTAATAACGAAGAAAAACTCGATATGACGCGAATTTTTTATACCGTTCGTTCAAGTTTTGTTATACGTTAACACATGCTTTGTACAAATTTACCTAAAATTCTGTTTAATGTAGTGTTTTTCCGGAAATGATTATAATAAAAATGTATTTTTTTATTGTCATCTGATACCTTTCTGCCATATTTTTGGCAAAAGCCCCATATTTTCCCAAGTTGCTGTCCAACGTACAAAAATATGTGTGCGAGGGTTTGTCTTCTTTCTCGAAGCTTCTGCATATTTGTTATTTAAGTTTCTGTTAAACGTAAAAAATCGTGTTTTTCTGGATGTTTGTAATAAAATTTTTTTTTTTCTTTCATCTGAAACCTTTCTGCCATATTATCTTCTGGGTTTGGCAAAAGCCCCATATTTCCCTAAGGCTGAACACATACTGAAGCAGAGAGCAAAGTAACGATCTTAACGGAGAGCAACGCGGCGAAATCAAACAAACGTTAACTTGTTACAACACGCATACTGAAACGTCCAGGAGAGATGCACGATTATCGCTATAGTAGAGCAAAGCAGCGAGTTCAAACAAATTTGTTTTCGCTGCTCTCATCGCTCATTTAAGTTTTGTGATTTGGTCAAACTTGGTCAAATTTTGTATTTTTCTTAAAATGTAATCAAAGGTTGAACAACTCATTCTGAAATATGAGTGAAAATTTTCCGGATGTTCACGAAGTTGTTCATATAAGTGATGAAATTCACCAAGTTCATGCCTACTTTTATTTATTGTATGAACACTACAGCTTCTAGTTTTTTTTTTATTTAATAAATACCAAATTTTTAGGGCTGAATTTTCAGTTAGTATCAAATTCATGATTTTCGGACCGAAAACTGTGATCGACTAAATCCTCAGTATGTGTATAGTGCTCGTTTGTAGACTCGCTGCTGATTCACCGCTTTGTTCTTAAATAACAGCACTGCTTTGCTCACCGCTCCAGTATGTGTTTAGCCTTAGTTTCTGTCCAACGTACAACAATATGTGTGCGGTGGTTGTTTTCCTCCTGGATATGTTTCTGCATATCGTTAACTTGACAATATGGAATTCCTATCCAATGAATAAAAAATTCGCAGCGTATCACGTTTTTCTTCGTTATTGAAGTTCACCTTTACGAATTTATTAATGTGACAAGTAATAGACTTTCAAATCTTTTAGTTTGTTGATTGGTTGTCATGGAAACAGCATAAACTACAGCGACCGGCCGACCTGATTTATAACGGTTATTGTTTAAAACCTCCTTTTTTAAATTTGGCACGGAATAAAGAAGTAAAGCACCATGTGTGATACATCAATGAATTCAGAAAAATAAATGCTTTGATTAAGTAACAGCAAAAATTGCGCCCATAAGAAAAACTAAAGTTGGTTATCTTAAAACAAAAACGAATCAATCTGGGAAAAATTTGTGACTACCATCCGATTTGGCTTAAAAAGTTGCTTGGGCAATGTTTTATAACACATATAAAATATTTCAAACTCCAAAGGAGTTAAAGACGATTTTCAAAAATCGTATTTTCCTGTTTTTGCTAATTTTCTCGGATACCGTTTGAGATATTTCCAATTTCTCTTTGAATTATCAATAAGCACAAAATTTAGCAACTTTGCCAAATTTAAACCTATACTCTAGCTATTATAATAAGCGAGATCTCCATGGTTAAACTCGAATTTCAATCACCCTGTAGATAAGTAAAGAATGAAAAGGTTACAGAAAACGCGCTACAGAAATGATAAGTAATTTTAAAATGAATGTTTTTAAAGGTTCTGGAAGCTTTAAAATCGGTTATTGGTTGGTTGCGTACAAGAACTTTTTACCACATCCCAATCAACAATTCAAAAGGCATGCAAGATTCTTAGAATATTGTAAACAAGCTAAGTATTTGTTACTTTCTGGCAATGTGCATTTTAAACATACGAAAAACATTATTGTAATGTTTAAATACTTAAATTGTAAAGATTAACATCGATATGAACATTTCTATCTTTATTCATTAGGCAAACAATAATATTTCAGGAATTTAGTGTCTGCATAGTTAGTACGTTTTACAAAGCATCTTTTTATTAACAAACAATTTGATTTCCATAAAAATATGGTAATGAATACAATTCTTATTTTATATTCAACATTTTGAATGTTTATTTAAATCAAGGTTGATGTGAACGTTGGGTGCACTTTAAAGTTCATTCTTTTGTTCTTCTTAATATTGTTCGTGGTTTGATTCAAAAGGTACAAGTTATTTGTTTGTAGTGTCAAAATTTAACAAATGTTTGTAGCTAGATTGATTTAATAATTACGAATAAAATCAATAACGAATTTAATAAACACAACAATACAAGAAAAACGAAGGTAAAAGTTTAATTTGTATAACAAGAATTTTCCATGGTTTCAGAAAAATTGCCCTAAAAAGTAGGAAAATTTATCACAAGCCTAAAAGTGCGTTAAAAAAAAATGAGAATGTACCTTCTTAATAAAAAAAAATATATGTGTCAATCAATGTGAAATGTCTAAGATACCAACAGTCAAACTTTGTACTTAAGAATATCGTACATTTCATACTTAATGACCTTATAATATTATGCAAATTAACACAGTTTAAGTAAAAACAATTTTGGCGTTGTTAATTTATATTTTTGGTAATCTAGTGATAAAAGTTAAATATGTTTGATGAGTTTTAAACTCCATTTACGTCCTTCTTTAGTGCAATTTAGTGCAAAAAAAAAGTCAATTTTAACATGGGGGGAGGGCTAGCGCCAAACTGCCCCCCTCCAACTATAAAGTGCTGTGGGTTCTTTATCTTAAAGGCGCTAGCATTTTCATTGGTGGCACAATGAGGCGCATTAAAAAAATCTTAAAATCGAATTCGAGGGGACCAAGTTGACGGATCTGGGTTTAATTCTAATGGACGACACATTTTAGAGTATGAACTGTCATATTAGATTTACCAAATTGTTAAAGGTAATTAACACATATTAAAAATAAAATTAGTGCATTTTATTTAGCGTGACTTCGCGTCCGTTAGGTGTAAAAACAATTCGATTTGTTTAATAAAAATCTACACACAATCTACATAAATATCTAACAATATACACTGACAAGGAAGGGTCACGATACGTTGTCGCTAGAATTTGATTCAGGCTGTGTTTATTGCATCAAGGACATCAAAACTAAATGTTTTCCAGAGTTATACGTGTCACTGGCCAGCTCCTTCGGAAAAATAGGGGAAAAACTGAAAAATTTGTATAAAAAGGTCATTTTTGCGATCGCGTTGGCCATGAAACCGTCAGAGAAAAAATCGAAATTCTTTTATTTACCAATTCGCACATCCTTTGCAAGTAAAATGGTGCAAAGGTTTTATAAAAATCTTGAACGGTTCCGGAGAAAAACATCAAAAACGAAACTCCTGCATAAGCGCTATGATTTGACAAGTTGTGGTTGTGGTATATCTGTATAACTATATCTATGAGACTTGCATAGGCGTTTAACATAGGGAAAACAGTTTTTACAAAGGCCTCGTTTTTCGCGTTTTTCTCCGGAACCGTTTAAGATTTTTTCAAAAACTTTGCACCATTTTATTTGCAAAGGTTGCGCGCATTGGTAAATAGAAAAATTTAGATTTTGTCTTTGACTGTTTCATGGCCAACGCGATCGCAAAAATTACTTTTATTATTCGACTTTTCAGTTTTTCCCCAATTTTGCCGAAGGAAATGGCCAGTGGCACGTATAACTCTGCAAAACATTTAGTTTTGATGTTCTTGATGCAATAAACACAGCCTTAATCAAATTCTAGCGACAACGTATCGTGAGAAAAGTGAAGCTCACTTGTTTCAAATAATATAATTTATTGCCTCCGGGGAGTCCCCTAAGTACAGACGGAAATCACCATTTGGTTTAATAAATAAATGGTGATAAAACCTGCAATAGAAATTATTTTTTCGTTTTTAATCTTGAACGAAAAATTTCGTTTTCGTTTGGGATCTAAAGTGCGAATTGTGTTTTGCGTTATAATAGAAAATCTTCTACATATTCATTGTAAATATAAGAAAACAACCTATTTAAAATAATAATAATAGAGAAATTTGTTTTGTATGATAATAAAGCAACTGAAAGCAACATGAAAGTGGTTTAAAAATAAAAAATAATTATCAAAACCAACTAATTGAAGCAAAGGCTCATTAGAAAAAAACAATTAAACATATCAATTAGATAATAATTTTGAACTCAATTAGTTTTTGCACAAAAATTCGCGTATCGTCGAAAGAAAAATTTCGTTTCCGTATCATGTGCACGACTTATTATTCTACGCATACGCAAGTGGAATGAATAATACGAGTTTTTAAGAGCACCGATTATAATAACAGATGAAAAGAAAGTCTGAACTTGAACTACATAATATGGGCGATGCCTGATAGACATGTTGCCAAGAAAGGTGAATGTTACCTTGGTAATTCTTGTTAGAATCGATGCTTCATTAAATTAATTCGGACTGACACGGACATAATAACATGTACGGTAGGCACTAAGGCCTTTCATGATGACTATTTGGAAATCAGTTAAAACTTTCATCAAACAATTAATGTTCTTTGTGGCAGAGGATTAATACGATTATATCGTCCAGTTTGTAAAATGGGTATGTCATTACATTGTTTTTTCGAAAGTTGATAAAGGTGGGTAATTTAAGGAAAAAATAAAGGTTCAATAAACGTGTTATTAAAACTTCCTCCTCTGAAGGTTGTTGATGATGGTGTTTTATTGATTTTTTTAAAATAAGAGTTATTACTGAAATATGAGGGTCAAGAATTTATTGAGAACAAAAAATATGGTTAATATTTTTTAAGATTTTATGTCAAATACGTTCAAAGTAATTTCCTTCGGCAATAGACACATTACAAATTTTACTTTCCACTCCTTAATGACGCCCCGCCTGGCATCAATTATTTTTATTTTACTACAATGTTATTTCACTTTTCTACGACCATTTTGACAAATGTTAAATAATAATAATAATTTTTAGTTATTGGAAAACGAAAAAGTAATATTGATTACATTTATGGATAGAGAATTTTTTTCTCTACAAAAAACGTATTTGCACTTTTTTTCTAAAATAATTAGGGGAGCAAAAATACGACTTTTAAAATTTTACCATTGAAATTGCTATGTTGCGTGATCCGAGTCTACACCCTGTATAAGTACATAGTTTATATGTCTCTCTCTCTACCCTATAACGAAATTAAAAAAATTGATTATCATAATTCTTTGAAATTTTATTGAAAAAACAAATTCTTTAGTTGCTGTTTAACCAACAAGCTTGAAGATGTCCTCTACAAAGGAGGACGAAACGTCGGTTATGAAGAAACCTTCGACGCGGTTCCAACCCGGAAACAACTTATATACATTGGACATCGGCCGCGGAAACCTACAACATAGATTCCTCATCTCTTGTTGAAACCTTGAAACATCCTTTATTACTATTTAAGGATTAATATGATACAAACACTGACCCATCATTTACTTAAATTTGTAACACTTCATAAGTTTAACTTTAATCATTCAAATTAAAGGTAAAATATTACGGTAGTAACTTGGAGTTTACATCAGTGTTCGGGTTTTGACGATCAACAAACGAATTGTTGATGCATTATTTAAATCATAAGTAGAAAACACTACTCGTAAAATATGTAGGGGAGACCGGGGATAAAAGTAACACGGGTAGGTTGTAACAGTGCCTATAGTTTCTTTAATTTTTGTTTTATATCGCCCTAAACGCTTTTGCAATGTTAAGTTACATCCAGCTCCCTACCTACATTGCTAGTTTTCATCTGTCATAGAGGTTAACTTTTTGCCAGCCAGAGTCACTATTTTCCGCCTAAAAGTTATTGCGTTGTCTCATCCGTCGAGTAACTTTTAGGCGATCTCTAAAATAGGAACAAAAAAGTACCTATATTATTTTGTTCTAAATTTAGTTGGCTATTGGTGGATGCAATACAATTTGACGTTAGAATCGTGGTTAATTGTGGATTCCCTGCAATTTGTTTTGTGTACACTTGGGGTCAAAAGTAACAAAGTGTTACAACCAACCCCAATTAATGTTTTCACTTGCAAATGTTCACTCTTAGCACATAAGTGGTGGCTTTCTTCGTAGATGAGAATATACAAGAGTTGTCGGAATAATTTTCCAGTTTGTTGTATCTTTTTGATTCACATTTTTAAATATGTAGGTACCTACTTATAATCTTGGCAAACCTGGTAACTGCAGTCCCAAATTATTAAATTATAAAACTCAGTATATAATATCGGTTTAATGATGGAAATGTATGTAAAGCTAAATCATTTCTTAAAAAGCATTTTAAATTATAAAACCTATGTAAATTGGTAAGATCTGGTACTTTTGGTTTTCCTACCAGCCGCCATTGTTTTTATTCTATTACCTTAATATTTATAACTTAATATAAACAAAGCTTTAACCAACCCAACTTAACCTGACCCTCTTTTACTGATTTAATGAATGACGGTCAGTTTAAGGGCGGTTGGTTTTTTTTAAAAATAAAACAAACAGTTATTATGATCCAGTATAAATTTAATAATTTGGGACCGCCCTTACCTGGTATGCCATACTGTTCACTTATCTTTTTGTATTGTACCAAAGATATTTTTTTTATTTTTTCATTTTGCTAATGTGTATTTTTGAATAAAATATTAATTTTGTTGATGAATACTAATATATTTACCCACTACTTATGAGCTGTGTAAATTATTTTGCCGTTACAACTTACCCCAATCATTGTTACTTTTAGCCCCAACGTTGAGGTTGAAAGTAACAGCTGTCTTACTAAAGAAAATGTTTTTTTTTCTAACAGTTGCTTTACGAAACGCACGAAATAAATATCTTGGAAGCAAGACAAATGTCCAATCTATCATTAAACCAATTTGGATGTAAAAAATTTGAATAATCTATGAGAAATTAAATAAAAACAAAAAAATGTTACTTTTATCCCCGGTCTCCCCTACCTATAGAAAAGAAAGACAAGGATACACTTACGATGAGACTACGGATGGCCATACGGGCCCAGTCAAAAAATAAAGTAGTTTATTGTTAAAGTTGTGTTCCATTTGGTTCTTACTGAGTAATGATTGCTCTAGACCTGTGTATTACTACATAAAACAACTTTTGATAGTTTGACTACCTTAATAAAGATCGATTAGTTAAAAATCAATAGAATCTATGTAAAACACTTAAAAATGATGACTCCTTTTTTAATAGAGACCACAGCTTTATCTCTTAAAACAAAGAAGTGATGGCCAGGGTGTACTTACTGGAATATTTTGTATATTATCAGAGTTATTTAATTCCTTATTTCTTTTTTAGATATGTTATCATAATTAATAGCAATTAAAAAAATTGTAGCGGTATTTGGGTTGTAGTGTAATCTAATTTAATCCTATGTAATACAAAGATTATGCAACTGAATTATACATTATAAAATCTGATTAGGATTAATATTATCACGTGTTGGGAATAACAATACTTACTTAACTGTCACTGTAACTTTTTGCATGCAAATTACGTCAATATTGTATTCCGTACTTGTCTTCTAAGAAATCAATATTTATAAATACGTTTGCTGTATAATGTGTGTACATGTGAATGAAAATTATTTATTAAAAACTATTGTGTGTTGTCGTTCTGGTGATTTAAAAGGTTACGTAATTGTTAATGGTATTTTAAGAGTATTTCTTGAAACTGCAGTGCCTTGATGTTTATAGAATAGTAAAACATCCGCGTTTTAATTAAAGATTGTATGTAATTCGTTCAGGAGTATAAAAAACTTAATTTATATAATTTTACAGTAACTGCATACGGATATTAATTAACTGATGAGTTGTTACACCGTGGTGTTATGATGAATCTTTGTGATACGAGTTTTTCTCGCGGATGTAATAAATAAATTAGATTCTAAATCAAAAGAGCGTAACGAAATTTTATTTTAAAAAACCTTTGACTTCAACTTTCCAGAAATTTGCAAAAAATACTCACGTTGTTGACTGATATTTTATTGCAATGTCTTAAAAGGAATAAAATAATGTACAACTGTCAATCGAAATCAGCCATGGATTTCTTGCGTTGCAACAAAGAACAACAATAAATATTGATGAAGTCATGACGATTTTTATAGGTAAATTATTGCTTTTGTAGTTGTCATAGTTTGATTAAAGAAATTAGCGTTGTGTAATGCAGATTTTAAAATGATAATAGATTCATGTACGTTCAAAGAATTTTTTATTCCACATTCCACTTTAAAGATGTAACTGACTGGCGTTAGGACCTTGAACACGTTAAATGTCAATGTTTGAAGCCGGAAGTTGAAGGCTGTTAGTAACCAAACGGCGTCTAATAAAGATATCAAAATTTATCCTGTATATTCATGGTATCATAGGGGCAGTTATCAAAGCACATACCAGAAGCGGTGAACTTTTTTGGACTATCAAACCAACAAAAAAAGGTATAATAGGGTTATATACACACAGAAATATTCAAAACGTTTGCAACTAGTGTAAAATTTTTTTTTTTTAATTATCGATTTCTCAGAAAATTTTGTTTGATAAAAATTGGTGCATGGCCTGAAACTAATTTTTAAAATTAAAAAAAAACAATCTAAAATAGCACACTAGATTTTAGCAATTTTAGTAATATTAGCAAGGGTAAAGTGCCCTTATTTTAACAGATACAAAAAAATTTCATATAGGAAGAAGTTGTTTAGAATTACAAAATAATACCAAATACAGCATTTTATGGTAAATGTTCAATTTTTATTTTTATAGTAATTTAAACATTCAAAAAGTATACAACAAATAAAAAAGTTTTTTATTATTTATTTGTAAATTTTTTTAATTCCTAATAAAGGTTCGTGCATAACTTTAAACGGTTTTAATATAAAACAAAGTTCAATTAAAATTTATATGACACTTGATTTTAGTGATTTTAGAAACCGAACATCCAAAATTACTATAAAAATAAAAGTAGAAAATTTAATGTAAAATTTTATAATATACAGGGTGAGTCACGACGGACGCGTCGGAGTTTTATGGCGAAACGGTTTATATTTTCCAATTTCTGTCGCTGTTAGATTATGTAAGTCAATAAGGGCTACGTTTTAAAAATATTTTCAAACATACAGGGTGCTCCAAAAAAGAGTGCCATATCAAAGTTATACTTTTTCTTATGGAACACCCTGTATATTTTTACATTTTTGGATTCCTCTTTAAATTTAATTCAAAAAATGTAAAAGGTTATATGGGTCTAAAGTCAACCGTTCTCTTGAAAGTTGCATTTTCATGAAAATACAGTATTTTCAAAAATTTTCAACATTTAAAAACTTTGAGAAGTCTGAAGAAATTCGCTTAGAGATAAGATTGACAATAGATTATGTAACACTTTGCACCACCTACATTTTTAAAATATTATACAGGGCGTTTTTTACGCTCGGTCAAACTTGTGAAACTTTAAACATCGATAACTCATTTTTTTTAAATACAACACCCTATATTTTTTTACACCGTCTTGTAGAAAATTTAATTCTCTTTCGAAAACATTCAGGCTGTTTTTCACCTAAAATTGATATTTTCCGAGATATCGCGATTTTATTGTTAATTATTAGGGCAAAGTAATATTTTCAAGTAGGCTATGAAGGTAGACATCGGTAATTTGAAACAATTGACAGAAAAAACAAGACACTTATAATTTTATCGTTTGACTACACACTTTTGACATATTTTTATAGGAAAGTTGTAGTACCATACTTACGTTTAAATAGAGATCTTTTAAAATTATTTATGCATTTATTTATTGGACCAGTGTTATAAGATAATTACTAAATCCTATAAACCATTTTTTGTCTGTTTACGATACGATACTACGACACTCTACCAAAACAGTACCAACCATGTTTTTTTTTTAAATGTAAAATTAAACAAGTCAGTATTACTTTTTTTTTTAATCAGCGTTCCGTTCTCGTACCTAATACATTATAAATCGGTTTTTAGGACTTGGCAAACGATCAAACTTAATTATATGAAAAATATTGTGGCCCTGATGAGAAACCTATATTTAAACGTAAAAATGGTAAATCTACAAATTTCTTATAAAAAAATGTCAAAAATGTGTAGGCAAACGACAAAATTATAGGTTTCTTGTTTTTTTCTTTCAATTGTTTCAAATTACCGCTGTCTACCTTCATAGCCTACTTGAAAATATTACTTTGCCCTAATAATTAACAATAAAATCGCGATATCTCGGAAAATATCAACTTTAGGTAAAAAACAGCCTGAATGTTTTCGAAAGAGAATTAAATTTTCTATAAGACGGTGTAAAAAAATATAGGGTGTTGTATTTAAAAAAAAAGAGTTATCGATGTTTAAAGTTTCACCAGTTTGACCGAGCGTAAAAAACGCCCTGTATATTATTTTAAAAATGTAGGTGGTGCAAAGTGTTACATAATCTATTGTCAATCTTATCTCTAAGCGAATTTCTTCAGACTTCTCAAAGTTTTTAAATGTTGAAAATTTTTGAAAATACTGTATTTTCATGAAAATGCAATTTTCACGAGAACGGTTGACTTTAGACCCATATAACCTTTTACATTTTTTGAATTAAATTTAAAGAGGAATCCAAAAATGTAAAAATATACAGGGTGTTCCATAAGAAAAAGTATAACTTTGATATGGCACTCTTTTTTGGAGCACCCTGTATATTTGAAAATATTTTTAAAATGTAGCCCTTATTGACTTACATAATCTAACAGCGACAGAAATTGAAAAATATAAACCGTTTTGCCATAAAACTCCGACGCGTCCGTCGTGACTCACCCTGTATATATTTTTGTAACTTTTGAAATAAGGGCACTTTACTCTTGCGAATATTTCTATAACCGCTAATATCTAGCTCGCCTTTGATTTTTATTAACTTTTTTTTCATCTTAAAACTAGTTTTAGATCACGCACCAACTTTTATCAAGAATACAATTTTCTGGGAAATGAATAATAAAAACCTTTTCCATTTCTTGCATACTTTTTGAATGACTCTGTATATGACAAATACATTTCTTGAAATATTATACCAAGTTTCTAGAATTTATTTGTTTATTACTTTTTATTTCGAATAATCGGTTTTGCATGATGGTTACAAAATTTATTTTTAAGACGACAATTTTTTTTTTTCATATATCAATGCATCCAACCGACAGCCACTAACTTTAGTTTTTCCTTCGCCGTCGTTGTATAAACAAGTGCGATTTTAAAAAGAATCTAAATTTTCTAAGGTTTCATTAAATTTATTTAAAAAATGTTTTTAATGTAAACAAACCTATTAGTTATGTTTTCAAAATTTATTAAAAACAAATTTTTGTACATACAGATATTCCAACCCTCTATTAATGACCAAATAAATGAGGGTCAGGTTAAAGGTTAGGTAAAGCTTTTTTTTGTATGAAAACATACGTATGAGGTTATGAGTAAGCTATAATTTTCTCGTTTTGCCGGCATTTTCATAAAACTTAATATTACATTATGCCTACGACAAATACATAACTACACAAACACACACACTCATACACAAAATGTTTGGCGAAAGTCGTTTGGTGGCCACATTAGTTTATTAGCATTAAAATATTTGAATGTACAATAAACTTGCTGTACCTTCAAACTGTCTATATAAATATCGTCAAAAACACAATAATGGTTAGTCATGAATTATGCGAAAGTTGTTTTTCTATGTAAGATTTTTCTTAAATACAAGATGATTTTGTTATTAAATTGGAAAAATAATTTAAATTGTTAAAAATCACACCAACCTTAAATATAATTTAAAAACAGCACCTATGATAATGTATTTTGGGAAAAATATATTTTGCTTATTTTAAATAAAGTTTTATCTAGATAGCGTCTGTGTGCTAAGAAAATAATATGTTTAATTAAATTTTATAAAATATCACTAAGTAGATAATGATACTACTTCAATATCAAATGTTCCATTATTTTATTTTAAACAACAGAGAATCGCAAACAATAGCATTTCTCTAAGATTAAATAAAAACCATAATTACAATTACAAACATATTACACTTAATTTTTCAATTGCGAAAAATTAACTTTGAGTTGTGCTAGTAAAATATCTTTTAACGTTACACTACACAAATTAAAAAACATGCATTCTTTACTTATTAATTTTGGTCATGAAAAATGTTAGATGAAAATAGAATTGTTATATAAAACACTTGTGTTTTAAGATTTTTTTGCTTTTAAAATCGCAATTTAGTGTAAAATGAACCTGTAAGCTGAACATTAAATGCTATAAATTTTATAGTCGGGGGTAATACCACAAGATGTTAAAATTTGCCGGCCAAATTTTGATTTGACACAAGTTGTTGCTTAGTAACAATTTATTTGAGTTTAAATTGAAAAGCAATAACGACTGTTACAAATAAAAATTTGGCTTGCACAAAATTTTAACCTTGAATGGTATTTGTAGCGATCTCCATGACTGAAGTGTGACGTTTAAACCATTTGTAGAAAACTTAAACTCTAATATTTTCCAAAATTTCACTGCTTTGCTATGGTGAAGGTAAACAAAAATTTATCCGATTGCAAATAGTAAGGTTCCTATTTATCCGCTAGCAAGCGTGATAAATCGTATATGCATTTATTTGCATTGACATTGATTGACATTAATGACAATAGTGGAATTATCGAGACAAATTTTTGTTAAGGGACTTAATTTAGAAAATTTTGAAAATCCGTGTTGACTAATTTTTGTTGAACAATCCTGGCAAGAGAATTAGTAAAGGATTTTCTAACAGTGGCGATGTTTACGCGTCATGTAAAGACAATTTATAGTTCTAGAAGACCAAATTGGCACAATGCGATCATAAATTTGATCAAACGTTGCATCTAATTGTTATCGGTTTTGCGTGATAGCGGTCTTAATACAAAAGCGGAACATATTATTGAAATTCAAACGGTGTGTTTGATGCAAGGTCGGAGTATGACTTGCCCACTCGTTGTTTTATTGAGTATTACCAATGTTATTTAACGGACCTTGAAGTAGAAATGCAGTTATGTAAAAATATAGAGTAACGCTAATAGAATACAAAAGAAATGGAGTAATATTGTTAACTTTATTAAGTAAAATCGTAATGATAGTGTTATGTTGCACGAAAGTAATTAAATTATGCTACTTATAAGGATTGCGGAAACGCAAAAAGCGGGTTTATGGTGCGAATTAACATTTTATGATTTTTAAGAAGTAGTAGCAACTTTGGCAGCGAATTGTTTCATTATTTCAGAGTATCGATAACAGTTATTTTTTCCGCTGTTTATAGCGCTGTGACATAATGACCCAAGTAGAGTAAGGGATTGGCTGTGAAAACGCAGGGCATTGTGTGCAAATGTCAATGTCTTATTTGTAGTAAAACAGCTGAGCCTGTGCGTGAATGTGTAGTGAGCAATAAGCTCATGAAAGGCGTCTGTGATATCCTTTAGATAAAGGAAGCTGTGGGAACACTGTTGCGTTCTGCCTCTTCATAAAAAAATAACATACTATATAGCACTTTTGTTTTTATTTGGATCGTATAATTACCACTCCCTTTTAGAAAAAAGTGCTAATGTAATATTATTGTACCCCATTCACGAGATGAGCTACTTTTATCTACTCATAGTCATAGATACACGGACGCACTTTTAACGCATTACGGAAGCAAGTATCAGGTACCTAACCAAAAAAGTTCGTGCGGTTTATTAAATACATATTGCCATGAATATTTTTTAGGTTGTTGTTATCGATAGCACTTGTTTATACAGGGTGATTGATTGAGACCGGGACTTAAAAAGATATGAAGAATCAAACTGATCTGAAATTTTGGTTATGACCACAATGGCATCTGATCTGTTTATTGAAAATATTTTCAAGATGGCGACATTTCCGGATATACCGGAAGTTGACGTCTACTTTCTTATTTCAGATACAATGGTATATTTTTTATTGCATTTTTGGATTTAACACGTTGTATTAGAGGGACTTTTGATAGCATTCCCTATACCTAAGTGTAGTCGTTTTTTAGATTTTTGGACTTTTTTGTTTTTTTTTTACATTTTCATTAATGCTTAATATTATCTACCGCCGTTATTTTTAAAGAGAAAACCCTCAAATTTAGACCATGCATAGAAGAAACCCTGGAGTTCATGCTGGAATTTTTCCAATCGATGCATTACTTACAGGGTGTCCAAAATTTAATTTCCTTTTAATATAACTTCAGACCAGTAAAACTCGTTTATTTTAAACACAATGCCCAATTTTTTTTCCATTTTATAATGCAAAATTAAATTCTGCATCAATCTGTATTAGCAATTCCTATACCTATCTGCAACAATTTTCGAGTTATTAAGAATTTTTGATAACGTTAAGAGAAATTGCAACATTTTTAAATAGTAGGCCTTGGAAACGTCAACTAATACCAATATTAATAACTGCCAACCACGTTTATTGCGTTTGTCTGTAGTGTTCATGAAAATGAAAAATCAAGAGTATTCAAACACGGATATTTTGAATTTATTTTACATTCATGGACAATATCAGAAGATTGTTGAAAGTGCGAACGAAGAGTTGTGCATTTTTAACGTAGCTTGTACAGCATAGTATGTCAAACCCAAGTCTTGCGCTGCCGATCGAATTGACCGCTAAAGATGGGCATTAAAATATCCCAGGATGTTAACTTCATTAGTTTCATTATTTATCACACGCTTAGGTCGATTACTAGCAGATTTCACTCGTTTAAATTGCAAAAATTTGATTCTATTCACTGAAATTTCCGTCTGGTCATTACAGTCAAATGAGAATACCTCTTACTGAACACACGGAAAGTTCTTTTAATAATCTTGTGACATTCTCCAACAATATAAAATAAGTTCAAAATATTCGTGTTTGAATACTCTTGATTTTCCATTTTCATGAACACTACAGACAAACGCTATGAAAGTAGTTGACAGTTATTATTATTGGCTTTTGTTGTCATTTTCAAGGCCTACTATTAAAAAATGTTGCAATTTCTCTTAAATTTATCTAAAATTCTTAATAACTCAAAAATTATTGCAGATAGGTATAGCAAACGCTAATACAGATTGAATCAGAATTTAATTTTGCATTATAAAATGAAAAAAACAAATTGGTCATTGTATTTGAAATAAACGAGTTTTACTGATCTGAAGTTGCATTAAAAGGAAATTAAATTTTGTACACCCTGTAAGTAATGCATCGATTGGAAAAATTCCAGCATGAACTCCAGGGTTTCTTCTATGCATAGTCTAAATTTGAGGGTTTTCTCTTTAAAAATGGCGGCGGTAGATAATATTAGGCATCACGATGAAAATCAAAAAAGTCCAAAAATCTAAAAAACGACTGCATTTAGGTATAGGGAATGCCATAAAAAGTCGCTCTAAAATAACATTTAAATCCAAAAATGCAATAAAAAGTAGATCATTGCATTTGAAATAAGAAAGTAGTCGTCAACTTCCAGTACTTCCGAAAGTGTCGCCATCTTGAAAATATTTTCAATAAACAGATCAGATGCCATTATGGTCATAAAATACAAAAATTATAGGGGCGAATCTTTCCATTAGAACATCCTGTAAGGGTTCGTCAGAACCAAAACTGCAGGTCTAACTTTGAAAAAATGCCTGTTTTGTAACAAAGCAAATCCTTACAATTCCGAAAAAAAGGTAAATGATGAATAAAAATAAATAAACTGGAAGTACCAAGCGCAAGCGTTTGCTAGTCGGATCTAACGGTTAACCTTACGCTGTTCTCTTTGGTGATATTTAAAAATTATCACTATTAGTTCTAGACTTGGAAACTATTGCTTTAACTGATTACAAATAAAAACAATCTAATTAAAACGCAAATTTATCAACGACTCAACAATTTTACTGAGAACATGCATATTTTTACCATATAGGGCGTGGAGTTTAAAAGTAAAATAAGTCAATAAATCATATTCCGAAGTAATAAATAATATTTTGTACACCACACGTTAGAGAAATTATAGGAAATGTTGGAACATAAATCTTGACTGTGCAAATAAATAACACAGTTTACGGCATATCAGATTTTGCATAACACACATTGGGTGTTAATAATCATTTAATTTGTTGACATGGGTAGATGTAATTAAGAATGTTTTTGAGCAAATTAAATTTCAGTGGCGCCTTTAATTTACTACCGACATTAAAAATTTTGTAATGAACGTGCAATTTTCAGACGAATTAAAAGCAAATGATTTCTTAATATCGTTTAGTAGTACTGAGCAATACTTTAATTAGTATTTGTCCGTGAATTTTTATTATCGCCCGTGTACTACGACCAGAATAACAACAAAGTTTGGCGTTTCGAAATAGTGCGATTGTTAATTGTTTAGTTGTAACACTTAATTTGCAACTTTTCGGGTTATGTAATGGAGGTTTTATGTAAGACATTAAAATTTTCGCAGCAAATTAACGTTACATTTTAAATTTTGGGTGTTAAGTTATGAAGAAAATTAAATAATCGCAGTATTTTGCAAACAAAATTTTTCGCATTTCATTATTATAATTAATGTACAGTTTGCTGTAAAGTAATTATTAATATAATACATAATTTTTAAATTAAATACATCGACGCTTAGATTATAAATTTAAATTTTTCTGGGAAACATTGATGTCTTATGAAAATATAACAAAACAAACTATGTTGAGTATTGCTAAAGGGGCCACATTTTGTGTGGGATAAGACCCTAGATTTTTTTGTGGGGGGTATGGATGAAAACAAACACAAATGTTAAAAAAAAGAATGAATTTAATTCTATATAAATATAAATAAGTAATAATGTTGTATGGCAAAACATTTTTGAGAGGAATATCACTGGAGCGAAAATGAAAAAATACCTCCATCTATTTATTTTTCTGTTTAGAGTTTTGCTTAATCCAACATTTAATTTTTTAATTTAAACGAAAAAATGGTAAAATTACATCTACATTATTAGAAATGTAGAAAATAAGTAAGGAAAAGATAATATTATAACTTCCTTTTGTTTTTATCTTTCAATTGTTTAAAAATACCGCTGTCTACCTTCACAGCCTATTTGAAAATATTACGTTGCCCTAATAATTTATAATAAAATCGCGATATCTCGAAAAATATAAGTTTTAGGTATGAAACATGGATAATGTTTTTGAAAGACAATCAAATTTTTTACAAGACCATGTAAAAACAAATAGGATGTTGTATTTAAAAAAATTGAGTTATCGATGTTTAAAGTTTCACAAGTTTGACCAAGCGTAAAAAACATCCTGTATAATATATTAAAAATGTAGCTAGTGCAAAGTGTTAAATAATCTATTGTCAATCTAATTTTTAAACGAAATTCTACTGCCTATTTAAACAACTTACATGTTAAAAAAATTGAAATTGCTGTATCGCTCAAAATTTTCATAAAAATGTAAATTTTACGAAAACTATTGACTTTAGACCCATAACCTTTTACATTTTTTAAAGTGCATTTTAAGAGGAATACAAAAATGTAAACAGGGTGTTCTATTTAAAATTTCAAAGCTTGAGTCCGTTTCCGGTTGAACCGGAAGTCGCATTGCAACCTTAATATTTTCATCTAATCCGAAAAATACCATAACGCTCAGATACAAAATTTCATTGTTATATCTGCAATAGTATTCTAGATATTTGTCTATTTCCATAATTTTGCGAAACCCTGTATAATATTGTATTGTATTACCTATATACTAATATTACACTTTTGCTTTTATCATTTATTTTTCATTTCATTTTATTTTTTTGTAATAAATTGAGAATTGCGATATATTCTCTAAAAAGCGGGACATTCTTTAAATTTCGTGAGACGCGGGACATATGATTCCAAATTGGAACTGTCCCGCTGAAAGCGGGACGTGTGGTCTCCTTAAGTATTGCACAAAACTGATTAATTTTCAAAAACAAGTTTAGTTTAATTTAAAATAATTTTTTAGTATTTAAGATTGTATTTTTTACTTAAATTTCGAATTAATTGCAATAAATATGTTTTGTCCGCTTGACTTCTCAGGGTTTGTTAATAAATACGTTTTTTTAAAGTTTTATTTAATTGGTCATACTATGTGTTTATTTTTAAAAGAAAATGGCATTATTTAATAAGTTAAGAATGAACAAGTTACTTTTTTACCAAAGTAAATAATTTTAGTATTTTAAGAGTATCTACATGTGTAAAAAAGAGTTTAAAAAAAAATCTTTTTTATTAGTGCAAATAATATAATCAAGTAATATACCGGGTGTTTCAGTTTGACTGTCGCACCCTATAACTTTTTAATTATTGAAAATAACCCCAACAAACCTTATATTTTTGAAAACGGCGACAAATTTATTATTAAATGATGTGCATTTGTTATCTCTACGACGACGTTGTCAAATCCGCGATAGGCAATTGTTTTTTTTTTTTTTAAATTACATAGTGTACATGTTTTTGTTGATTCGGATAGAGAATTTAATTTTGAATCCGACTATGTATTAGAAACGTATGCATACATAAGAAAATTTTCGAGAAAAATCAGTTCAAAGTTTATTCAAATTGTAGCAAACAGTCTATTTTTAACATAACAAAAAACGATCAAATCTTAAAATTTTTACTAAAACTGTCAATGGAAAATTAATTTTTAATAAAAATAAAAACAAATAATAAACGTCGACATAAAAAAATTTCTTATGTATGCATACTTTTTTAATACATCGGATTCAGAATTAAATTCTCTATCCGAATCAACCAAAACATATATACTATGTAATTTTAAAAAAAAACAATTGCCTATCGCGGATTTGACATCGTAGAGATAACAAATGCACATCATTTAATAGAGAATTTTTCGTAGTTTCCAAAAATATAAGGTTATTTTTAATAATTAAAAAGTTATAGGGGTGCGACAGTCAAACTGACTCACCCGTTATACTTAAAGTCAGACAAAAGTCTAGCTCAGTTTGAGATAATTAATTCAGTTTGTTAATCAAAGGTAGTAACGGAAAAACAAAACTGAATCGACCAATAACGACCACTGAAAAAGTGGGCAGTTATATTAAAATGCAGTATAAACCAATTGGTTATGAAAATTGTAACATATTTTTAAAATTTTCATAGTGTAGCAATAAAAAAAAATTGCTCAGAATTTTGCAGTTTAATAAAAACGGTTGCGGATATCTGAAATCTGTTTTATTATTATTAATCAACAATAAAAAAAAATCAAATAGTTGCCCTCGAATTTTAATCAACCTGTGTAATAAAATTTTAACGTAACATTTTGTATAGCTTGATAATTAGTAGATACGAGCATGTATTTATTATATTCCTGGTATAACTGTTTTAAATTAAAATTTTCTTGGGATCCGTAGGAGGAACAGGATGTCTTTTTAACAATATTGTGATCAACATATGTTGCACTGCGAATAAATAAACTAGTCATTTTTAATTGGGGCTACATAAAAAATACACAGTTGTATAGGTGTAAATTAAATATCTATAAAAAATTTGATAGTTTGGTTCTGTATAGTGATTTATAATCTGGTTTAAAAAAAAATTACATAAATATTAAGTCATTAGAGCTTTATTTTATTAATATCTGCTTGTAAACACATTTATAAACGTATAAAAGAAGTTTTAGCTAGCTGAACGAGAGAATGTGCAATAGAAAAAAACATATGCAACGTTTAAGCTAAAACAAATTCTTAAAATATTAAAAAAATTAATTAACAAATAAACAAATAAAAATGGATATAGAAAGATACAAACAATGCAAAAACTAAACTTGAAAATGTTTGTTATAAGAAACGCATTTGTTTCTTTTAAAACCGCACTTTCATTTGTTCCGAGTGACAATAAAGGTCGATAGTATTATAAAAATGACATTTAGTTAGCTGCGAGTGTAATTTAAAAGACGTTGCCATTTGATTTTGACGCTTAGAGTAGAAAATGTTTCTTTGTATCGCTTGGCAATACAGTACCTACTTATTAATTAAATTATTTCCCGGATCTAAGAATTTATGGACATGTTGTTGTGTTATAGACAACCAGGAATCGATATGGTTGTTAACACGACTTTACATTTCTATAGGAGGCTATTTCTTTGAAATAACGCTTTGAGATTACAAAAATTATACAGGGTATCTGTTAAATATGTCCATAAATTTAGGCACAGATTCAGAAATGAAAATCAAGCAGGAAAGTTTTATAAGCGTTTGGGTTTTGACATGTCTTTACAAAGATACGCAATATTTTGTAATTGCTGAAATATAAAATTTTCAACGATTCGGTTATACCGCGGTTATATTATAACGCGGGTTTGCGAGGTTGTATCCGACCCGCGTTATAAGCGCCTTCCATTGTATTTAGTATTTTAATAAAAGTAATATAATACTGTAATCGTATACAAGGTGTCCCAGATTACATTTCCAGCATGGGGATCTCGCTTATTATAAGAGATACAGGTTTGTTTGAATTAGATGAATTATTCCTTAGTATGAGAGGAGCCAGAATCAATTTTTAAAAGTACAAAATTTCTCGTGCTTCAGTTGTTATAGCAAAAAATATGAAAATGTCTAATTTCTTTTTTCTCTCATAACTTTTTTGTCTTAATAATTACAACAATTTTATTTGTACTTTTTTAAGGTACTTTGTAATGAAGAATGTAACTGTTATTTTAGATTATTTTTAACACTTACCATTTTTGAGATATTACCCCTAACTTCATTTTTGTTTATGGGCCGCGAAGTTAGCTATGGAATAGTTGAATGTGCTTTTTTTTCCTCTTTAAAATGAGATATTACTTGTTATATTTATATTTATAAATAAGTCACAAAATCAAGAAAAATCTTATTTTACCCATCACTTATCAAGCTATCTGTGAAAATAAAAACAAAAAACAACTAATTAAATGTCAAATGACAGTTACTGTTTGTCTGCGGTATCATTTATTAGAAATTCACATTATTGTTGTGTAATTCGATAGTCTTTGTAGTAATTGTTATAATGATGGCTACATTTAAAAATAGCAAAAAATCTGCCATGTTGAGATGCTACATTCTTCGCCATAAAAACTGTGTAGAAGCTAAGCAAATATACTTAGAGCTATATCCCGAGAAAAGGCAACGAAGGATTTGTAATTACAAAAATTTGGAAATAAATTTAAAAGTATATGTTTTTTTCGACAAACCAACCAAAAATCCAAAACAAATCAATGATTAATTAGAATTATTTATTTTACACAGTTTCTATTGCAAATAATGTGGCATTTCAACATATAACATTTTTAATTAGTTGTAAATGTGCTCATAATTATATGATAACAAATTTGCTACAAAGACCATCGAATTACACAACAATACTAAACAATTCTAATAAATGATACCGCAGACAAATGGTAACTGTCATTTGACATTTAATTAGTTGTTTTTTGTTTTTATTTTCATAGATAGCTTGATAAGTGATGGGTAAAATACGATTTTTCTTGATTTTGTGACTTATTTATAAAAATAAATGTAGCAAGTAATATCTCATTTTAAAGAGGAAAAAAAAAAACACATTCGACTATTCCATAGCCAACTTCGTGGCCCATAAGAAAAAATGAAGTTAGGGGTAATATCTCGAAAATGGTAAGTGTTAAAAATAATCTAAAATAACAGTTACATTCTCCATAAAAAAGTACCTTAAGAAAATACAAATAAATTTGTTGTAATGATTAAGATAAAAAAGTTATGAGAGAAAAAAGAAATTGGACATTTTCATATTTTTTGCTATAACATCTGAAGCACGAGCAATTTTGTACTTTTAAAAATTGATTGTGGTTCCTCTCATACTAAGGAATAATACATCTAATTTAAACAAACCTGTATCTCTTATAATAAGCGAGATCCCCATGCTGGAAATGTAATCTGGGACAACCTGTATATGGGCTGTTACCTAAATGTAAAAGACGACCTTATTATAAATGTTATAATAACCATGCAAATTTTAATGTGAAAAATGTGTTATCAAAGTTACACATTTTTAATGAATCACATTTCTGCTTATATTTCCTGTAAAATCTGGCGTATATTACGCATGCTTGATTTAGTCCAAAATTTTCTGGTAAAATGGATATTTGTTTATAATACGCACCATAACTTTTCAACATTTTGTTATGAAACATTTGTTAAAAAACGAAAAGAATAATAACACAGAAATAGGTACGCAATAAATAATATAAAACACATTAAATTTGGCTCCATTTTCACACTTAAATTTGACAGAAACTCGACAGATGTAGTTTGTTTTCGAAATCAAAAACGATGTATTTTTTGTACTTTGCTTATTATACGCCAAAATCAAAAATTGTTCTCAATATCCGGAAAATTTTCGGTAATCTTATAAAACGGAGATAATATTAAAATACTATGGACAAGTTAGCCTCAACTACCGCGCAAATGTGTGCCAATTTACAAAACTTATCTGTAAAACACCCCTCGTTCTACATCGACTTTGTAACTACCAATTTCTTATTTACTTTGGTTAAAGAAAACAAAATTACTCATTAGAAAAGTGTTAACATTAGAACCATATTTCTACATACCCTGATCTTAAAAAAAGACTATCGGCTTTTGAAAACATTCAAATGTGAACACGGGCTAAGATTTGGTTGGCTACATAATTAACCCTGCCCTGTATCAGAGGAATCATGCGTTTTGTATTCTTGTGCTGTCTATAAACGTTATCCAGTCAGGTAATTTTTGCAGATAAAAATTGGACGTTCGCAGATAAAACTAAGGTAGTTTGTAAATTTAGTCGTTCCGATTCCGTTTAAAAAAAAAAAATCGATTGACCTCGTCATTTTGTTTTTGTTTTAAATTCTGTGCTCATTCTCGAAAAAAAATAAATCAAAAAAAAAGTCGGGAGTCGGTAGTTTTTCCGATTCCCGACTCCGACTCCCGACTTCGACTCCCGACTCCGACTCCCGACTCCGACTCCCGATTCCGACTCCCGACTCCGACTCCCGACTCCGACTCCAGACTCATCAAAAAAGCTACGACTCTTCGACTCCCGACTCCCCATCCCTGATTGTAACACCAGGGTTGATTTATGCAATAGAGCAGCGGTCGGGGAACTTTTTTAATCATTACCCCAAAATATTTTTGTGTAAGTTGATATTACCCCATGGCGAAGAGCAAAAAAAACAACGAAATCGCCTCTTTTTAGCATCTTTCATATTATAGCCCCCCATGATAATTTTGAAAAGAAAACAATAACTAAAAATTTAATTTAAACATCATTTATTCAATTTATATATTTATATACTTTTTATTCACAAAAGTTTCATTTTTACCCCCAAAATTTCATTTTTACCCCATTTGGGGTAATTTACCCCGGTTCCCCGACCGCTGCAATAGAGCCTTGTAGTAACATTTTCTAAGTAAGTAGACTTCCATTAAGTCAAAAATCTTAATTTTCGACCTAACTCTGTCGGTAGACTGAAGTTTTGTCATTGGCAATTAGAGATGCACCGCTAAGCAAATTGGCCGATTACCGGTCAATAAACCTTACCATTTCGACCGATTACCGATTAATCGGCCGATTATCGGGTTTTACATATGATTAACGCACTCATAAATGTCTGAATTGGGACACAATTTTGATTTTACTTAAGTTACTTCGTTATATTCGTAACATTCTTAAAACAATTGAACCGACCATTCAAAAACAAATGCAACAAATAAGTAGTTATACCCTGGAAATGAAGGAAATCTAATATTCTCATATTATAATTTTAAGAGCAATAGAATATGAATATATTCCTTAAAAGTGTTTTATTTATTTACTTTTGTTTTTAACATTTTAAAACTCTTTTTAAAATTCAATCTTTTGGCAGAATTAAATGTTATTAGAACCGATTAATTGGCCTAAATACCTATGACCAATTATTCGGCAAAGGAGCCGATTAATCGGTGCATCGCTAGTGCCCACTGGTTTATAAGACTTATTGGCTTATTTTTTTTGAATCTATCGTTTAACTTGTAGAACACCTTCACCGACACCTCGTGTAAAAAATTGCAAACATTTATTACGGAAAAGCCGTTAAAAAAACGTAATAATTTTTTGTCACATGCCTGACTAATTAACAATGGTTTCGCCTTAATTTTCGTGGAATAACGAATGTTAATGCGGCTATTGTGTTTTGTTTGTTGTATTAATTTGCACGACTCACGTGATTTGCTAAAAACCTTCTATTGTCCCAGTATAATTTTATTGCTTTAAAACATCAATAACATTCGAAGAACGTGCGTGTGCATCAAGTGGTAGGTGTATTTTTTAATCATTTTAATTAATACCGACTGATTAGGCAAGATTAACCGAATTCCGGGTGTATTCAAGGCCGTTTCACGTAGATGTCACAACTCCACTCGTCAAAGTCTTTCATACCGACTTTCTATTGAGTATTGGAAAGGGATTTTATTTAAGAGAAGAGATATAGCGATAACAGGTTTACATTTTTCGGTTTTTTTTAAAGTTATTTAAGCAAGGAGTAGTTTCTCTAAACACGTTTTTTTGGTTCGACTTGAACATAATAACTCTCAATTTTCAAAGGAAATGAGTAGATGGAAAAGTTGTATTTATGTGAAGACAAAACATGTTTCTATAAAAATGTTCTTACTTTATTGCACTTCCTCTACGTCAGGTTAGGTAAAGGTGTGAAATATTGCTGCTTATTTTTTTGTAGCTCACAATTTAATTAAAATATTTTTTTAACACAGGATTAATTATAAATGTTTAAAAATGCTTTAAAACAAAAAATTTACCATTTGAATGGTTAGGCATGCGGAATATACAGGGTGATATAAATTTGAGTTTACGCATGGGGATCTCGCTTATTATTATAGCTAGAGTATAGGTTTACATTTGGAAAAGTTGCTAAATTTGGTGCTCATTATTAATCCAAAGAGAAATTGGAAATATCTCAAAAGGTACCCGAGAAAATTAGGAAAAATCGCAAAATACGATTTTTGAAAATCGTCTATAACTCCTTGGGAGTATAAAATATTTCAAATGTGTAAAAACATTGCCCAAGCAACATTTTAAGTCGAATCGGATAGTGGTCACAAATTTTTTCTAGGTCGATACGTTTTTGTTTTATGACAACCAACTTTATTTTTTCTTATGGGCGCAATTTTTGCCATTCACATAATCAAATAGCATTTATTTTTCTGAATCCATTGATGTATCGAACATAGTATTTGACTTCTTCTTTCATTGTCAAATTTGAAAAAATACCTACGTTTTAAGCAATAACCACTATAAATCAGGTTGGCCGGTCATTGTAGTTTATGTTCTTTCCATGACAACCAATTAACAAACTAAAAGTTTTGAAAGCCTGTTACTTGTCAGATTAATAGATTTGTAAAAATGAACTTTAATAACGAAGAAAAACGCGATAATAGTAAATAACTTTTAAATTCATTTTTCTCAAAATTTTTCCCATGTATGCTTTTTTTTATGCATCGGATTCAGAAGTCAATTCTCTATTAGAATCAATAAAAACATGTATACAATTGATTTTTTTTAAGTTGTCTATCGCCAATCTGACATGATTAATCGTAAGAAAAAACATTTGAACGGCATTCGATAGAGATTTTTTCGCGATTTACAACAATGGAAAGTTTTTAGGGATTTTCTCTTAAAATAACCTAGTTATAGGGGTGCGACAGTCCCAAATTCGAGATTCAGCATGAAAATATCGCTTATATTTAAGCGAAATTCAAATCTGAAAAACAAAATTCCTTGACCCTCCTAGTTCAGGAGTTAAAAAAAAAACTGATTTTTGTTTGTTTGTTATTTTTAGAGATGTTGAAAAACTAAATACACTTTCTGTAAGCAACTTTTTATTTTTTATACTCTGATCAAATTACATTTTATGTCAAAGGTGTTGTCTATTATGGAACATTACTAACTTTGTTCTTTATTAAATTTTGGATTTTCCGAATATATTAATGTTATGATAAATAAGCTCAAACAATCGAAAAGTAGCGATTGTTCGTTCATAAAGTCAACTTTGGCATAAAATAAAACATTTTAAACCTATTTCAAATAACTTACAGCAACATTTTAAAAGTTGTTAAGGTCGTAATTTTTTTCGGTATTAAAAAAAAAATGAAACTTCTATACAAAATCTTATTAGATTAGCGTATAGAGAATTAAAAGTTGTTTATAGAAATAGTTTCAATATTTTTAAAAATAACTTTTGCGCTTGGAGGGTCAAACAATTTTTATATCAGATTTGACAAAATTTTGCAATTTTGCTCCAAATTAACCGACTTCATAGCCCTGAAGATAAGGGAGATACTCATGTTGAGCCTAGAATATGGGCAACTCTACTGAAAAAGTCGAAACAATTGTTGGTAACAGTAACATAAGCATTATCAGAAAACATACGATCGTATTCTTATTTTTGTAGATGAGCAAAGCATTTTATTGCAAAATTATTTATATGCGCAACTTTTAATTGTTGATTTAGGTTAGAACACAACGGTAATACTAGATAGACGGTAATTATTCATTTCGCATACAAGAGTTTTGATTTCATATGTAATAAATAATTTTAATCTATACTTAGATATCGCTAACATTATGACTTGTACGTGAATTAAGCAAATGTGAGTAAAATCTACAACAACGATTTATCTTGTAAGTTAAATCGCAAAATCCTGATGTAATATTTTCTTTTTAAAACTTAAGTTCTCAGTGTCTCTATTTACTTAAAAAAAATATTGTTACGGTGTTAGAAATCCATATTTGAGGGACGCTTAAGTGAACACATATATAATAGAATATATACCTAAAGGTTCTACAAATTTTTCGCAGCCCTCATTAAAACCTTTCAAGCCCCCCCCCCCAGGTGGCCTCCGGTTGAGAATCACTGTCATGGAATATGGTACAGAAATTGATTCTGAAACGTTGAATTAAAGAAAATGACCCATTAAGTTACAATTTTAATTTAACACTAAAAATTATTGAAGTATTATAGTTTTCCTATTCTTCATATCGTATTTAAACGAATGTTACTTTATTGATCTGGAAGACATGTAATACTTGTACCTATAACAAATTCAAATGGTAAAAGTTTAGTTTAGTACAAATACAAAATTGTATGAGACGCGTTAATTTCGCCTAAAGAAATGTGTGAAGAATGTGTCTAAGAGTTTATATCTTTAACATGAATAAATACTTAAGTATTTTTAGTTTGTGAAGTGTATCATGGCCAAAAAAACGTTAAAAAACCTACTGTAAGAGGATTTTAACAGACAGTGCCTTTATACAGTTCAGAAGTTCTGCCTAGGTATTAGTTTTAGAATCTAGAACTTTTATAGAAACACGCTGACTTTGTCCTAGAATGTCCGTAACAATTTTAAAATTGTTTTGAAGACTAATTTTGTGCTACATTTTAAAATGGTACTAAAGCTTGAAATATGTTGTTGCAGAATTAATACCAAGGCAGGGCAAATTCAAATATTCCTGGAACTCGATTTATTTACAGCAACATTAATGAAATTGTAATAAATACAATAATTTTCGCGCTCGATATTCGTTAAAAATCTCATACAAAGGTTATCAACTTTTTCTCTTGGAAAAAGGAAAACTGGCTTGTCTTTATGTAATTTGCATGCTCCACAAACGTAACAATAACAAATATATTATGTGCAACTGCAAAAACAATTCCCACGTTATTCGAAAAAATACAATTGTAATTAAAACATACGCGAATAATTATAACGTAGTTTTTGGAATAATTGTCTTGTTTGCATCTCCTATACGCCTACAAAGTTATATGAAGTGATTCAAAAAACTTTATCCTTGCACTAAGTATCTATTATTTTGTTTGTTAATAGTTATGTATTCACAAATGATTATCTGGAAAGTGCGTCCACTCTCTGTAGTATTCAAATATGTGGGCACTCTGTTCAGATTCGTCGAGTAGCAGGTACAAAACTTATTTGGAAAACGGCGCGTAGTGCAAAAATGATTAAAATCACATAAATACGAGTTCTCAACAATTTTAGATACACTGATAGTTTCTCCCGGTTACTCAGAGTAACCGGTACTGGTTAGGTGTATTATTTGGAGGACGGCGCGTGTTCAAATTTTGTACTTTTACATTTAAAAAAATGCGATTTCGTAATTTTCAGTAAAAAAAAGCTTTATTGATTTAACTAGCTTATCTTGTTACACTATTAGCAACGTTAAAAATGAGATCTTAACTTTTAAAGTATTTTTAAACTGATGGCGTTTTATAGTTTTATTAGCACCATCAAAATATTTGACTTTAAATACTTTTAAATATGTGTAAGGCAGAACCAATTATTTCTTAAATAATATAAAAGAAAAAGTTTCTGTACCTCGTGTCGATCTATTCCGACCCCGATATACATCTGAACTGGGTGTTTATCCGCCCAAATACCACCTTTGGCTACGTTACTGATTTAAGTCAGTTTAAGAATCTATGAAAATTTCTCCACTTATCGACCTTGATCTCTTCCGTTTTCGAGATTCTTGCGGTAGTCCCGACAAAACGACCCACAATAGTGTTAAATAAATGTATCCATGAAGGTCAATTACTAGTAGAAAGTAATAATGGCGCCACTGTCCATTATTAAGTAATTTGTGGTGCAGTACGTATTTGAACTATTTCCAATAATTTAAGTTTAATTTTAAGATAAATATGCGAACCAGTTTTATTGTTCAACTTGTTGCTTGTTCGCGAAGGTATGTTAAGAGGTCAAATGCAAGCAAAATGACCGAGTGGTCCCAATATTTTTATTGCTAAATGCGTGTATGATCTCATAAGAAAAAATCGCTAATCACAACGTAAATAACGATATTGAGTTGTTTTATTGCTTCCTAAATTTAGCGTTAAGTTCTTATTACTTACTCAATTCTCTTTAAATTATTCTGTCGTGTTTAGTCATGCATACTTTATTGAATTATTTTAATTGGTTGTTACGCTTTGGTGTTACAACAGTTACCGTTATAAATAAACTACACTAGGCATAATAATGTTCTAGAATATATCGAAACAAAACTTATTTTTAAGACAGATATATTTTGCTTGGTGAGTTCAATATTTTTATGTTCAAAATAATTTTAGCTACGATTTACTGCAAAAGTGTTGTACAGAAATAAAGTCTCAAGTATTTGTTCTCATAATAATATTCACATTATTTAATGATTAATTTATCGGTAACATTTTTTATTGTAAAAATGTACTATAATGAAACAAGTAAAAACTTAATAAATACCTACAAATAAATTGTGAGATTGCAACATTAAAAGCTAACAATTAGATTGTAAGGGTCATAGTTATTAATCTTAAAAATCAAAGTAAAAATACATTAATAAATAATCTTACCGTCATTAAAAATAATTAAAGGTGATTTTAAATTTGTGGATCCTGCTTTTTATAAAATCTAGAGTAAAATTTGGTAAATTTGCTTAATTTTGCACCCATTAATAATATCAAAAGATATTTTAGATATCTAAATAATTTTTTCGCCAAAAGTTTGTTACATAAGAAGATCTAAACATTTTTAGTTATCTATGTATTCGGAGCAACTTATGATTCTGAATTTTAAGTTTTATTAATTTTTCGTTACATCGATTAGTTTTGTTTCTGAACATTGATTTCTATTTTATTATGGACGTAATATTTAATTTTCTCACAACTGACTTAAACTTTTTCCAAAAATAATTCACTTACTAATATTACTAATGAAGATATTGCACAAAAACTTTGTTCCCAATCAATATATTTTTGAAAAGAAACCCACACTTAGTTTAAAGAATAGTTATAAATAACATTTTATGCTAAAATGCATTAAATATTTGTCGGTGACGTTTGAAATCAAATGTATATGTTACTGTTAAATTCCGAAAATTGTTAAATCTTAGGTTTTACCACCATAGTGAGGTGGTTAAAGTCCGAAATTAGCTTCAGTTTCATGAATTTAAAAAAAGCTTTAAACAGCCTTTAACCTGACCCTATATTGCTGACCAAACGAATGAGGGCCAGGGAAAAGGTCGGTTAAAGCTTTTTAAAAAACGTAAAAGCTCGAAATGAAATCGTTCATAAGCTTTTTTTTTGGACTTTCACTACCTCACTGGTAAATGTTAGAATTTACCGATAAAACCTAAGAATTACTAATTTATGGACTTTTGCAGTGACATACACAATGCCATCATTATAAAGGTTTTATTTATGATGAAAGCACAATTTTATAAAGCAGTTGAGCGGCTTTTTAAAAATATGCTATGTATGATTTTTTTTTAAATATAGCAATTGTTTTTCTCCAAATTTCATCTTTATTTTATCAATTATATCCCGTAAATTAAAATATACAAAAAACTTTAAATTAATGGTCTAGAATCTAGACTCTAGATATCTAATTAATTTTGATCTTTTAAATGGCATACCACTTAGAAAGATCAAATATTTGCTATTCCATATTTTAATATTTAGTAATCCATATGAATGTAACAACTTTTTTTGCTGCTTCTTTTATGTTCACTTTTTCCTTCAGTCATACAAATTCCACTCGGAATCAACTTCACTGGTTTTGAACACTCACCTGAAACAAAAAAGAACTAATTACAAAAATGAAATATCGATGATTTTTGTTTAAAAGCTTAAAAAATATTGAATTCTATAATGCTCTTGCTCGTGATTGGTTAGAAACTTATATTTATGTATTTGGTTTTATTAACCTTTCGGTCTTGATTTTTCATTTTATTAGTACAATGTATGAAAAAAATAGAATAGTTTTTCTTTGACAGGATAAAACTAAATTACACGTTGGTTAAATTATTATAATATTTAAACGATTCATTTTAAATTTAATATAAATAATTTTAATTAACAATCACTTATCTACGAAAAATCTCTTTAGTAGTTTCAAGATTTCTGACTTCTCGTCAGTAGCTTTCTTCATTAATTTAAAAAAGTGATTTTTCATAGCCGATAAGAAAAGTTATTTTTAACTATTTGTGTTACTGAACAATATACAGGTTGTTTCTTAAATATTGCAAAAAAAAGTTGATTCCTTATCGAAAATTAAGGAGGGTCTTTCATAAAATTGTTTTTGGACGTCTCCCTTCGGAGTTACACCCCCCACAAGGAGAGCGGTAAAATTAGGTTTTTATTTTATTTCTCAAATGTAGGAGAATAATATTTGGTAGATGTTTTATACTTATTAAAAGGTTTCCCATAGTTATATTTTCAATCATCTCCCACCTTCACAGGGGGCTGAAAAGTTTCTACTATTATCCAAATTTGAGAAATAACATAAAAACCTAATTTTACCGCTCTCCTTTAAGGGGCTGTAACTCCGGAAGGAGATGTCCAAGGAAAAAATTTTATGTAAAAGACACCCCTTAATTTTCGATAAGGAATCATCTCCCGAATTTTGTTTGTAATACTTAAGAAACACCCTGTATACTTATTTTTTGCGAGTATATTATAAACAAAAGCATTTTGTGGGACGGTTGCAGATTTCAATTGTTTAAAGAGTGCGTAAACTTTTTTTATATTCCAAATTAATTGAACAAGATGAACTGTGATAAAAAGGTTATTAAAAAGAATAAAAAGGTACAATTAAAAATGTGTTGGGGACATTTTATTGTTAACAAGTAATTTTAACCCATCCACTTTTTTAAATAGTTTTGTTTTAGTTTGCTGGGTACGCAGGGTACGAATTAAAAATATGCTTAAGTTTGATTTTCAAACGGCCAAACAGCATTAAAAAAAAGTCTGGGGCTAGGACAGTTTTTTTTTTAAATATCTTATTGGCTAGAAAGCCTAGCACGACAGTAGTTGAGAGATGAAAATAATTGGGCACGCAACTTAGCCTAACGCATTACAAATAAATAGGTCAGATTAAAGAATATTTACGTTTCACGAATTCGTATCGATCTGACCTTATCGGTCAACTAACTAAACGTTTGTTAACGCATGATTGCCATTAGATCTTCGAATCTAGTAAGTGCTTGATTAATGTGGCGAAATACTTTAATCGTTGACCATAATATTTGATTTACAGACAGAAAGGTCTTCTCTTAATAACACTACAAAGTTATTAGTAAGTGGTTTTTGTAAAGTTACATAACGATTGTTCACGGGTCAACTGCTATTGTACTTGGTTACAACACACGCAAATATCTTAATGTCAATTGACAATATTTTATCTTATTTTTAAATGAACTTTTTCTGTTGTAAAGGTTTTACGTAATTTGGGGAAAAATAAAAGTATGGAGAGGTAAATAAATACAGCTGTACTTAATTGTTTTACGCATTGGCGCTTGTTCGTTTTGAAAAGGTCATTAACTTACTGGAGACCATACATCACAGTGAGAAGTTAAATTATTTATTGGCAGTGATTGCGTATGTGCAACAAACAGACTTCAGTGTTACAACATAGTATTATTAACTACACGTTTTATGGCAAAATATATTGTACACGCTTCTATTGTAAGCGAAGCCACAAATATTTATTTTATTTATAGTCGTAATTTGTTATTTGTGTGTTTAAAAGGTGTTTCATAATCAAACCTTGACAAGATTGAAAATGTATTGTAACAAAGTAGGACATCGAGTACCATCATTTTTAGTTAATGCATACAATATTCTTCTATATTCAAATATTCTTTGACTGGAAAATAGGGAAAAACATACCTATTGATCATTTTATATCGATGCGAAAATATAAGCGAGAAATTTTCGTATTTCTTTAAATTTAAATAAAATATCAAAAGTGTAATTTCAAGCCCATTACTAAGCTTCAAAACGTCTGACGTATTAAATCAACAAGCACGAAGTGTCAAACTTGGTTGTTTGTAACGCATCGGGAGATATTCCGGACATAAGCAAAGTTACAAAACAGCTAATAGTATTTTATCGGAAGAATTTACCAATGAAAACGGAAACCAAATATCTAAATCCAATACCGAGATATAGCCCAAAAATAAAGCCCAATAGGTACATATTTCAAAACTGTGAAAGTACTCTTTAACGATCGGTATATTGAACATGAACATGATCAAGCAAGTAATGAGAGATATAAAAGAAATAAAACATGACCAGAGGTCATATCAAGAGGAACTGAAACAGAAAAATGAATGACTGAAAAATGAAAAGATTATAATCTTTTAGATGAAATCCGTAGAAGATAGAGTTAGAAGACTGGAAAACTAACCAAAAATAATATCGTTGTGACAGGCTTGGAGATAAAAAGCAGACCTCATATATGAATTTAAACACCTTATTGAAAGAGGAACAGGAATAAAAGTTCAGATTAAAAACGCCATACAGATAGGAACAAAAGCATGTAAGTTAGAACTAGTCAAACCACTAGAAAAAGAAAAGGTAATGAAAAACAAGTATAAGTTAAAACAACTCCAAGAAATAATATATAACAACGAAATGACAAAGGAGGAACTGAAAATTCAAAAGAAGCTAAAACAAATAGCGGAAGAAGAGAGACAGAAAGGAAGAACAACGAAAATAGGATATCAAAAGATCACAATTTATGGAAAGAATGGAGATGGGCCAGGGAGCAGGAAAAGTTGAAAGAGAATAAAACAACAAACCATCAACCTCCAAAAAACTGATAGTAAAGAATAACAGAAATATTAGTTTAACGATACAGGCAATGGAAAAGGACACGAGGAAAAAAAAAGAAATAAGTAAAGATAACAAGAGGACATCGGAAATGACACAAGCAATGAAAAAGGACTCAATATTTTCAAACGCAAACCCCTGTATTTTCTTATGTCATATAAGATCATTTGATTCAAAAATTGGACAAAATGAGTTTTACTCAAATTTTTGTAGTAAAATATCATTTTAAATATTACCTGTCATATATCATTGAAATCAGAAGACAAAATGCTATCTGACTATGAGATTATTTTTTTTCGCCGTATTTACAAAAATGAAGTTGATGATGTTTCTAAAGAGACGAAACGTTGTTGAAAATTTTATGTTATCTCAAAATATAAAGCGTAAGAAGTTGCCATGGAGAAGTGTTTCCAGATTGTCATCTTAAAAATGTAGGAATAGGGCTAAAAAACGAAAATAAATTTTTTCAGTTTTTCTTGAATAACTTTTGAACTAGGACAGCTATGAAAATTTTCTTTGCAGATACCTGATGAGCATCTGATTTCGCAACTTTGCCCTAATTTAATCGACCTTGTAGCTCTTAAGACAAGCGAGATCCCCATGCATTTACTCGAATTTGGGACACCCTGTATATTGAAATTTTATTTTTAAATCTTCTTAAGTTATATTTGCAATCTGCTTACTATGAAGCCTATAAGCAAATTTGTTGACAATCTAGACTTGGTAAACGAGAATTTAAATAAGTAAATTGTATTTCTAATATCCATTGTAATTCGTTCGGAAACGGAATAGTGTTTTTTAAAACTGAAAAAACGTGCTGAAATGGCAGGTGAAACAACTTTATTGGAGGCTTAAAAAATTAAAAATACCTTTTAACGATAGTAATGTGGTATTTTAGCGTTAAAATAGGAATTATTCAAATACACCCTTAAAAAAAAGTATCTGCTTCATTATTCCACTAGTTATTAAGTAAAGGCTACTAGGTTTGCGTTCTTTTTTATTACCTTCCGCATAGCAAAAAATAACCTTAACATAACTTAGAGTCGCCAGTGTAGCGATAGTTAATTCAACAAAGGGATAGAAGTCTCGTCAATCGAGCGAGTGCGTCCAATCAAGTTTTAATGTTATAATCAAGAAAAGGAGACAATTGTTAGTATTGTTAGGAGCTAATAATAGCTTCATATATGAGTAGTATTTTCTATAAACAGCTAAAAGTGTGTTAATAGTATAGATAAACTTATGTATTTCAAGGATGTATTTAATGTCGTTTGCATCTGCATTTAATTTTAGATGTTTTGTTGCAATTCTTTTGTTACCGGTGTGTTTAATGGTATGTTTAGACGTGTTTGAGATAAAGTATTTACATCGGTAATGAAGCATCATTACGAGAAATCTTTACGTAAAATTGTAACCTACTGATTATACGTTTGGTTGTCAGCAGCTTATGAGTTGTAATTTGCACATCCGCATCTACATCAAAGCAAAGCTCTACACATGTACTGTAAGAATTTAATTTCTTTTACTACATCTAACAAAATTTTTGTCTGTCTTTGTCACTGTACCACAGTGGTTTCCAACCTTTTTGTACCTCCGCCCCCCTTTTTCATAAAAAAAAATTTGCGACCCCCTCACTTTTTGTCTTCTTCTTCTTCTTCTTAATCGTTTCCTCTTGTACCTTTCGGTGTCGAGGTTGCTTTTCTGTTACTGTATTATCTTTCTCCACTCCTTCCTATCGTTGGCTAATTGTGGCACATCTTTCCAGCTGACTCCTTTTCCTTCTAGTCTCTTCCTCACTTCTTTTTCCCATTTTATTCTTGGCCTTCCTCTAGTTCTTTTCCCCTCTATCTGCATTTTCCATCCTATTTTCGCGTATCTACTTTCTGGCATGCGTAGTAAATGCCCCAGCCATCGTAATTGATTCGTCTCCATCTTTTTCTTAATATCTGTTACTCCAAGTTTATTTCGGATTTTTTCGTTACTGATTTTATCGATCAGTCTACATCCCTCTATTCTTCTCAAAAATCTCATTTCCTGTACCTGTATTCTTTGTTTTTGTTTTTGAGTTAGTGTCCAAGTTTCTGAACTGTACGTGAGTATGGGTACGTACACTGCATTAAAAACTCGCGTCTTCGTCTCTTTTGATATTTCCTTCTTACTTATCAGACATTTATTTGTGGCGTAGTAAAATTTCGTCGCTGCCGCTATTCTGTTATTCAGATCTTCCTCCAATTTACCGTTTTCTGCAATTATTGTTCCTAAATATTTAAAACTTGCTACCTGTTCTATCTTTTTTTGGTCTAGCATTATTGTAGCTGGTTCATGATTTTTCGCTATAACCATAACCTTTGTCTTTGTTATATTAATATTCATATTATATCTGCTTAATGTATCTGCCCATACGCCTAGATTAAATTGCAAGTCCTTTTCGCTTTTAGCTAATAACACCACATCATCTGCAAAGGCTAATTCTGTTAAGGATATTGGTTTTAGTTTATTCCAACCCCAGTGGGCTTTCTTTGTGTTTTGCTTACATTCTTTAATAATTTTATACATAAGAATTATAAAGAGCAGAGGACTTAATGTGCCTCCTTGTCTTACTCCCACTGTTGTTATAAATTCCTGGGAACTGCTGTTGTGGGTTCGCACATAATTTCTTCTGCTCTTATATAAACTCTTGATGGCGTTTAATAATCCTTCTCGAACTCTACTTTGTTTAAATATCTTCCAGATCTATTCCCTTGGCACTCTATCGAAGGCTTTAGAAAGATCGATAAAGCACAAATACACCATCTTTGAATGTTCCATTGATTTTTCACTTAACTGTCTTAGCGTAAAAATTAGATCTTGCGTGCTTCTACCCGGTCTAAATCCGCATTGCGCCTCTTCCAAATTACTTTCGAAATGTTTTCTTAATCTCTCCTCCAATATTCTTTCATATAATTTTTCTACTACACTAAGTAGAGATATGCCTCTATAGTTTTCGCAATTTTTGCTGTCGCCAGTCTTGAATATCGGTAATATAACAGATACCTCCCAGTCCTTTGGAATATCTTTTTCCTGCCAAGCTTTATTTACTATTCTTAACAGCATTTTCTTACCCTCTACTCCCATGTACTTAATCATTTCAGGTAAAACGCCATCATGCCCTGCTGCTTTTCCAATTTTCATTTTATGAATCGCTCTATCCAACCAACTCATCTTCGGTTATTTCTTGTTCATATTCTTGTTCAATTGTTTCGTATTCCTCCTGTCCTTGTTCTTCTTCCTCGTCATTCATTGTGTTATCACTTTCCAATAACTCCTTAAAATAATTACCCCATCTTTCGATAATTTCTTTTTCTGTTGTCAGTATTTTTCCCTGTTTATCCATTATTTGCTTTAATGTATGGTTTTTATCTTGTTTTAGGTTTTTTAATACCTTGTAGAAGAGTTTTTGATTGCTCGCATAACGTTCTTCCATTCTTTAATAATCGCTCACTTTTTGTAACAATCTAATTTCATAAAAACTGTTCTGATGTAATAATTATGTAATGTGCTACAAAACAATAAACCATATTCTGTATAAATAAAGTTCTTTTTGTTTGTTTGTATTCAAAAATGATATTTTGATAACAGCTGCGCCCCCCTAATAGTCTCGCCCCTAGGGGGCCGCGCCCCACCGGTTGGAAACCACTGCGGTACCATAACCCAAACTTTTATATTTTCAAAACGTTAGGTACATTTTGGAATGTATTTTCTGATTTAAGTTGGTCAGTTAGTTATTGTAATGTATTTACTTAATGCATATTCGTTGCATGAAAACAGAACTATTGTATGTTTTTGGTTAAAATTAAATTTTTGTTAACTCTAAACAATTTTAATGGTCCAATAATAATCGTGATCGTTTTCGTCATAGTTAAGATAATATGTATTCTAATTTTTGCAGACAAGAAGTTATTAATCGGAAAATATTCCACTCAACAGTGTTGGATTAACTGGAGTTTATATTGTTATGATTTTGACATGTGCTTCAACAATAAAGATACCGTATAACCCCAATCAGTTTGAATGATCTATTTCTGCGATTGTCAATTTTTTGACAGCAAAGGCCTTATTTTAACACGAAAAATACGGCTGACCCCACTGAAGGGACAATTTTTACCTTAAGTATGGTCTATATTTTTACATCTGGCACTATGAATAACAAACCAGGATCTTAAAAAAAAATGTATATTAGCAAACAGTCAACTTTATTATTGTATAATACTTTCATGTAACAAACAGAATTAATTGGGATCAGTAATGCTGTTTGACTAAAGCAAGTTCAAAAATGTTTGGCTTGATAGTGCTAACTTGCATTTACAGATCAGATTTTGCCTTGGGGTACAAAAGTGCTGGAAGGTCCGTTTGCACAAACAGGGCCTGACCTAGCTCTTTCGCCTCCCTTGGCAAAAATCATTTTTACCGCCCTTTATATTTAATTATAAATATTTGTTTTAAAATATAATTTTTGACTGTAAGTGAAACCTTTTGTAGGTATTTGTTGGAGAACAATCCTTTTTGTTTTATAAAAAAAAATACTTATAAGCAACAAAACAGATGTAAGTAGATGGTAGGTACCTATTTTTTAAATCACAAAATACATTAAAAACGTTTTCACTTTAATAAATTCTGTTTCAGATTTGTTTTCGGCTAATTCTTTTATAATTTCTTTTAAACATATTTTATCACCTAGCTCGTGGGGTGTAGGAACATTCTTCGCCCACAATTCTTGGCCCACAATTCTTCGCCTCCACAATTCTTCGCCCTCATTTTTTTCCCCTACACAGTTCTTCGCCGCCTCAATTCTTCGCCGGTACAATTCTTCGCCGCCACAATTTTCCGCCGCATACAAGCATATCACAAATTTTGTTTGTAAATGTGATTGTTTTTATTTATAAAGTAATTTTTACTATTAACTTTACATTAGTCTAAAGTTGTTTCTGGTGTATTAATACTTCTTCTTTTAATTTTATGTTTAAAACTTGCTACATAAATAGCGTATGTTGCGATTTTTAATCTTGTTTATGTTATTATGGGTCAATCTAAACAGATGAATCTTCCTTAGGTGTAAACACAGTTTACTGTGGTCACCATTGTTGCTATTGAGATTATGATTGTTGTTAACAAAGGTAACCATAGTAAAATGTGTTTACACCTAAGGAAGATTCATCTGTTTAGAATGACCCATAGTATGAATAAAAATTAACCTAACCTAACCTGACATTATCTAACCTAATGTAAAATAATTTGTAAAAATTACATTATAAATAAAAACACATTTACAAATAAAATTTGTGATATGCTTGTATGCGGCGAAAAATTGTGGCGGCGAAGAATTGTGCCGGCGGAGAATTGTGGCGGCGAAGAATTGTGTAGGAGAAGATTTGTTGGCGAAGAATTGTGGGGGAAGAATGTTCCCGACACGATGACACCATACTTTTAATTTCTTTGTCATTGCTTTAATATTGTTTTTAACATTAAAAATTGTTACAGATGCACGATGTAGGTTTAAATTAAGTCCTTGCTGATCTCCCAGATGTTATAGCGAACCCGTAAGAGTCCGCTGCCCACAGTTTGGAAACCGCTGATCTATGTGATTCGTTTTTTGTTATAAATGTCTGGGATGTTCCAAATTCGAGGCCCTACACGGGATCTCGCTTATTAAGAACTATGAAGTCTGTTAAATTCCGATAAAGTTGAGTAATTTGTTACCTACTTAGCATAGAAATTATTCAGGAAGAAAAAGTAAATTGTTGAGATCAACGAAATGCTTTACCAGTTTCAAGATTCATGTCTGTCTATCAGTGGTAGTCCTATTAATAAACAAAACTGCGACTAATGAAGTGGTGTTTTGAGTTAGTTATAATAATTTTAGTATTTCTAAAAGTAAAGGAAATAAGTTAAACCGATTTTTTTTAAATCTTAAAATAAGAGAGCTATGAAAATTTTGGCCTGAGATTTAAATTTATCTTAAATTAAGCAACTTTGCTTCAATTTAACCGTCTTCTTAGGGTAAGCAAAAACTCCATGTTGGCCTCGAATTTGAAGAACTCAGGTTTGTTTTTTATTTAGTTTTAAAATGTAATACTTGTCATGTAATTATAAATAAACCGTTTTTAATCCTTAAACTGTGGATAAAGTGAAAGAGCAAGCAGCTCTAGAATTTAGTTTAAAAGAACGCCGCATACATATACAGTATGCAAATTACCGCCTATAACTTTAGCAGTAACTGGAACTACCTCGATTTTGTTCTGAACAAATGGTACAGACATGGAATTTAGTTCAATGCATAAGTCTAATTGAAATATATTACAACTTTCAAAATAACTAACAGAAACGTCTTTGAACTATGGGAATTTTCACTTCAGCAGCATGTTACTTACATGTAATTGACAGTTTTATCGTACAGCGAATGCAAATTTTTAACACCAATCAAACACACACATGAATAATACGATATCCATAATATTAATTATATTTTTGAAGCAAAGTTCCTTATTTTTTTATAATTAGGTACTAAAAATTAATTAGTTATTTAAAAAATAATCTAGAACGAAGTTAACGGTCATAGTTCGACTTAATCCGCAATAAAAAAAATTAAAAAATACACATTAAGAACGTAGTTGTAAAAAATTCCCACAAAATGTTTTGTTCAAACTCTTTAACTAATTAAACAAACAAAACTGGTCATATCTTACAGAGGATTCACAAAACAATTAAAAAGTTAGTGTTAGTAATAGAATCCCATAAAAATAACAGTAGGTATCGTTTTCTCCCCAAAATTAAATTAAATATTTGAATATTCAATAATTGTATTATCGAAATGTGTTTTTCTGTTGGTGTTTCTATTTTATTTTTGTACAAGTATCGCGACAATGTTTTTGCTTCATGGACAGAAAATCATATCAAGGTACAACATTTGTTTATACATTAAACAAAGGTTTTTATGCCCATGAAACGACTAAAATGTCATGAAACTAGAACAGAAATAAAATAAGATTAGAGAAGAATTAGAAGTTAAGATGTCGTATGTGGTTAACAATTTTTTATGGAATCTTATCCTATTCGAAATGTATAACTTTTTGACACTATGTGCACCGTTATAAATGAAGTATTGAATTTTTTTTCTATATTTTAAATTCGATAGCGTTTTTTTATTCGTTGTTTACTGTCTCAACTTGTGATCTTTTTAACTATTTTATTGGACAATTTCATAACCTTCTCTTTCGACATAATTGTGACGAGTGCGGGACAAAATTCGGACTGTCAACTTCGCGAGGGCCAACTTCCCAAAATAACTAATTTTCCGACGGAATAACTTCCCGAAAACCAAGTTCCCGACATACTAAGTTCCAGACAGTCCAACTTCCCGACAGACCCATTCCGAAAAAATGTAATAAACTTATAATAAATAATTATATTTTAAGAACTATCTAATTTGTTGGTTTACTGGAAGATTATCAAGTCGGTAAGCCAGGTTAGGTTAGGTTAGGTTAGGTTAGGTAAGGCCAGGCTATGTAACTCTCATAATCTTCTAATAAAAAAATAATTTTAAATTTTTATGTATGTTTATGGCATGCAGCTCTCATATGTTCCTATAATGGGCCAAATAAATTGAATTCATTTTCTTTAAATTGATTTTCGGGAAGTTGGACCGTCGGGAAGTTAGTCTATCGGTAAGTTGACCGTTGATAATTGGCTGTCGGGGATATGACCCACGCCCTATTACAACATGTGTTCCATTGTTCTGATTATTTATCTACAATATATTTCTAGTAATCAGCACACTGTCAATACTTTATATTAAATTATTATTAAAGTCAACGTTTACAGCGTTATATTGTTTGATTACATCAAACAAAAATAATTAATTTAAAGTAATTAATTTGCAACGTGGCAGTTCTGTCATTTCCACGTATATAAATCTATAATTTTTGCAATTGCAACATTTGTGACTTGTTAATTTGAATAATAACTCGAGTGATATATTGAATCTATTAGTTTTAAAATCGGTGTTAAATTTTCTACATGCCAATTATTTGCGTAATGATATATTTAACTACTTATTTATTTAAATTTACCATTTATGCGAGGGTATACATCGATAGTGCAATTATCCAGGAGCGTGAAGGTGGCCGCAACTTTTTCGAAAGTGCAATTTTTTTAAATTGCATTAATTAGCGCCTAATTAGCGCCAATTGGCGCCGTAGCTTTTAAAATTAGCGCCTTTATAATAAAAAAGTTACACGCATTTAAAAAAAGTCGCGGCCAACTTCACGCAGCCGCGACTTTTTCGAATTTACAAAATTTAATGATGCCATCAATTAGCGCCTAATTAGCGCCAATTAGCGCCGTAGTTTCAAAAATTAGCGCCGTTATAATAAAAAAGTTACAGACACTTTAAAAAATCGCGGCCAACTTCACGCAGCCGCGACTTTTTCGAATTTACAAAATTTAATGATGCCATCAATTAGCGCCTAATTAGCGCCAATTAGCGCCGTAGTTTTAAAAATTAGCGCCGTTATAATAAAAAAGTTACAGACATTTTAAAAAATCGCGGCTAACTTCACACCGCGGAAATCTTGCAAACATACAGATTATAGGTTTTCTACTAATAAGTTCTGTGTTGAATACAATTGGCGCCAATTAGCGCCATACTTTAATAACCTCGGATTTATCAAATTAATAAGTTACAGGTTATGGGTTAACACAGTGCGCAGGGCCGGTGCTGGACTCTAGCCGCCCGCGGCTATAGATATTTTGAGCCCATGCCAACGCGGATCGGGTACAAGTAGCTATGCTTTTACAATTATTCTAACCTAATCCACAGGGGTAAAAATATTCTAAAATAATGTGTTGAGCAAAGTGGCAATTTGTACAATGTCATGTGTGCCGTTACAATCATTTTGTTTTTAACTTATAAACTTCAACTAATGTTTTTGAATTATGTGTTCCTGTTTACGTATATTTTAAATGACATGTTATAAATACCAGGTTAAATTTATAATTTTATTTTTATAATAAAGGTATCGATATAATAAAAAACTAAAAAATTAAAAAAGAACAATACAATGAATTTAAAAAGTAAATGAAAAAAAACAACTTTAAAACTAAGTAATAAAGACCTTAAAATAATTAAGTAAATAGAGATCATTATATTGTGTATAATAACAAATGACATAAAAAAATTGTTGAAGCTGCAATTGGGTTTACCTTTTTTGAGAGATCATCATATTTTTCATATGTACCATCAGATCTTCTGCTTATACAATAGTAATGTCCAATACCTGTGTTTTCGCTAGGTGGAATAAAACCAATTGCAGCCCTAAACATGTATGTTTTTTTTGCAATACTTATTAAAAATGGAATTTTAGACAGCATAATTTCGTTTGTGCCATTTAAATCGATAAAAATCTAATTTTCAAGTTTTAAATCGTGTTTGGTTTTATTTGTGCAAGTTCTGCATTTTGTCGATCGTAATATATTATTGTTGATGTTGCTTTCGATCAAAGCAATATTAAAATTGTTAATATTAATACTGATGTATTTTAAAATAGTTTCGCTTTTACTTTTACACCTAGGGCAGTGTTTTTTGTCGATGGCACTAAAAATGTTTTTTGATATATTATCAACAATATATGATATATTACATTGGCAGTTTAATACGATTTCACCATCAATAAGTATATTACTTTCGAAAATCGATTTTAATAGGCACAAACGATCTATGTAGAAGATGTTACTCAGTTTTTTTGACACAACATTTATCGGTAAAAGTTTTTTTTTTTAAAGATGAATAATGGGTAACGCTAAAATGAAACAACTTAAGAATAAGATGACGTGCGCAACACTATTCCATCGACTTTCTGTTGATTTTCGTCAGAGGGTCAGGTTAGAGGTCGGTAAAAGTTTTTTTTAAAGCTGAATAATGGCGACCGCTAAAATAAAACAAGTTAGGAATAAGATGACGTGCGCAACACTATTTTATCGACATTTTGTTTATTTTCGTTAGAGGGTCAGGTTAGAGGTCGGTAGAAGTTTTTGTTTTAAGCTAAATAATGGCGACCGCTAAAATAAAACAAGTTAGGAATAAGATGACGTGCGCAACACTATTCCATCGACATTTTGTTTATTTTCGTCAGAGGGTCAGGTTAAAGGTCGATAAAAGTTTTTTTTTAAAGATGAATGATGGGGAACGCTAGAATAAAACGAGTTACGAATAAGATGACGTGCGCAACACTATTCCATCGACATTCTGTTTATTTTCGTCAGAGTCAGGTTAGATGTCTGTAAAAGTTTTATTTTAATGCTGAATAATGGGGAACGCTAAAATAAAATAAGTTACGAATTTGGAATAAGATGATGTGCAGCTGTACACTATTTAATTTTTAAACTAATGTGTGTGGCCACCAATTTTTTTTCGCCATAAATATATTGATTATCTTCGTATGTGTTTGTGTGTATAAAATGTTTAAAATGCCGCTTCAGGCATTCCAATTAATCTCATTTTAGTAAATGACGTCTGTGAAAATGACGTTTCATGAGTGTTTTTTCACAGAAATTCAAGAGAGTCAAATAAGGTTAATCAACCAGCATTATTAACTACCACTCTCAAATTACAAGTTATTTGTTAAAAAAATAAAGTAAGGGTCGCTTAAAATTAAAATTTTAGTTCCAACTGAAACTGATCTGATCCCTATAGATCTAAATGAGTCCACCTTACTATCTCAGAAAGGTCAAGAAAGGTGGAAAAAGTAAGTCAAGACGGCAAAAAATGACAGTTGTGTACTTGGGTATGTTATAAGATTTACGTTATTTTAAGCTTATTTTAACACAAAATCAATACAAATATAGTTTCATTTATGTCTTATAATCATATTTGTACACTTTACACAGATAATTTAGCCATCCTAACATGAGAAAATTCGAATTGAAAAACCTAACCTAACTGTCAAACGGAACTTTTATATTGAATTTTTACGCTTATTAAATGAGAGCGCCAAGTAATTTTAACATATTTGAGTTCAGCAAGTCTAGTTTTATTAACCCACAGAATTTTATCAATTTTCTACAACTGCCGCTAAAGTGAAGTAGTTCCAATAATACAACCACAAAAACAAATTAAGTGTACTTACATATATCAACACAAAACACGAAAATTACTTAGTAAAAAAATGCGAAATGCAATTTCAAATATTTTATTCGCTGATAGTGGTAATAAGCTAATTTTGATAACTCTTTTACGCTCAATGGAACATTTGATAATGAAAACAAAGTGTGACATACAAGATTTAACAGATTTAATATATCAGTAATTACCCGACAAATGGTTAAGCCCATTGTAAAACTTTGGAATTTTTGGAATAACCCACAACAACTTATTTCTTCAATTGTTATGATTTCCTGTACAGGGTTGAGCTACATTTATTGCAGGTGTACAAAATGATGGTTCAATCCTGAGCGTACTTTTCCGTAGTTTCCTTGTTAATTTTACTATGTAATACATTGTTACTATTTATATGAAAAACAAATAGACCGTGTACCAGTAAAACAAAACAATCAAAGCAATCAAATACATTACTATTGTATAAGCAGAAGATCTGATGGTACATATGAAAAATATGATGATCTCTCAAAAAAGGTAAACCCAATTGCAGCTTCAACAATTTTTTATGTCATTTGTTATTATACACAATATAATGATCTCTATTTACTTAATTATTTTAAGGTCTTTATTACTTAGTTTTAAAGTTGTTTTTTTTCATTTACTTTTTAAATTCATTGTATTGTTCTTTTTTAATTTTTTAGTTTTTTATTATATCGATACCTTTATTATAAAAATAAAATTATAAATTTAACCTGGTATTTATAACATGTCATTTAAAATATACGTAAACAGGAACACATAATTCAAAAACATTAGTTGAAGTATATAAGTTGAAAACAAAATGATTGTAACGGCACACATGACATTGTACAAATTGCCACTTTGCTCAACACATTATTTTAGAATATTTTTACCCCTGTGGATTAGGTTAGAATAATTGTAAAAGCATAGCTACTTGTACCCGATCCGCATTGTCATGGGCTCAAAATATCAATAGCCGCGGGCGGCTAGAGTCCAGCACCGGCCCTGCGCACTGTGTTAACCCATAACCTGTAACTTATTAATTTGATAAATCCGAGGTTATTAAAGTATGGCGCTAATTGGCGCACAGAACTTATTAGTAGAAAACCTATAATCTGTATGTTTGCAAGATTTCCGCGGTGTGAAGTTAGCCGCGATTTTTTAAAATGTCTGTAACTTTTTTATTATAACGGCGCTAATTTTTAAAACTACGGCGCTAATTGGCGCTAATTAGGCGCTAATTGATGGCATCATTAAATTTTGTAAATTCGTAAAAGTCGCGGCTGCGTGAAGTTGGCCGCGATTTTTTAAAGTGTCTGTAACTTTTTTATTATAACGGCGCTAATTTTTGAAACTACGGCGCTAATTGGCGCTAATTAGGCGCTAATTGATGGCATCATTAAATTTTGTAAATTCGAAAAAGTCGCGGCTGCGTGAAGTTGGCCGCGACTTTTTTTAAATGCGTGTAACTTTTTTATTATAAAGGCGCTAATTTTAAAAGCTACGGCGCCAATTGGCGCTAATTAGGCGCTAATTAATGCAATTTAAAAAAATTGCACTTTCGAAAAAGTCGCGGCCACCTTCACGCACCTCAATTATCCCTAGTTTGTGTGTGTTCGTTAACTCGTAGCTCGATAATTGTCATTTGAAACTAATTGTAGGCTACTTCGCGATCCACTTTTTTTTAAAAAAATATTTTGATATATGATATCAGGTTTATTTTTTCTAACTTTCTCATTTAGTAAGAAATGTAGATTTTATAATCCTAAAGAATTTATTATCAAATTGGTTTTGAAATTGTAGTTTCCACTACGTATACGAGGGCTGAGCTGAATTTATTGTGAAAAAGAAAACTTATAGGCTGTGATTAACATCTACACATTCATACTCTTAGTTCTCTGCCTATAATTTAAGTTGGTTTGATCCTAGTATATTAACCTCTTTAAATTATGCTATGTTACGATAATGCATCTTCTGATAGGTAGCTCAAACAAAAGTAATAGAGCATCCAATAGCTAGACCAGTGTTTCTCAAACATTTTACTTTGAGGACGCCTTTCAAAATTAAACCCCAACGAATTGTTTTCTAGACAATATTTTTGTTTCCTTTTGGCCTTGCAAATAAATTTGGATGATATTTAGACATTATGAAAGGGCTAGGGGATCCCTTTAACAGGATGTAGGGACCCCCAGAGGTCCGCGGACACACTTTGAGAAACACTGTACTAGACTATTGGTTCTCAACCTTTTTACCCTTGTGAAACAATTGAAATAATAATGATATCACATGCAACCCCTACATAAAAATTATTGTATATCATTTTTATGTATTTATCTATTTAATGTATCAAATTAAACTCAAAAATGACTCAAATATACATTTATATATGATTAGTCTATTCATCCCTAGCAATTTTTCCTGGAACCTTTAGGGTTCCGGGCAACTCCGGTTGAGGAACGCTGCACTAGACTCACCTGACTTTTGCAACTGTTTTTTTTCCTGGCTTAAAAAATAGGAAGATTGTTAATGCCGACCAAGATTATTTTGCAGGTAGTTCGAAAAAAAAAATTGGTTGGAAGCTTTTAAGAAGTGGAAGGTAAAATGCTGAAGTGTAATATTGTTGAAGCGAAAATATTGAAAAAAAAACACCTTTACTTAATATGCATGATATTACAACGCTTTTCGTTTTATTATTAGAGATAACAAATTAGTTAAATAGAAATCGAACGTGTTAAATTAAAGTTTTTCGATTTTTACGCATGTCCACAATTTAATAATATAAATACCAAAATACGGCATTATATTTCATCCACTAATATTACCTAATTTGAAACTAGAATCAAGGTTTCACTTGAATAATTCTTCAAAAAATTCTTTATTCAAGAACATTTTTTAACGTTACGGTTTCGTTAGTAGGTAAGTGAACAATTTTTATTTTAAAGTGTGTAATAATCCTTACTTGTCCAATAGTTTACGTTTTTCAGTTTAATATGATGTGTTATATGTATTTATTTACGATAAAATTAAACAAAAAAATCTTTAATAACTTTTCCTGTGTATAAACTTTATAGACTCTGAATCATAATTTTCTACAACAAACAAATGATAGTGCTTGACAGTTTTTAAGCTATTGGCTTAAATAAGCAATATTATTTGTTTAAAGATAAAATTAAATTTTAATATAGACCGTTATCATTTTGAAATCGTGATTTTAAATTTGAAAGACTGCATTTTAAATATTTAAGGTTCTACGCGGTAAAAAATTGATCCAAAATTTACTTTTTCCTGTAGTACCTATATTGACCGGTTTGAATTAAATTGTCCAATTGCACATCTTTTTTTTTTTGAACACAGAAGAAAAAGTATTGCAAACCCAAAATGAGATGTGTTTTATCTAAGATTTATTCACTAAACTAATTCCACTTGCTAGATACCAGATGCAAGTCTGCCGTTTTTTTAATAGAAATTAAGTTACCTTTTGGAAGGAGGTAATAAATTTATAGTTAATTTTCAGATACGCATATTGATTGAAATGAAAACCCAATTTAAGTAAAGTTACTTATTTGTAGCTAGTTTTAACTTGATGGTTTCTACAGAATAATAAAAAAAAAGTGCATTAAATGTAGTGCATTTTTTTTTGTATTGTTAATAAATCGTGTTATTGATTGATTATACGCAAATGAAGATATCTACTGTAATAATAAAATTAAAGCAAAAGTAATGCTTTTGCGCAAAGTTCGATTTATTATAAACAACGTAAGTTTACATTCTTAAAGTGTCTTGTAAAACGAAGATATTTAAATGAAATATATAATTTATCTAATGTAATTATTAAAATATGTCTAACTTTTATATAAATTAAGGTTTAAGGCTTGTTATAAATGTTAATATTTTAGTTGATCCATTTTTCAAACTATAATTTATTAAATGTTTTTTGGTCAATTTGGCGATATTTTAAACTATTTTTATTTGACTTAAGCAACATCCACTTAAATTGTCTAGTTATAAGCAATTATCGTGGTAATTTTTTGTGTGCGTATAATTCTTTTTGTTTTTTTTTTATACTAGTAAATTTACACATGCAAACTATTCGTCATGGGGTTCGTGTTACCTTCCGGCACTCTTGACGAAACGTGACAAAGAATACCTTGTATAAGTACCTAATTATATTTAGAATGCGAATTTTTTACATTATTCGACAATGCAAAATCACGTGCTTGTAAAAGAGGTGTTTGTATTATTGTCCAATATCCTGGTACATCGGCATTTATAATTTAGAGGAACGGTAATACCATTAAAGGCAATTAATTTTCACCTTATCGTTTAAAGAAAGGTATAAATTGCTAGTTGTAATTGTTCATATTCAACTTTCTCTTCGTGCATTACGACTGAATTAAAATTTTATATTAGCGTAAATTGTAAACTTATTACTGTAATGTTATACATAATGCCTTACAGCTATTATAAGTCTTCCTAATGAATATTTTGGAATGTTAAGAAGAGCTATCTTTATTATGGTAACGAATTGAAAGGAAAAATTGCGAGATCAGCAGCGTATTTAATTTTGTTTGCAGTGCTTAAACACTACCAGTTAATTCTCTCATTATTAAAAAAAAAATGTCGTCTTAACATATTAATTTGAGTTTTTTAAATGATTTTAGGAATGGCACTGCCTCCTCCAAAGAAACAAAATATTCATCGGATGGAAAAATACCTTAGGTTTACGTATAATAGTTATTTACACAACAAGTGAGCAAAGTACATCTTTTTCTTAATATCTGTTACCCCTAGGTTATTTCGGATTTTTTCGTTACTGATTTTATCGATCAGTCTACATCCCTCTATTCTTCTCAAAAATCTCATTTCCAGTACCTGTATTCTTTGTTTTTGTTTTTGAGTTAGCGTCCAACTTTCTGAACTGTACGTGAGAATGGGTACGTACACTGCATTAAAAACTCGCGTCTTCGTTTCTTTTGATATTTCCTTCTTGCTTATCAAACATTTCTTAGTGGCGTAGTAAAATTTCGTCGCTGCCGCTATTCTGTTATTCAGATCTCCTTCCAATTTACCATTTTCTGCAATTATTGTCCCTAAGTATTTAAAATTTGCTACCTGCTCTATCCTTTTTTTGATCTAGCATAATTGTAACTGGTTCATGACCTTTCGCCATCACCATAACCTTTGTCTTTGTTATATTAATATTCATATTATATCTACTTAATGTATCTGCCCACACGTCCAGATTGAATTGCAAGTCCTTTTCGCTTTTAGCTAATAACGTTCTGTTAAGAACATTGGTTTTTATCACTTTCCAATAACTCCATAAAATAATTTCCCCATCTTTCGATAATTTCTTTTTCTGTTGTCAGTATTTGTCCCTGTTTATCCATTATTTGCTTTAATGTATGGTTTTTATCTTGTTTTAGGTTTTTTATACCTTGTAGAAAAGTTTTTGATTGCTCGTATAATGTTCTTCCATTCTTTTCCCAAAGTCCTCCCAAGTCTTTGCTTTTGCTTCTAGGACAGTCAGTTTCGCCTTTTCTCTTTGTTGTTTATATTTTTCGTAATCTGTTGGTTTGCTTGTTGTCAGGTATTTTTTCCATAGTCTTTTCTTTTCCTTTACTTCTCTTTTTTGACTTCTTCGGTCCGCCAGGCAGTTTGTTTCCTATTATTACTATTACCGTGTTTTATTGTCCCACATGCCCTTTCGGCAGAGTTGAGAATAATTCTTTTGAAACCTGTCCATACATGCTTCAAATCCTTTCCTTGTTCGTCCCCTTTGCGCTTTTGCTTCTCAGTTTTTATATAATCTTGAAAGTTTTGTTGTACATCTTTCTCTTTTAGTTTATACCTATGCTTTTATTTTTGTTATATTTTTCTTTTCATCTTGTTCTATTCTTTCTGGGTCATTTTGCCTTATTTGTATTGTTGCCATAAGTAGATAATGATGACTCTATTTCTGCCCCCCGGTATACTCTAGCGTTTATGACTTTGCTCTTTTCTGTGTCCTCTACAATAATATAATCGATTATTGACTTTCATCCCTACTTTATACAAATCTTGTGTATTTATGGATATTTTTGTGTTTGCATCTGCTATTTATTATTGACATATTATTTTCAAAGCAAAATTCTATTACTCTCCTTCCATTGTTATTTAGTACTTCCCCATATCTTCCCAGCACTGTGTTTAAAAACAACGATTTTGTGAAAACTAATAAATTATTTTAAAACTCATTTTTATTAAAAAAATTTCTTAGTTGTTTATTGTTTTAACGTACCATGGGTTAAAATTTTAATTCTTTATCAAAATCAATAAACGAAGTAGGTATACTAGGTAATAAAAAAAAAAGTTGACTATCGCCAATCTGATATATGTCATCGTAGAAAAAACATTGTAGCGTCATTTAATAGAAAAATTCATGCGATTTAAAAAAAAATTAAGGTTTAAAGGGATTACCTCTAAAATAACAAAGATATAAAGGTGCAACACAAACTAAATCATCCGGTATATTAAGGTCAAAACAAAAATTAACAAGTTTAATTTGCTGTATCTTAATTTTTAGAAATTACTTATGCAGTAAAATGTATTATTTTTTAAATTTATTAAAGAAAGGTAACGTGTTTAAAATACAATAAATACATGTGGCCAAATACAAGGTTGTTCAGTAGCAAATTCGGAAACATTTAAATTCAAACATGTGGTTTTAGTACAATCCTATATTGTTAAATCAATCGGATTAGTTAAATTCCTCATATTTGTTAATTATAGCCTTTAGATATAATGGGTATATCCACATTTCACACCGTTTAAATAACGTCACGTATCTAGTTTGTACTTATATGGCATTGGTGCAACGTAAATTCCACAGAAGGTCACAATTTATGTGGAAAAATTAAACGTTATTAGTGACAAAGTAGTTCAAGATTCAAAAATTGTTAATATTTTACAGCGACAAATATAATTATACTTAATCCGCCCACAGTAAATTCGACTCGATTCTAATAAGTGTGATAAATGCACGTTTATTTAGCTATTTTTAATTACATCCGCATGATCTAAGAACAAAGCAATAAAAAAGGGATCAAGGTGCGGTTGTGTAATGAATTATAGACGACTCGTGAGAATTTGTTTAGTGGATCAGCAAAAAATCGCGACTTATTTAGGTAAATTGTTGCGTAGGTCAGTTACTACATGTTAATGTCTATTTTAAGCGCTAACAAGGAGACGAATAATGATTTCTGAGCAACAAATGTGATAAAAATTAGCATACAATGGTTTCACCAGGATAAACCCACACATCAACAAAGTACTGTGATAATAAGTTACGTTTAACACGGATTTAAAGTGACGAACATAAAGATTTTTTAAAGGGCGTCCATGAACCTTCGTATAACCGCAATTTTTACTGCATTTGTTACCGTGGTATATCTACTTAACCATAATTGCAATTCTTGTGAACATTCCAAAATAGCGATTATAGTTTTGTTTGTAATAGCTGTAGGGTCGGAGGCAGTATCTATTACCATAACAATAATAGTATATTACATAACAAAAGTTGTAAGAAGCTTAATTGCATTACAACTCGTGTTATGTAGCTTACTTTTTCTACGAACACATAATACCTACGATTTTAACGGCTTTATGGCCAATATACACATGTAATTACGTTGTGTTGTCAATTTTGACGTAAGCCTACTTTGACATTTCTAGACAAGTGTGCGTTTTGCTTACCGTGCGTTAGGACTCACTTACTGTGCATGGAGGCTGTACGGTCATTTACATTAGTGGTAAGAGCTCCAAAAGTTTAAATTAGACGAATGGTTCCCCTCCAAGACCTATTTAGTGATGCTTTAATGCAGGGGTTCCTAAAGTACGGCCCGCGGGACAAATGCGGTCCGCGAACCCTAAAAATAGGCCCGCGCGATGTCAGACCATCCGCCTTCTTGAAATCATACCAGGTAATTTTCTTTTTCAAACCTACAATTTTGACATTTCGAGATTTTGTCGGTTCTCCACGAATAAGGTCTCAAAAACACTTATTTTTTTTGCCCGCCAAACATTCGGAGTCTACACTTTGTCCCGCCAAGTGAAAACTTTGGGAACCCCTGCTTTAATGTTTTAAAAAAGTTCCATGGCATGCTAGATAATAAACAAAAATCAACATGGGTATTTTTTTCTAAAATCCTTAATAAAAGGCCTCTACTCATTACGCCAAAACAAAAAAAAAATTAAATTTGTTGGCAATTAAAGTGTACATAAAATACAACGTTTTGGTAATTGACCAGAGAGTGTGAAACAAAAGAAATGTTTATGGTCTGTAGCTCAAATTCTACTAGTAGATACTATTTCATTCTTCAACGCGTCAAAGATTGACACCACAAACAAACCCACTACTACGATTGTACAAGTTTTTTAAGGAAAAGTTTCACGGTAATTAAACAAAATAATTTGAACGTAACCTGGCACAACATCTACTTGTTGATAAATACGGTAAATAAAACTATTTCGAAATTTCATGTAATGAACAACTTTTTTGACACATTTATAGGACAAATCGCCAAGGTTTTCTGAATCAATCACATGCAGTAATGATTTCACGTGATGTAGGCAATGAATTTTTACGCACACCAAGGAGAGTTGCAAAACAAATTAATTTATAAACGGCAGATGAGGTAGTTTAAAAAAATCTGAAGGTTTTGAAATAATCGCTTCTTAGGACTGATGTTGCACGGTTTCAAAAGCAAGTAATACAGAAAATTATGATGACCTTAATTAAAACGCAATTTTTTCATCTGTAACTGTCTTTTATTGCAAATTAATAGGATATAATAGATAGTACTACTCATGTATATTCAAATAATTTCTGAATGATGGACGGATTTAAAAAAACGCTAATTTGAATATCGAGTTAAGACGGCAGAATTGTTAGTAATTTTGTAATTTCAGAAGTTTTTACTTTCAATAAATTCTCTTAAGCTTAATTGAGATCAATTCACGATACTTTATCCTATCAATTTTTTAACCCAAATTTCAACCATGGCAATTTATGTCTTCAGAAATGAAACCAATTTAAATCTAAAGAGAGCGAATAAAAAATAAGAATAGCAAAAAGTTTACGTTTAAATTTAGTTAAAAAAGGCGATCTTGTATTAGATAGAAAGAATGTTTGTTCAGAAAAAACAAATTAATGACGTTGCAGTGTGGCAGTTTAGGAAATTATTTTTTTTATCAACCGATAAAAAAAAGAAGTGTGAAAGATTTGATAATATTTATTTTTCGGAAAATGTACTATTTGTTACGATGGCGTGCCAAGTTTGTAGGCGCCACTGTCACATATAATCACATTACTTTTTATATTTTTTATATTTAATAATTGCAAACATCACTTGTTTACGAAATCATGGCAAACTTTGATGATCGAATTTTACAAAATTGGCCATATCTCTGTTATTTTTTGCAACAAATATATAAAACTATATATTTTTGAAAAGCTAAAAAAAATACTCTTTCACATAAAGTCATGGCCAACTAGGGTTTCCATTTAAAAAAATGCAAGTTTGTAATTTATCTAAGAATTGAAACAATATTGAAACAAATGAATGTTTTCATTTTATAGTGCGTAAAAAAATCTACAACTTTTCCCCCAAAACTATTTTTGTACCATCAAGTATAACCGAGTTATTAACGATTTAAAAAAAATGCCTATTTTGATTTTTGTTGATTATCTAGCGTGCCATGGAAATTTTTAAAAACGTTAAAGCATCAATGAATAGGTCTCCGAAAACGGAACAATTTGTCTAATTTAAACTTCTTTGTAGCTCTTACCGTTTACGAGATCCCAATAGTGGCCCTTATATGTGGTCCACCCTGTATAAAACTATATATTTCTGAATAGCTAATAAAACGCCCTTTTGTATAATGTCATGACCAACTAGAATTTCTATTTAAAAAAAAAAAAATTTACGTCATAGTTGAGGCCGCTAAAAAAATTTTAGATTTGTTTTTAAATTAAGCATTAAAATCTGTATAAAAAGCCTTCATAATATTTGGTTTTATAAATAAAGAAGTTATAGCAAATTTTCAAAAATGATGAAATATAATTTTCGTCTGTAGTGCCATAATGGAAAGCGATATAAAAAATCTGATTACATAGGCGTTCTTTTCTCAAAAAAATAACCCAAGAGACCAATATCAGATGTTCGCTAAATATTACGGTAACCGAGATACCCCGTAAAACATTCCAACTTGGTCTAGTCTGTACAGGGCGGTCCGTCACAATGTAATCTTAATTATAATACACTTTTCTCTTATTTAATTGATATAGCTTTTAACTTAACAATGTAGTTATCTAATATAATAAATAATGGGTGTTAAATGCCGTTTCGTGTTGGTATTCCACAAGAGACACTTTATTATGTAGTAATGTGCATTAAATCGATTACGAAGTCTCACGTACGTTGTCCTTATTAAGCCTCATTGCCTTCAAACAATTTCACTATTGACTGATTTTGATAATGAAACTCGCAATTATAATCCGTTATCACATGTTCACTTTCACTATATGCTTCAATATTAATTCGAATTAGGAAAAAACCGTTTTAATCGCAGGTGTATTGGCTGTAAAATGCGTCCGCATTTTTGAGTGCACACTAACTTATTACAAATTGCCTATTAATATGTAAATAGATTACATTAAATTGTCTGCAAATAATATTACTACAATATTCGTTGCTGCATGATTAAATAAATAAATAAACCGCAAGGAAATGAATATAACATTAGGCGAGACGGCCAAGAGAATTTCGCCTATGGTTAAATAAGTCTAGTCGATACTTTGTGGGATTAATCTAAATTAAAAGAGATATAAGACTTTTGCAACAGTTGCTTAGCAAGACAAAGATATTTTCCAGGAAATAATGGCGATTAAGATCGAAAAATATGCGATCACGACCTGCACTAACCGAGTAAGGCAAAGAAGGTGAAACATTTGAAAATGCACTGAAAAGTTCAGAAAGGTTTTATTTGATAGAGATCTCTGATGCATCTTAAATCTACTTTACTTTTACTATTAAATATGAACCTTTTTTATTCACAAAATCTTGAATAATTTAAACTTGTTTATTTTAACAACACTCGAAGGACCAAAAAAATCATTTTAATACATGTATCAATAATTCGAACACCTCTGCATTTTGTAATTCGAAATACGCAAGTGTGTTGAAAATTATTGTCGTTTATTTTTGTTTCAATTAGAACAATTAAACATACAGGCAAAAAAATTAGATCTCATTTAATTAAATTACAGTTTTATTTACCTCTAAGCGAAACTTTAAGCTTCTACAACAACAGGGCTTTAAAATGTAGCCTTAAAGACGATGAAGAATACAAAGTGCATATTATTGTGAATAAAACATTGTGTAATGATCTACAATAACGACTTTTATCGAAACTAATCGATAATATAAGGTCTTTTTTGTGCGATCGTACTAGAAATAGCTGTTTGACCGATACGTTAGCAACCATTAAGTACTGCATTACCGGCCCTATCCTTAGCAACGGCCGTAAAAGTTACTTTTCAGGCCGTTACCCTTAGCAACGGCCGAAAAAGTAACTTTTACGGCCGTTGCTAAGGAGAGGGCCAGTAATGCAGTACATACGCCGTCATCTGTCAGTGATAGAATATCACGTAGTTTCTAACCTATAATTTTGAAAATTACTAAAAATTTAAATTGTTTTTAATTCGATCGCACAAAAAATGTAATATGCATTTTGGCCAAAACGTACTTTTTCGGCCTTGCCTGTTTGCTGGCCTCGACTACGTCTCGGCCAGCAAACCAGACTCGGCCGAAACAGTTATACTTTTTGGCCTTGATACATAAATAACTATTATGGAGATATGTTTGCCTGAACATGAAGAAACCTTTCCTTTAGTATGGCATTGAGTAGTTGAACTCCAACGCAAAATCAAGTGAGGAAATTTTACACAATAAACTCAATATGAGTATCACGCTCTATAAAGAAATTGAATCATAAGCAGGTAAAACAGAAAAATCAGGAAGAATACGAACTTTTTCGTGATTGAAAAAGGGTACATCGCTAGTTTATCAGAATATAGACAACAATGGGTGCTTAAGAACAGATACAAATTAAAACTTCATGCAGCAGAGATGAAGTACCTACCGAGAGTAGGAAGAACTGCAAAAGAGAATCAGAAACGTGAAGATTGGGAAAAGACTTGGTTTGATGTCCATAAAGTATGAACTGAAGAGCAACTGAGATTGTGACGACATATAACCAGGATGGACAATAGCAGATGAGTTAGGAGAATCTGGAAAGCAAGGACAACGCGGAAAATATCAAGAGGTGAAACTGAAAGCGTGGGCTTTAAAACAGAAAAAAACTGCAAGAACACGAAGTTTTTAATATATAAAAAAAAAAACATCTCCGCTTAAATAGAATATGAAAAGCATTGGGTGCTTACGAACAGACAAATCAAAACTACAGGTAAAAGAGATGAAGTATTTACGGAGAGCAGGAAGAACTGCGAGAGACAGAATCATAAACGTGAGAAAAGTGGAAGAAAACTTAGTTTCCATAAGAGAAGAACTAAAGAAGAGCCACCAAGATTGTTGAGACTCATAATTAGGATGAACAACGGCAGGCGCATTAGGAGAATCTGGGAAGCAAGGACAACGAGGAAAATATAAAAAGGAAGATCTGAAACGAATCCATTGTCAAGGAGTTGAAAGAACGGGTAACATTATGGGAGCAGCTTGCTATTAATTACGAAACAGGAAGGTTTAGAATATTTAGTAAGGTTGCCGGGTGGAAAAAAATCACTCTTACACATCTTCGGGTAGAAGAGGATCTGAATATGTTAATGATCATCCTCAATATATGTAGTGTGTATAATCTCTTCAACATAGTGTCCGACAGCCAAGCAGCGTTAAAAGCTCTTGGCTCGTCGGAAATAAACTCAGGACTTGTTCTGAACTGTATACGGGCGAAACGTGCTAGGAAGCAGGAGTAATGTTAAACTGGTATGGTGCTTAGGGCATACTAATATACCAGGGAACGAGAAGGCAGATCGCCTAGCCAAAATTGGCAGCGAGACACCTTTCTTCGGATTAGAAACCCGCAGTTGGTACATCCCGTGGAACAGCTCAGCGGTTTCTTAATGACTTATTAATACAGGGGCATAATGCTCATTGGAAAAAAGTTGCAGGACAAGCCCATTCTAAGGCTATCATGCCAATGGTCTCCAAAGAAAAGACAGAAAAAATGCTCAGGATGAGCAGAGTATAAATCAGAGCAGCCACAGGACTCGTGACAGGGCACTGCGGGCAACAAACACTTCTACATAATAGGGTTCTCTGAGAGCGATATATGCAGAGGATGTGGTGAAGAAGAGGAAACTCCTCTTCACGTAATATGTCAGTCTGAAGGATTCACACACTATTGGCATAGACTTCTGGGGATGGTAAAAGCCAACCAAGAAGAGTTACGAAAAAGCACGTTAAAGAAAATCCTGGAATTTTTCAAAAACACAGGACTCCTTTAAGGGGCTAACACTAGAGGGTACAATAGACCAAAAGGTACAGGAACCCAAAAGGGGACCACCTCCGCGGAAATAATAATAAATAATAACTCTTCAACATTGTTTTAACAGTTCTTCAAAATAAGCAGCATCGAATATTACTGTCCGTTGTCTAAAGATTTCGTACTTCATTTCCAATCTCTTCGTCATTAAAAAACTTAGGAAACGATAGTTTATAAAAAAAATTCGGAGCATCTTTCATCATTCTGCGTCACCATGTTAGCAATCTATCATTTGAGGAAAAGGTTGAAAATTAAATGCAAAGTCGACTGTGACAACAAATAAAAGAATTATTCTGTACTGTTGGTTTGAAGGTACTCTTAAAGCGATTGGGCAAATATATTATTTTGGAGTTCATTATGTCGAGTAATAAATGTTTTTATTACAATATTTGCACCTCACTCGTTCGCTTTTTATAGCGATTTGTAGCTTTCTTACTGACTTTCCCTCGTATATTAAGAGCAGCTGAACTTTTATCTTATTTTTTTCTATTGATTCAATAGATCATTGTTAAGGATTTTAATATTTTTCTCGACACACAGGGACAATATGAAAAACTGTCAATAAATGAACATTTTAATATTTTTTGTTGCAATTTATACGGATATATGAAATCTAGTTTATAGGTTAGTTTAGGTCACCACCGTTTTGGTAAAAGGAACTATAAATCACAACAAAAATTAAAGATTTTCAGTCCGGAATTATACTTAATTGTATAATTTCAACCAATTCATTGAACTTTTATACCTAATCTTAACCTTTTAGATGCTGCATCGTATCAACATGTTAATTTAAGTGACCCAATCTGCAAAAACTTATCTGGCAGTTGATCTTTCTAGTTATGATCATTATAAAATTTCTCTTGTTATAGTTAATCAGTTTATGAATGCAAAACTACCTCACAGCAAAAAAGAAAAGCAACTCATTTTTAAGTTAGTGCTCCAAAGTCGATAATTTATTTAGTGAGTTTTTTGACTGATTAAATAAAACTTGCACTGTTGACTTGATTAAACATTATTTGAAAAATTTCATTGACTTTAAGTAAATTTAAAAATACAAGACGCTTTCTGTAATCTCTTTTAAGTTTTTTTTTTAATGCTAATGGAGGTAAAAATATATTCTAAATATCTCGTTATTTAAATTAATAATTTTAATTTTGGCGTAGATATGACTCCAATTAGCTCATATTAAACCGATGTAAACAAGAAATCGAAAACTTGTTAATTGTATTCCCGTCGAAATTTATTAATTTTAAAGGTGTCAGCGTTTTACTTGCCCTAAAGCAATGCGTTTTCACTGATTTCGAATGTGTTTACAAAATTTCTCTTGAATGTATACAGTGATTTTTAACACAATACAAAACTTTACGCGTTAAACAATAAGTTTACTGTATTTTTAAACTGTTTACTTTGCGGTATATACAGGGGAACACAGTTTCTCTATTTTGCATTTCAAAAACAATAGAATGTCTGTTTTTGAGTGCGGTCCTGCACAGCACATGACTGGCATCACGAGGCGTGAAAGGAGTTGCACTTTCCCTGGCATCAGGTTCCACCGGCAGACAAATAAAAGTAAATAAGCAGACTAACTGCCGACTAAGTCACATGACGAGAAACTAAGAACACCAGATAATTTATTATTATAGCATGTAACAAATTAGATGTTAGCGAGGAGGATGTGTTGCTATTAATCATGTTGAGGTTGTTTATTTGTTTTGTGCTATCGTTTCTCAAAAAAAGGCAGGTTAATCAAAGTGATTTGTTGTCTCCTAACTACCGGGGAAACGTTAAAGTTTTGTTTTTTACAGTCGTTGGAATTATAAATGACTTATCAAAGCAAACAGTAGTTGGAAAAACACTGAGAGCGGTGTGTAATTTTTTTTACTAAAGCAAGATACTAGATGTACAGTGTGTACAAAAAGTAACGTAATTGATCAATATCTGGTCTTGTGAGAACTTTACAAAAAAAGTTTTGAATAAAAGTTGTTTGTGGTCATTAAACTACATAACCTTACATTATTTTCAACTATACAAAGTGTTTTGTTTTTGCGCACCGATACGTTTGTTTTTTTAAGTAGAACACCCAATACATTTTATAATTTTTAGATGTATAATTAAATTATCTTTCAAAAATATTCAGGTTTTTATATTATCTAAAATCAATCGTTTTTGAGTTATTTAAGTTTTTATAAAAATATTGACGTATGGGCAGATACATTAAGTAGATATAATATGAATATTAATATAACAAAGACAAAGGTTATGGTTATAGCGAAAAACCATGAACCAGTTACAAATATGCTAGACCAAAAAAAGATAGAGCAGGTAGCAAGTTTTAAATATTTAGGGACAATAATTGCAGAAAATGGTAAATTGGAAGAAGATCTGAATAACAGAATAGCGGCAGCGACGAAATTTTACTATGCCACTAATAAATGTTTGATAAGTAAGAAGGAATTATCAAAAGAAACGAAGACGCAAGAAAATGTACGTACCCATCCTCACGTACAGTTCAGAAACTTGGACACTAACTCAAAAACAAAAACAAAGAATACAGGTACAGGAAATGAGAAATCTATGAAGAATAGAGGGATGTAGACTGATCGATAAAATCAGTAACGAAAAAATCCGAAATAACCTAGGAGTAACAGATATTAAGAAAAAGATGGAGACGAATCAATTAAGATGGCTTGGACATTTACTACGCATACCAGAAAGTAGATACGCGAAAATAGGATGGAAAATGCAGATAGATGGAAAAAGAAATAGAGGAAGACCAAGAATAAAATGGGAAAAAGAAGTGTGGAAGAGACTAGAAGAAAAAGGAGTCAGCTGGAGAGATGTGCCACAATTAGCTAACGATAGGCAGGAGTGGAGAAACATAATACAGAAATAGAAAAGCATACCTCGACACCGAAAGGTACAAGAGGAACCGATTAAGAAGAAGAAGAAGAAGAAAAATATTGACAAAAACAGGTGTCTAAAAAAATAATGATATTTTACAACTTGGCTATGTCAGAACAAATTCCTTTAAAACTTTGTCGGACAATAGTGTCACAATGGCTGTTGACTAGTTAATGTTTTAAAATTATACACAAAGTGCCTTATGCCTCGGTTCATTTAGTCAAATTTATCATTTTTTTAAAAACATTTTGATATGCTAAATATGGCCCTAATAACACTTTTCAGTTTAAGAAATAAAGAGGTATAATACTTTAGTTACATTTGCGATTTTAAATTCACAAAGGGATGTTTTAAATAATACAAAAACGGTTTCAGATATCTAAATTCGGTTTTAATATCTTAATCAGCACACATTTCAGCAACTTTACCAAATTTAAACATACACTTTAGCTAGCTTTTATAATTACAAAGATCTCCGTTGGAACATGAACTTGAATAAATCCTTATAACAAACACTATTTGGTGGCTAATTCAGTTGTAATTTATTCGGAACATTGAAGTATCAAATTAACGTAACATTGCCAAAATATAAATCGCGTTAACCAGTTTGCACAATTTTAACGTGACCCATTTTGGTAATAGTAAAATAAATAATGAATAGCAAGGTGCATTGTTAATATTACAAAACAACAACTAATAACTACTTTACAACAATTAAGAGAGATTTTTTGTTGCATAATGTATCCTTCAAATTTAGCTGCACGAACAGCGTAGCTTTGACACGATCGTAGTTTTTGAACAATTTTCTGTCAGGTATCGTCTTAATTGCTTTAAAAATGCCCTTCGGCATAAGTTATTAAAAAAAGAAACACAAAGTTAGAGCTGCACGAGGGTTGCTTACGTTTCAGTACCTTTTTAAAATTATTGTGTAAAAACAAAAAATGTAAGATGATAAATGAAGATTTTATGGCGTTAGTTTGCAAAATAATGTTTACCAGTAACAGCAGCGTATCTGCGCGCGCGCGTACGCGTTTGCAACAGGTGTATAGGGTGGTCCAAATTCAATGGGATTACAAATGGGTGTCTCGCTTAATTTTCAACGGTGAAATTACCAAAAATGTGCAGTAATCTGAGACAAACTCAGAGCCGTTTTCAATAATATTCATTAATTTCCGGTTTTTGAGTTACCTATTTAAAAAAAGTGTTTATAATATGTCATATCTCCGTTTTTGTTGTAAATATCGAAAAAATTTACTTAAACTTTTAATCCATGTAGCCTATCGGGTGTAAGGCAAATTTATGGAGATTATTTTTAGATATTTTTACGCAAAATTCGATGATAATAAAAAAAAAAAAAACGCTCGCCGTTAACACGTTATGACACAAACTCACTTTTTTTTAAATGGAAGCTATAGTTGGTTATGACCTATTTATATTCCTTAATTTTTTCTCATATAAAATATATAACGGTTGATGTAGTTATTTTTAATAATACGCAAGTTACGAAGGTTTTAGAGTTGTTTTTTTTTTCTAAAGAAAAACAGTAGGCTGTGAAAACAAAAAAAAAGGTGTCAAAGTCAGCAGTTATGTAGTATTGGGGAAGTTGCCCTAAGAGTGCGCACTTAAACCAATTTCACCTCCTATACAAAATGTAATCATATTTGTTTAATCTAATCAATTTAAAAATTAGAAGTCCTATTTGTAGAATGAGTTTATTAAATAATTCAATAAAAAACTAAATAAATTTTCAGTATATAACACGTTTTACAAAAAATTACATTTGCGCACTCTTAGGAATGGATCGTCCTAAGAGTGCGCACGTAACAGAAATAGAATAATAATACAAAAACATAAAACATAATACGTTATAACAGAAAAAAGTGCTCATGTAACAAAAAGAGAATAATAATACAAAAATATAAAACATAATCCATTATAACAGAAACTTAAAACAATTTTTTGTAACAAAAACAACATGCTGCAATGTCATTTTGAATCTGCAGCATCAGTGTCTCGTTAAAACGTAATTGTCGATGTGACTTTCTGGCATAATCACTCATTTTAAGCCTAAAAATTGATGAAAAAAGAAAATTATTTACAGAATGAATCATAATTATTCTTGAGTACGCGCGCACACTTGAGAAAATTTTAGTGCGCACTCTTAAGACGCATCTACATGTGTTCTTGTTTTACATTACTTTAACTGCAACTGATTAAAATTATAGCAAATAAATTATAAAATAGTGAAATGATGCTATAACGCTTACTTCTACTATGTAGGAAACAGATTAAGACGTAAACAAACTAAATTAAAGCTTATTGGCAAGCACGTCACTGTTATAGTTGTGACAGGTTGATTTAAAACTGACGGGAAAACTCACGAGAATGACACCAAGTACAGAAATTTGTATTACCAACTAGTTATCTTTTACAAGTAAAGTTTAAATATGTCGACAAAAGATGTCGAAATAGGCGGAAATTGAGTATTTCGTAACTAATTTCATAATGCGCACTCTTAGGAAATGCGCACTCTTAGGACACTTTACCCTATGTTAGTTATCTTATGTTCAAATATTTATAATGCTTTTCTCAACAACAAATTAAAAAACCTTCGTAACTTGTACCACCTGAGTTATGAGGTTTTACATAATTTACTATCATTTTCTAATAAAAACAACAACTTTAAACCCTTCGTAACTTGTGTATTATTGAAAATAACTTCATTACCCTTATACATTTGGAATAAGAAAAAATAAGGAATTTAAATAGGTCATAGCAAACTGTAGCTTACATTTAAAATAATATAAGTTTGTGTCATAATTTTTTAACGGCGAGCGTAACTTTGTTTTTAGTAACTTATTTCGGAAAATAATCTCGATAAACTTTTTTGATATTTACAACAATAGCGGAGATATGACATTATTAATAATGACAAAAAAAACTTTTTTCCTATAACTCAAAAACCGGAAATGATAGAATATTTTTGAAAACGGTTCTGAGTTTGTCTCAAAAAACTGCACATTTGTGATAATTTAACCGTTTCTCTATCTTGAATATTAAGCGAGATACCAATGTAATCCCGTCGAATTTGGACTACCCAGGGTGAACCTAATTTGAATGTTTTACTGGATATCACGGTTTCTATAACATTAAGGGAAAATTGGATATGAGTCTCTGGGGTTATTTTTTTGCGATAAACACGCCTGCGTTATCAGATTTTTCATAACACTTTTAATTTTGGTACTACAAACGAAAAATGAAATTGAATCGGTTTTTGAAAATGTACTATACCTAACTTCTTTATTTTATTAATAAAGATGTAAAGGTTATAAATGTTTTTTATTAACATTTTTATGATTATTAAAAAAACTATATTTCAACGTTCTGGACTCTTGAGATATGAAATAAAATTATATTTTATTGGGTTACAAAAAATCGTAAATTTTGCTCCATGTTTCTAATATGGTCCTAGAAAACTGCGTTTTTATACCTTTCCTTAATGATAGTTTCATAATTTGTCAGATTTTATAAATTGTTTTGCATTAATGATGAACGCATTTGAAAGATTCGCAACATACTTTACCATTAAAGGTAAAACACCAACGCTCTTGTCGGTTGCAACTACACATAATAAATAGTTAAATCCTTGCACTGGTGCAGTAGAGCGTCGACCTCAATAGCATCGTCATTATAACATTATTCCATCAATGTACGTAGGTGTAATCCGAGGTATGCATTTTCTGCTTGGTGCACCTGAACACATAATATCGAAAGTAAAATTGAAGTGACTCTTCACGTTAATGGGATATTTATTTATAGATGTCTCAAACAGATTACTTATTGACTTGGATTACAAAAATGAAGGGTGATACATTAAATTTACAATAATTATAAAGTAGGTTATATATTCTCAAAGTTTTTTTTCTCTTAAATAATTTTTGTTGAAAGAAGAAATTAAGGTAAATACCCTTAAAAGTAGTGTTCCACGAAACAAAATATAATTTGGTAGGTATTATCATTTTAATGAAATATCACTACAAACAAAAGATAAGTTAATAAAAGTATTTTTTTGCGTCCGTCCAAAAAATCAGTTGTTTCCGATCAATTTTTAGGCTGGAAAATACATCTTTAATGGCCTAGGCCAGAAAGTAACTGGTTACCATGGTTATGTTATCTTTACCGGCCTAGGCTGGAAAATAGTAAGTGGTTGCCATGGTGATGAATTGTTTTGTTGATTTGCGCTGTCAAACAAGCGTCAATATACCACCAAGTGAGTTTTCACCTGTAGTGTCAAGTGTATTGTTTAACTATGGAGAGTGACGATAGTGATTTTGGTTTCATTGGCGCAGAAACAGTATTGTACGTAACATACCCGTAAAGTGTCTTAACTGGACTCGTATGCTTTCAGGACTTATTATATAATTTAATATTGCCAAATTATACTTTATAAAAATATCTGCAACTTATTCCTTAAGACTTCTTTTTGATCAACAAAATAAATTGATATATCTTACATTTAAAATATTGACGAGTTTTCGATTTTCTATCATATTTAGCGTAAAAAAGATCTAAAAGCAACCTTAAGTTGCTTTATAGCAACCTTAAGTTGCTTTATATACATTTTTAATCGACCTTTTATCCTTTGCGGTTTATAAGTACCTTGATTTTTCGAAACATTGTATAGGAATCCCTATTAGAATGTACAGGGTGGTCCAAATTACATTGTTATTTCGCTTAATATTCAGGATAGAGACACGGATCAATTACCAAAAATGTGCAGTATTTGAGACAAACTCAGAACCGTTTTAAAAATATTCTATAATTTCCGGTTTTTGAGATTGGAAAAAAATTTTTTTTTTGGTCATATTTATAATGTCTCATATATCCGTTTTTGTTGTATAAATGTAAATGGAGATTATTTTTAGATATTTTTATGAAATATTCGATGACAATAAATAAAAAATTAACGCTCGACGTTAAAAAGTTATGACACAGATTTACCTTTTTTAAATGAAAGCTGACCTATTTAAATTCCTTATTTTTTTCTCATTTCAAATATATAAGGTTTGATGTAGTTAGTTATTTTCAATAATACGCAAGTTACGAAGGTTTTTTAGTTTTTTGTTTAAAGAAAAACATTGTAGGCTGTGAAAACAAAAAAAAAACGAGGTGTAAAACCTTTTAAAACTTATTTGATACAAGTTACGAAGGTTTTTAAATTTGTTTTTGATATAAATAGCATAAATATTTAAACATATGAAAACAACAATATGTATAGTCAGAATCAGCGGTTATGTAGTTATGTAGTTTTTTTTCTAATAACTCAAAAACCGGAAATGATAGAATATATTTGAGAACTGTTCTAACTTTGTCTAAAAAAAAATGCACATTTTTGGTAATTTAAACGTTTCTCTTTATAGAATATTAAGCGAGATACCCATGTAATCCCATCGTAATTGGACCACCCTGTACTACATTATTTTACATTATAACGTGTTATGAATTTATTTTCGATATATCGATATCCGACATTCCGATATATCGATATTTTGAGGGCGAGAAGCGTTTTTTTTTTTTTTGTCACCAGTCTCTTTTTTCACTTTTTTATCGAAATTTCGATATGTCGATATATCGATATATCGATATCGAAATTTGGATATCGCCCACCCCTAGTAAACAGCATCTATTTATTTTCCATGAGCTGAAATTAAAATAATAAATAAAAACTGATACTGATTATTAATAGCGTTTAAAAACTAACCATTTTGTATCAAGTGACACAAAAAGCTATGAGATAACAACATTCTTTTAAAGACACTCCGTATAACGTTCTTGGAACTCCTTTTACCTTCATTGTCGACCTTTATAAAAAAAGTTTTAATTATTACCATGCACATTATATAACGTTTTCCGTTTGGTTAAATTGTAATAAATAAAGAACTAATTTATTTCATTTCATTAATTGATTCAAATAATTGAAATTCCAGTGAGCACTAACTAAGTCTAACTGCGGTCGATCAGTGCCTCTGACGGTAATTATGATGCAGAAGTAATTACTGTAATTAATTATTATCGGAATCTCACGATGCAATGATACGTTCAGAACATGACGCTTTGCGCATTAATTCTAATGCAGTTATTAAGTATTGCTGAACGGTGAGTATGAACTTTAATGTTTAAAAAAGTCATTACCGAGAATAAATTACAATTGTGCAATGCCGTGTTGACGTATGCCAAGTTTAAGGTGAAACTAGAACTGTGGAGCGATTGCATTGTAATGGCGCAACATAATTAAGATCTAAGTAGATTATTTATGATTAAACATGGTACAGCCATGCAGCTCATTTTTATGTTTGACAATTATGGCTTTTTCTTACATCATACAAAATTGGATGCAATCTGGTCACAATTTGTTTACGAGTAAAAATTATTTGCTCTATCGAAAAATTCAATTGCTATACCGGGTGATTCAGTTTGACTGTCGCACCTCTATAACTTTTTAATTATTGAAAATAACCCCAATAAACCTTATATTTTTGGAAACGGCGACAAATTCTCTATTAAGTGATGCGCATTTGTTATTTCTACGATGACGTTTATTATTTGTTGTTAATTTTATTAAAAATTAATTTTTAATACATTTCCATTAATAGTTATAGTGTAATTTTTAAGATTTGATCGTTTTTTGTTATGTTAAATAAAATTGCTATAATTTGAAAGAACTTTGAACTAATTTTTCTCGAAAATTTTCTTATGTATGTAGACTTTTTTAATACATGGTCGAATTCAGAATTAGATTTTCTATCCGAATTAACAAAAACATGTATACTATGAAATTAAAAAAAAAAAACAGTTAGTTGCCTATCGCGGATTTGACATACGTCATCGTAGAGATAAAACATGAACATCACTTAATAGAAAATTTGTCGCCGTTTCCAAAAATATAAGGTTTGTTGGGGTTATTTTCAACAATAAAAAAGTTTTTGCGACAGTCAAACTGAATCACCCGGTATAGAACTGCTATACAGGGTGTAGACTCGAATCACGCAACATAGCAATTTCAATGGTAAAATTTTAAAAGTCGTATTCTTGCTCCCCTAATTATTTTAGAAAAAAAGTGCAAATACGTTTTTTTGTAGAGAAAAAAATTCTGTATCCATGAATGTAATCAATATTACTTTTTCGTTTTCCAATAACTAAAAATTAAGCAATTACAAAACGCTTTTTCACAAAAATCTGTAGTGCCTTGAAATTATGCTATGACAACTGCCCTGCCTAATGTCACTTATACTGTCACTTTGACGCGAAATTCATTCTTAAAACCTTTATATTTTATCAAACATTTATTTTACACAGTTAGTTATGTTTTCATTCCAAGATACAATAAAAATGATTATTATGAATAAACTTCACAAGTTAGCCTCCACTACTTCGCAAATGCGTGTCAATTTACAAAACTTTTCTGCAAAACACCCCTCGTTATACGTCGACTTTGTAAAACGGAAATTACTCATTAGAAAAGTTTTAACATAAGAACCATATTTCTACATATCTTGACCTTAAAACCTTCAAAAAAAGACACTATCGGCTTTTAGAAACTTTCAAATGTCAACACGGGGTAAGATTTGGTTTGCTACAGAACTAATTCTACTGGCATTACACGAATTATGCGTTTTGTATTTGTGCGCTGTTTATGAACTTTATCCAGTCAAGTATTTTTTTGCAGACAAAACTAGTTTGTGTTACTTTAATCGCTCACGTTTCCGTTTAAAAAAAATTAATCGCCAACGGTATTTTGTTTTAAATTTTTTTATTTTCTTCTCTCCCTCGTAAAAAACTAAATCATAAAAGAGTCGGGAGTCGGTAGTTTTTCCGACTTCCGACTCCCGACCCCGACTCCTCGACTCCCGACTCCTCGACTTCCGACTCCGACCCCCATTCCTTTATTTTTTCCTAATAAAGAGCTAAGTTAAAATAATGCTGTAAAAGCAAACCAAAATTGCTAAAAATTGTAAATAATTTTATCACTATATTTGTCAATAATTGTGTACTAATCAGAACTGTAATAGAGTTTAGAAATAAAATTTTTATAGCTTTAATCAGTTTAATAAAGTTTTAGTGAGTGAAAACTATTAAAATTCAATCATATTACAAATTTTTGTAATTTTTTGTCGTCTGCTAAATGAAAAAAAAAATTAATAATATGTTTTTAATCAGTTTTTGTTGTTTTCACAATAAAAATGTGACCGCATTAAAATACTACACACCTTTATTAATTTACGTAAGTACACAATAATTTCCTAAAACCTATATCGTTAATTGAACAAGGTCACTTTAAATCGATCGATTAAAAAAAAGTGCGTAAAACGGTGGTGAAAGGACAAATTTAATTTAATTTTTCCGGTATGTAACATAATTAAATAAAAAAACTTGTAGCATGTTAATGAAGATTTGTGTAGAAAATATTAAACCAGTTATATTTCCTTGTTTTATAATTGTAGGACAGTGTTTAACTTGTTTATTATTAGATTATTTACTGCAAAATATCAATCAATCAATTATGTTATCATTTCGATCTTTTCATTTGCAAGGTGAATTACAAAGAAAAATACTGAGTGGTCCACTCTTTTGTAGCAGGACTTTAACAGTCGATACAAAAACTTATTTTAAAGCGAATATTCCATGTCAACATGGCTCCATAAACGCTTCATTTTAAAGATACAGGGTGTTGAAATTTTCGAAAAAATATCGATAATGTTTAACCGTTTCTCAACCAGTAGACATATTTAACCCAAATTTGGTATACAGCACCACCTTTTAGGTTACCCCACAAGCAACCAGTGGCGGAGTTGTGGGGGTTCAGTTTTAATAAATTTTATAAAAAACTAATAGGCCCCGTTTAAAATCCAACTCAAACTTGTTGTTGGGTAGAGTATTTTATTCTAAACAAAAAGTGTCGCATGCCTTTTCTTGGTATCTGTCACCGTTCAACGCGAAATGTGATTTATTTTACTATTCTCGCGAAACATTTGCTCATAAGTTCGATCTAAAAATATAGATAATATTCGAAATAAAGAAGTGATTACAGATTTTTTCAGTTTTTTTTTTTATAACAAAACATGCTAATAATGAGTGAAGAAATTCCGCTAAATTAACGATTTATGATCCATATTTTAAGCATTTACTCTGCAACTTGCAATTTTCAGCTTTTCGCGATAATTTTAGATTTAACGTATGAGCTAATTTTTCGGGAGAATAGTAAAATAAATTAAATTTCGCGCCAAACGGTGACAGATACGAAGAAAAGTCAAGAAACACTTTTTGTTTAGAATAAAATGCTCTACCCAAAAATTAGTTCGAGTTTGATTTTGAACAGGGCCGTACTAGTTTTTTATAAAATTTATTAAAACTGAACCCCTGCAACTCCGTCAGTGGTTGCTTGTGAGGCATTCTCACCGAATGTGGCAACCTATAAGGTGGTGCTGTATACCAAATTTGGTTTGAATATATCTACTGGTTGGGAAACGGTTAAAAATTATCGTTTTTTTTCGAAAATTTCAACACCCTGTATCTTTAAAATGAAGCGTTTATGGAGCCATGTTGATATGGGATATTCGCTTGAAAATAAGTTTTTGTATCGTCTGTTAAAGTCCTGCTACAAAAAGTGGACCACCCTGTAGATACCAACTTTGAATATTGTCTAAAGTTTTTTAAACGAAAATTGATTATTTTACATGGTACGAAAGTAACTAATACAATTATTTAAACATCGATAGCTATAAAACAAATTTAAAGAAACTCTTTGCGATCCTCAAACCCTTTAGGCCCTGACGGAAGTTGAGAACCGCTGGTCTAGTAGTTAATATGACACTAGCTTTAAATCACCATAAACTGTGAAGTATGCTCCAAAAAGCACGTATTTTGCTACGTTTGTTCGTTTTAATAACAGCTTTACTCAATATCCTTGAGACCCATAACGGTTCGATAAAAACCAAAAGAAATACTGTTACATTAATTTAAAAAAAAAGGGTTCGTTATTCTTTGTTTACGGCTGCTGATTGTGATTGGTTTTGGATTTTCCGTGAACATTCATAGGATAATAATGTTAAATTATTTGTTTTGCGATGCTTATTGAATAAGAACGTACTAGGAAATTACGGCTATGTAATTCGAAGCGCCTCGAGCCGACATGAGAATCTAATTTACTGGTACAAGTGAATATTATTTTAAATTGCATTTAGTTTAATTTTCGTAAATACCTACCGGGAACAGCGATATATTTTTAAACCATATCATGACGTAATATCGCAAATTGGATAACAAAACGGAACACCTCGAGTCAATTGTGTTGTCTATTTAATAATAAGGTAATGATTTTTTTTTGCAAATTTGCTGTAACCGTTCATTATACTGATTAATCGCTTGTTTTTGCTGAATAATTAGTAGCAGAGTGAGTTATAAATAATTACTAGCAAGTTGATGTTAAATGATTAGGATTAATCAGTTTCATTTGCATATGTGCAGAGAAACTTTGCAATAATCTTAAGTTAGTAAACAAAGAAATTTCTCCGCAATTAAGAATATTGTCCTTCTATTAATTGTTACAAGAATCTTTAACAAAATAAGGAATATAAAAACAATTTCAATATAAAACTGTAATTAAAATGCATTAAACAGCAAAATTATTTTTAGGGGCTCTGATTTGTACGATTTGCAAAAATAACCTTGAGGGTGAATTTAATTCATCATGTTAATGTAGTTAATTTCATATGAAACTATTATTCACTTCATTTTCAGTTAACACTCTCATTTATTTTTGTATTGGGTACAAACGAAATTAGGTTTACTAATTTTTGTTTAGTTTTTATTTAAACAGACTATGATACATGTTGATTAAACACGATTGCATGCCAAAATCATTTTAGGTTTCACCGGAAATTACTACAACTTTGTTAGTTTAAACGGATCCCTCTGTATATTTTTTGTTTTGAAAAAGAGAGAACAACATTGAATGGACTTGCATGATTTTTAATAATCTATAAAGCACAATTTTTTTTGGATCAAACTTTATTTTCCCTCTTTTTTTGCTCGCAATAAATCAAAAACATTTTGATCCATACGATTTTGTATAGAACTCCATACTAATTATTTTGCAATACAGTCCAGTGTACTATGAACAATAAGTATGTCTTGACAAGATTTTTAAATGTGTTTAAAATTTTTGAGCAGTAGGTATGTTAATAAATATACCAAAATAGATTATTTACATAATCGTTTATTGTAAAATAACGAATTTCTTTGTTGATAAACTATTTGGCACTATTTAAGGTCTGTTAAAGTACCAAGACGTTTGTTGCAATGCAAAAAAAGTTTTTATAAACATTTAACGTAACTGAACTTGACTTACGCCACTCGAGTCGGGGCAAACAAAATAAAATTTTGGTCCAAAATTATTTGAATTAGAAAAAATGTAATTAAAATGGTGTAGCTGTGTTAAGAAGTGTTTTTTTCTTCAAATATGTAAAATTAACTAGCGGGTGTTTATAATGACATGATGGCTATAGTTATGCAACAACTTGGAAGTAAATATGTCGTCTCGTTCTTTACATGTATCGTGCTTTAAATGTTTCCGTTTTTTAAAAAACTTTAACAACTTAGATGCAACAACAAATAAGTATTTTAATTAGGACAATGTTTAATTAAAAAGAATAGATATAACTATACAGTGATGCGTAAAAAAGTATGGAAACAGACAAATATCTCGGTTTATACGTAAGATTGGTAAAATTACATCTTTATTATAAAAAATGCGAAAGATTCGTAAGAAAAAGATAAAATTAAAACATTCTTGTTGTTATCTTTTAATTGTTTCAAAATTACCGCTGTCTACCTTCATAGCCTACTCGAAAATATTACGTTGCCCTTATAAATTACAATGAAATCGCGATATCTCGAAAAATATCAGTTGTAGGTATAAAACATGGTTGAAGTTTTTAATCAATCAAATTTTTCACAAGACTATGTAATAACATATAGGTTGTTGTATTAAAAAAAAATGAGTTATCGATGTTTAAAGTTTCACAAGTTCGACCAAGCGTAAAAACACCCTGTATAATATTTTTAAAATGTAGCTAGCTCAAAGTGTAATTAACCGATTGTCAATGTAATTTTTTTAAATAAAATTTTACTGCCTGTTTAAAGAACTCAAATGATTCAAAAAATTGAAAGTGCTCAAAATGTTCATAAAAATGTATGTTTAACTTCATACATTTTTAAAGTAAATTTGAAGAGGAATCCAAATATGTAAAAATATACAGGGTGTTCTATTGACATTTCAAAGTTTGAATCCGTTTCCGGTTGAACCGAAAGTCGTATTGCAACCTCAGTATTTTCATCGAATCTGAAAAATACGATAGCGCTTAGATACCAAATTTCATTGTAGTATCTTTAATGATGTTTTAGATATTTGTCTGTTTCCATACGTTAACGCACTTTATAATAAGAATATGCATCGTCTTTGCTAACAGTAACTTAACTAAACATTTGTCCAATTTTTTTTAAGGAAGTTGGCAAAATAAGTTCTACATTTCTTATCATAACTTTTAATAATAATCCTAATTTATTTTATATGCCACGAGAAACAGACAGAGCGACTGCAGTTAAAAATAAAACTGAATTGACTTTGATTATACATTTTAGTTAGTTCCTTTAATGACAAATCTATAAATCTCTCTTGGATCATATGCGTACATCAGATTATGTTTGTTTTGCATATTAATGAATGAAGACAGCGTGTAATTTGCGTGCTAAATAGGTTGCAATAATAGCAGACTCTGAGGACAGTTAGCTGGTGTCTTAGCGGTTATTTTTTATAACTTGCTAAATATAAAAATGGAACGCAAGTTTCTTTCTCAGCACAAACAATGGCTCTCTTGATTATGAAACAAGACGTCTTAACGTAACCTCCTATCTTGTTATTGTATAAAATTTAAGAACAAAATTACATTAGTTTCCTTTAGTAAATTATACAAACACCAAAAATAATCTTACGCTTATTTGTACACATACATTTAAATCTGATTGCTTTGAATAACTGAATTTCGTAATTTTATACAAAATTTGCAATTTTTAAAGATGAATGCACAATTGCGTATTAATTATACGAAAATGTAAGTGTTCCTTCAAGTCACGCACAATCGATAGATTTTTGTTAACCTGCGTACTTAAAAATAAAACTTATCAAAAAATAATTACCGCATAATATTTTCTTAAAAGTATGTTTTGCCTTGTTGACTAATTTACAAACACCTTATGATCGTTATCATTCGCAGGGGATTTTTTCTATTATCACCACATTCGCATCATATTGGTTTTCCCTATTGGGTTATTCTGTATCGAGGCCATTTACAAATATATGTAAATTAGTTCTACTTGTTTAGGGGAATCTTTTAAAAACTGACAAAATTAAATTATTTTACTGTGAATTTTCAGATTTGACGAAAACATAGTTTTTGGTTTGGTTTGATTAATTAATAATTAGTTTTACTGTACCATATTATAATGGTACAGTGTGTGGTTTAGTTATAAAAACATTGTTATACCGTGGTAAGAATGTTCTACAGCTGGTTTCTAATTTGTTTAGAATTTTATTTTCTTGATTGACGATGTACAGTTAAATAAACTTGTACATACAAGGTGTCATATTTTGAGTTTTAATGTGGAAATAACTAAGTGGTAAAATGCGTAATGCAGTGGTTTCCAACCTTTTTTCATAAAAAAAAATTGTGTCCCCCTCACTTTTCGTGACAACCTCATTTTATAAATACTGTCCTGATATAATAATTATTTAACAATACAACAATACAAAACAATATACCATATTCTGTATAAATAAAGTTCTTTTTGTTTGTTTGTATTCAAAAATAACAGTTTGGTAGCAGCTGCGCGCCCTCCTTACAATAGTCTAGCGCCCCACAGTTTGGGAACCAACTGGCGTAACGTGACAATGGATAAGGTTCTAAAAGAAAAATTACCATGGCTCTCTTTGTTTAGTAGAAGGTATACAGGGTAAACTAGAAAAAAACTTGGTATTTTTGCTCATCTTCTAAATTAAAAACACTTGCTTACAGCAAGTTTAAATTTTTTCTATCCTGATTTAATTATATTTGGTATCACATGAGTTTTTCATCACTCCTGGATGTGTGACGGCTCGCTTGGCATCAATTATTTTTAATTGACTTTAATATTATTTAATTTACTTTGAAAATGAATAACACGAAGCAAATACTGACGCACAATTTACTAAAACATGTAACTCTTCAAAAGGGCCATTTTTTGAGAATCAACTTTAGCAAAACAAATTAACGTTAAAATATTACGGTCCTAACTTGGAGTGTACATCAGTGTTTGTAAATTTTGTCAATCACCAATCGTTGATAGTTTTGTACATTGTATGTAGAACACACTACTCTTACAAATGCGCTTATAGGAAAGAACGACAAGGATACAACTACAATAAAAAGGGATAACAACACAAAAGAAAATCTTTGGCTAGTCGGGCTGTGGTACTTCAGAACCAACCACCGAAAAATGTACAGCCGATCGAAAAATAAGGGATTTTGTTGTGTTTTGTAGTTTTGTTTGTTTCTTACTGTATAATAATTGTAAATCTGCGGATTAAGCAAAACAACATTTGAGAGCCGAACCGACTTATAAAGACGATCACGCGCCTAAATTAAAAATAACAAACATAAGAGTAATAAGTACTCTTTTACAGTACGGTCCATCACAGATGTTATGTTAGATTTTTACAATAAAAATTTTAAATACTTACAAGCTATAACATAATATTGATGCAATTTTAAAATAGCCACCAAATACCAAAAATAATTATTTTTTCTGAAAGTAAGATAGCTTTATAAACAAAATGTATCCATTTATAAATTGTTTTACAAATAGTACCAATAGTTTTTCAGTACCTAAGTAAATAAAATGTATGCAAATTAAGACTATAAATAATTAAAATGGTTGGTGGAATAAAAATACAAGAGTGGCAGTTAGTTGCATGTTTGATGTGTTTTATCAAATTACAGCTCTATTAAACAATTTTATTGATAGGAATAAAAGTTTAAAACAAAATCGCAATTTCATCAAATTAGAATAAAAAAAGATGTTTTTATTTTTCGTCCTAATAAGTTATACTTTTGCATGTTTCAAGAAAATTATGAGATGCTGTTGTTACTCTTAACGAATTTGTTTAAAGCAACTTATAGCGATCATTTTTCTATTTTTTGATGCCTAAATAAAATACTGAATAATATGCTTATGTTTAGGTTTTTATTACAAAACTCTTGGTAATAGTTTGATACATAACAATTTTTAAAATTTTGTTAGATTTTATAAGGGATTTGTTGTTCTAGGCCTTTTCGGTTTCATTGTTAAACTTTTGGTTATTTTGCAAATTGCACTTGTAGTAATTTATATCATTTTATGATAACATTGGTTTCTCCTGTTTCTTGATTAGGTTAAATTAAACTATGGTTTGCTGGTTTCTAACAGGTTTATTTTTATTTTTTATGTATTAAAACCAGCAAACCATAGTTTAATTTATCATTATATTCAGATTTTTTTAAGCTTTTGCTATACTTTTTTTATTTGGTTTTCCACAATCGCACATATAGGTAAGTGTCCACTTAAAAATACATGCTTAATAAAACACACCCAAAAATTTAATTAATAAGTAATGTTATCCACAAAATTGCATTTGCATATCAATAAGAGAGTTTATTGGCCAAACCTTAATATCAAAGAATTGTGAAGATTTACGGCTAATATTTCGCGTTCGTTGCAGCGTTCCACGCTTTTCTAACATTAAATCACCTCATGAATTGCCCAATCTAAAGCTACATCGAATACATAAACCATAAACAAGTATGCAGAGAGTTTAAAGCCATAATTCACATTAACTGGATTGCAAACCAGTGAAAGGCGTCGATCACCAGGAAATGTCTGCTTCTCTAAATCCCATTAGCCAAGAAAGTTGCAGAACTTTAATATACGAAAGAAATGTGAGAACAACTTATTAACGTGCAAACTGCATTCATTTCATAACCTTTGGAGATAGCTTAGCAAAGAAAGATCGGCGTTTATTTGTTAATATTCATCAGAACAATAAACACCTTATATTATAACATACTTTAGACGATGGAAAATAAATTGAATTGTAATGTACTGGAGATGAACAGTAGGGAAGTGAGAAAATTAATAATTTACATTTTACATATAAACGAATGATAATATAATACCATATAACTGTTTTGAAAGCAAATTTTCTACGCTACCTTGTTCCAAAGCGACTAGACGACGATTTCCTTAACATTACCAATCAGCTGACTTTGATCTTGATAATAAAACCTAGCGTACACGTACGTACCTGGTATTAATATATTTTTAATTCATATTAGTGAGTTTTTTAGTACCAAAAGTTGTGTTTGCGGCTAATAATTATTTATAATTGTAGGTTGAAAAGGTTAAAGTAAAATTAAATTGCATTTTTATACTATAGGACATTTATTTGGTGCCTTTTACCAGACCCGTGGCAATGACTTTCGTATTTTAATAAGTTCAAGGATAATAAGCATTTACCAAAATTGGCAAGGAACTGTTTTTGTTGTTGGTTTTACATGTAGTGTACAGTGTGTTTCCAACCTGAAAGTCATTTACAGGCTACCTTGTTTATTATTGGGTAGCAGGTTTGGTTAAATGGAGAGGAGCTATTGATATAGTTTTGTTTTACTGTTTGTAAAAGCTAGTTGAGAATGTATATGTTACGGTCAATGTAAGTAATTGGGCATTATTTATGATGCCCGAGCAATTTAAAAAGTGCCCATTGGGATGTGACAAAATAATAAATTATATAGAAAATATTACATTGCCCGGGTATTATGAATAATGCTGTAAATCGAGTGGGCAATTTGAGAAAATTTTTATTCATATTTCTTTACATACAAAAATAAGAAGATATTATATTAAAACAAATTTTTAAATAACTAACAAACAAATAAAGAAACAAACTGGTGGTGATAAAATAAGTATAAAATATACGTATGCCTAACTAAAAAAACCATATTAGGTATGTACTTGCAAATACATATGTCGTAGGCATAATGTGAATACCGGCATTTTATAAAACGCCTAGGCATTTTATAAAAATCCTGCAAAACGAGCATCTCGTGTTTTGACTAGGCAAATAATAAAATACCGGCCTAATTGTTTTTAAGAAAAACAAACCTATTAGCTTCATTTTTATTATTTATTTTAAAAAAATCTTTAACCAACCTTTCACCTAACCCTCTACTGCTGACCAAATGAATGAGGGTCAGGTTAAAGGTTGGTTAAATCTTTTTTTTGTATGAACACAAATGTATGGGTTTAAGAAAAGTCATAATTTGCTCCTTTTGCTGGCTTTTTATAAAATGCCTAGGCGTTTTGTAAAAAGCCGGATTTCACATTATGCCTACGACACAATATACACACAAAAAAATGAAATCCTAGAGTTTCTATTTATTTTTTAATTAAAGTGACCAGAGAAATAATAGCAGTATTTATAATGACCGGGCAATGTAATAAATTATCCTAGATTGTCGTAGGCAAATACAAAATTATTAAATTGCCTGATTTTATCGGTCATTATTTATTATGACCAAGCATTATGGTAACTGCCCTGAATAATCGAATTGACCGTAACATATATAAAAAGAGTAATAAGACGTTTAAAAAAAATTATACGTCCTTTTATGAAGAGAGACGCAAATATTTTTTCTTTTTCTACTGGTATATTAAGGATGGATGGGCAGCAATAACATTTTGTAATTAAGTTGCAGATTTTTAGCCATTAAGTGTGTTTCTGATTAATTTGTTGTTCAATGATTAAATAACATTTAAAAAATGCGATTATTGACGTACAAAAATATGTGTGCGAGGGTTGTCTTCTTTCTCGATATGTTTCTGCATATCGTTGACAATATAGAATTCCTATTCAATGAACAAAAAATTCGCAGCATATCGCGTTTTGTTTTTTTACGGTTTATTTGCTATGGCAACCAACCTAGTTATTTTAAATAGAACACCCTATATATTATTGCATTTTTGGATTCCTCTTTAAATGTACTTTATAAAATGTTTAAGGTCATATAGGCCTAAAGTTAACCGTTTTCAAGTAATTAATTTTTTCTCTAAAATTTTGAAAATTTCAAGTATTTAAGAATTTAATGAATTCGATCAAAAGTAACTAATGTACTGTATTACATTTCAAAATTTTAAAAATACAAATCGTGTATAAAGTTATAGGAAGCATAACTTCTAAACGAATTTCGGTTGTCACCACAAATTTCTTAAATATTGGAATTTTTTGAAATTACATCACTCAAAACAAGTGAATTACTCGAAAAAGGTTAATTTTAGGCCTTTATGACCTTTTACATTTATAAAGGACATTTAAAGAGGAATCCCAAAATGTAATAATATATAGGGTGTTTTATTTAAGATAACTAGGTTGGTTGCCATAGCAAACAAACCGTAAAAAACAAAACAAAACCGAGTACACCATAAGGCGCAGAAAAGATAGCGTTGCATCTTTTATGAAAAATATTTTGTTGTTTAATCAATATATTTTAGAAGATAAAAGCGGTATTTCATACTTTTTTATGTTACAGTTGACCTTTTTTTATAAACTTTAAAGGTCTATAACTCGATAACCATTGAGTTTTGGACTATGGTTTATATAACATTGTTTTGCTTAAATTGACTCAAGGAACATGCTTCTTAAGTTTGGCCGTTTGGTCATGCAACACCCTGTAGTTTTAGTAGGTTGAGTAAGGGCAGTTTTTAACACATTTAAACGACGAAACAAAATTTGCAGCGACTCTTTTTTGGGCTCCATTATAGGCGATGGCTTGTTTGAACAAGTTTGACAAAACAAAGGGTGTTTTTAATAATTTTTGTGAAATTTACTAATTAATAATTTTAAAACTCATTTTTTTCCAAAAAAAACTGTGTACGTTAATATTTTTAATTTATGATCATATTTAGAATTAAATTCTGTATTAGAATAAATAAAAGAATGAAACTATGTCATTTAAAAAACAGTTGATCATCTTTGGTCTGATATATTTCATCGTAGAAAAAATATTTTACCGATATTTAATAGAGCATTTCCTGCGATTTACAAAAATATAAGTTTTATGGCGGTTTTCTCTTAAAACAAACTGAATCATCTTGTATATAAAAAATTCCAACTTTGCCCCTGAACATTGTATTACTCTAAGTTTTAAGTTTAAAATGTGTATGTGACTTTGCAAAATGTGAATGAAACCCAGCCTTTGCTACATTGTTTTTTTACCTGTTATCTAATTTTATATTTTATTAACAAACACGTAAACTTGTTTATGATCAATTATATCAGTCAGCCTTGGGAGTTATGTCAGGAATATCCTGCATGTAATACCTCGTACATCATGTGTTACTTTAATAAATAAACAATAGTACTAACACTAACTATATTGGCCGTTTAAATTCGGACTGCGTCCCACCGAACCTTGAGACATATAACCGACACTTCGTTACACCTAATCTACAGTAAATCTAAAATTGTCTTTTAACAATGTCTTTATTTCACATGAATTGCAAATTTGAGCTTTTTATTAAGCTTTAACAATGTAAATAAACCTTGTGGGATACGATGTGAGAATACTTGAACGTTTTCTATATATATAAAAATGAATGTATGTATGTATGTTTGTCCTTTATGCATTCCTATACCACTCATCCGATCCTGACCAAATTTGGCACAGACAATCTATAGGACCATGGAAAGAACATAGGCTATATGAGAATTCCCAGAAGTTCCAAAAATTCCCAAAAGAACCAAAATTCCCAAAAGATCCAAATATCACAAAAGTTTCAAAATTCTCAATAGATACAAAAATTCTCAATAGATACAAAAATTCCCAAAAGATCCAAAATTCTCAAAAGGTCAAAAACGTCCACCGGGCGCGAGCGCGAGTAGTCTGTGATTGATAAAAAAAATCACCGAGCGAAGCCGGGTCACTACGCTAGTGAATTATAAAATTGTGTTAACATTTAAAACTTTTTTTTTACTACTATTAGCAAGCAAAAGTGAAATGTGGTTGAAATTGCTTGTTGCAAATATTTGGGCGTCTACACTGGTAATAAATTTTGCGAATTTACCAGTTATCGTGAATGAATTTTGGTATTGGGTTGTGTGCTAGAATGGAATTGTACAAGTTTTGTTAAAAAAGGGTCAATGGTGAAAAAATTTAAAAAAAAACGACGTTTGTACCTTATTGTTGTTTTTTTTAAATATACCGGGTGATTCAGTTTGAGTCTCACACCCAGGGCCTATCACAGGGGGGGGGGGGGTAGACGGGACTAATTCCCGGGGCCCGGTGTTGCCAAGGGGGCCCGGATTCGAGCTAATACACAATATTTTGTTTACAAATACTATTAACATTAAATTTAAACCTTTCTAAGAGTAATGGGGGGCCCGTTGTCTATTGCTTCCCGGGGCCCGAATTTTCTGTGAACGGCCATGCTCACACCCTTATAACTTTGCTATTTTTAAAGTCAACCCGTATGAACCTTATATTTGTGTAAATTTTAGGAAATATATCAAACCTGTGATAATCACTTGTATTTTTTCTTAAATTATGTAGTAGAAGTATTATTTTTTTATTTATTTTGAAACAGAATATAATTTTAAATTAGATTTGATATTAAAAAAAATCAAAATACATAGTAAATTTTGTGAGAAAAGTGAGTTTCATATTTGTTCATTATTTTTTACAAAATCTTTGTTTTTCACAAGAGAAAACATGATTTTTTAGATCTTTTCGTTTATTTTAGGAATGATTTGTATTACGTTAAATTTAAAAGCGGATTATAAATCACACTTTCAATATAAGTTTGCTCATTCAATCGACTGTGCAACTTTTGTATTAAGCGAGATTTCAATACTGATAAAATTTAGTAAACCGCTTTGTATAAAGACGAAATTTTTTTATTATTGTTTAGCGAGCATACAATTTTTGATATTTTAACGTAATATTAAATGGAGACATTCATTTGTTTAAGTATTGTATGGAATTAGAGATAAACGACAAAGTTGCATGTTTAAATAGAAATAATTCTGACACTAGTGTAAATACTGAATAGAATTTTTGTTTCTATTTTGATTAATTTTTATCCATTTACATTCAAAAAATGTCAATAAAATTGTTGAAAAATAACAGAAACAATAATATATAGCTCGTAGCCGATAACTTGGCTTGGGCTGCAACGATTGCAGCCCCAATACCATGTATATCACGCGTCACCCTCACACCGTGTCTACTCGCCACTTTGTATACAGGGTGTCCCAGCCAAGACGAATTATTCGATAGCTCTGTTATTAGTAATAATATTAAAAAAAGTTAAATATAAAAGTTTTGTAATCATTTACTACATAACCTAAAATTATTTTCAACTATACACAGTGTTTTGTTTTTGCGCTCTGATACCAGACATAGTTTTTTTATATGGAACATCCTATATATTTTGTAATTTTTGGATGTAAAATTAAATTCTCTTTCAAAAATATCATAGGCTGTTTATGTCTAAAATGAACCGTTTTTGAGTTATTACCGTTTTTTTGAAAATTCTGACAGATGCAGACCTTTATAAAAATATTTATATTTATTAACATATGAACATCAGAGCAATTTACTTTCGTAATTTATTAGACAAAGTGTCATAGTGATTGTTGACGAGTTACATTTTAAAAATAATATACAGGGTGTTCGTTATACTCGGTCCTTTTTGCAAAATTTAAACTATCATGCCACTAAAAATCCATATTTTTTAATAGTTGTAGATACACAGCATAAATGGCATCAAATAACACAAGAATGCTGTGTATCTACAACTATTAAAAAATATGGATTTTTAGTGGCATAATAGTTTAAATTTTGCCGTTTAACTGTTCTGGTTGACAGTTCATACAAATTGTTTTGAATTTTCAAAGGCTACTACCGATATTTTAGGTAAAATACTCGCAAATAATTATAAGAAACGAAATAACTTCAAAAATATTATATTTAGCCATAAAACACCCTTAACAACTTTGAAAAATAATTAAATTTTCTACAAGAAAATGTAAAAATATATTGGGCGTTCCATTTAAAAAAATTGACTTACCTGCGTTTAAAGTTTAGCAAAAAGGACCGAGTATAACGAACACCCTGTATATTATTTTAAAAATGTAACTCGTCAACAATCACTATGACACTATTGTCTAATAAATTACGAAAGTAAATTGCTCTGATGTTCATATGTTAATAAATATAAATATTTTTATAAAGGTCTGCATCTGTCAAAATTTTCAAAAAAACGTTAATAACTCAAAAACAGTTCATTTTAGACATAAACAACCCATGATATTTTTTAAAGAGAATTTAATTTTACATCCAAAAATTACAAAATATACAGGGTGTTCCATATAAAAAAACTATGTCTGGTATCAGAGCGCAAAAACAAAACACTGTGTATAGTTGAAAATAATTTTAGGTTATTATATTACAAACAACTTTTATATTTAACTTTTTTTAATATTATTACTAATAACAGAGCTATCGAATAATTCGTCTTGGCTGGGACACCCTGTATAGTATGATAGCGTTGAGGGGCTGTGGAAAATGCAGCCCGCATGTTAATTTTATAAGACAGAGCCATTGTTATAAAATGTAAACTGTCGAGTGTATCTGCAGTAAAATCGACAAAATAACGTTGAATAGTTAAATTGTAAACAAGTTTGAGGAATCTGCACACTTTTACTTAAATCTAGAAGGGCTGCTACCTTGCAGCCCCTATAGACGAGCCGCCCCTGTAGACAACATTAAAAAGCACATGTTTGTCTTCTTTTTTAATGTTTATACAGTTTATTAAAAATAAAAGCTTTTTAAAAAAACGAGAATGCCATAAAACAGAAAAGAATGTATTATTAAAATTTTAAGTAAATTACAATTGATTTTATTACTAACAAACTTACACAGAATTAAAACATTTCTGTTAAGTAAATATTCGACATAAGACATACAATTTTATATTTTGGTGTTACATTTGTAAAATGTTAAACCTTTGCTGTTGAAAATTACCTGAAAACTTTATAAAATTATTTATACTGAAATAATTGTATCAAAATGACTTTTCTGTATTCGTTAATTTGGCAAATTTGGTAATAAGATATTCTAAAAGTAGGTATAGTCAGCGTCAAGTCTAATGGCGAGCGGTGGGGGTGTTTTCGCGCAGCAGACGCTACAATATGGTCCACGGACTTAAAACCATTGGCGGGTATACCGATACTAAATAAATAGGTGTGTTCAATTCCAATTGTGTTTAGTGCGCACCCCCATCGCTCGCCATAAGACTTGACGCGGCCTATACTAGTTTGTATGAAATTTGATAGATTAAGGACTACTTTTTGAACAGTATTGTATGCGCAAATACATCACTTCTCGAATGGAACTGTGAAGCTTGGAATTTTTAGTGATTATAGCATCCCTAAGAGTACAATAAATGCAAAAATCTCCAATAATTGAGAGTTTTTCCTTAACTTATTTGCAAGTTATTGTGTCACTGATGTTTGTTGGTTTCAGTAAAGTGTTTACTTTTCAATTTGTGTTAATTTTTTTGAGGTTTGATATGGCGGTGAGTCATCCTATTTGTACAGAATTGTTAATTGATTTGATTTATGTGTTTAATAATGTGTTTAAATTATCTCCCAGATTTATAACGGGAACAGGATATTACTTACTATTTAGCACTGTGTCGTTGGGCCTTTTGGTTAGTAAGACATGAGTAACGTTTAACCGGATTTGTAAACGCTGTTTATTTATTAAAATATTTTATATTTAACGACCAAAGTACACACCCTATGAAAATATGATATAAGGAACAGATTACCGATTCATTAACAATAGAAAGGTACACGACAGTTTTAGTTTTTTAACAGTTCTACAACTTAATTAGGCTACATTTACTAAACGCAGTGTTATAATTATTATCAATTGAAAAGTTTACACGTGTCCTTCGACTGCAGCAAGATACGTTATTGATAAACGTTACACAACGAAATATATTGTTGTAAATTTGCAAATATAATTGATTCGTGGCTGTTTTTTTTTTGTTCATGTAAGTGGCTTTAGCAAATAGGCGAGATTAAACTGTTAGTTACTTTCTGTATAGCATGAAAATTATTTTCTAGGTTATAGGATATTAGGCAGCTAGTGACCATGACAGAGACACCGAGCTGTTGCAGTACTCACTTAAAATGTACTTTGTTTTAATTATATTTTGGCTTAAAAAACAAGAGTAAATAAATTTATATTTTAAAAAACATTTATACATTAACGTTTAATTCACACATGCGCCATTTGTGTTCATTTTACTTTAAATTTTTAGCATGTCATGTCTTGCGTTGTGATTTTAAAAACTATTTTTATTGAATTTACGAGACCACAGCCTCCCAGTCAAAAAATACTTCTTGTACAGTTGTATCTGTGGATGAACTATAGACGACCTATATGTGTATTAAGATGACACCGTAATAACACGTCGGTTTACAGTACTATAGGTTTGTTCCAGCAAGGCTATGTACAATCCGCTGAACGATCAGCAGTAGGCGCAATATTGATTTAGCGTTTCTCCTGCATCTCCGATGGTTCAACGGACGGTTAGTCGGCTGTTCTAGTAGTTATTGGATAGATAAATTTATAAACTAGTCTGTAGACGGTAAAAACAGTACATGAACGAAGGCAAGAACTACCGCTGGATTTTAACACGCATGCGCTGTTCAGAACTCACGTGACCTCTGGTAGCTATGCGTCTTCCTCACAATCTCATCTTAGTGCTGCTCTCTTAAGATTTTTACACTTACGATGCTTCAATTTCCATGAATCCAACAGACACAAATGTCATTTAGAGTCAAGCATGTCGTTAAAGCTTTTCAGCAGCGGATAATACATTTATTAGTCCATACTTGACGCAAGTGCATAAATCAGTTCATATATTAGTTTATGAATTAGTACAAAATGCACTGCTGGAACAAAACTTATATGTTTTTTATACACCAAAGAGACGTTACGGTAACAGCACTATTAAACGCTTACTTCTAGCTGTGTAAATTAGCCTTTAATATGAATACTCGCTTAATGGTTAGTGCATATGTGCATAGTCGATGCGCAATTCTACATGTGTAAATTGTCCTTAATAAAATAAGGGTAAAAATCAAACTACTAAAAATTTAAAACAGCAATTACGTAAAACAACGTTTGAGGGTCCAAACTTCTTACAAAACGACAACGACCCATAAAATAAAAATATTTAGTATTTAAATTTAAGTTAGATTATACGTTTCTGAAAATCCTTACAAAAGAAATAGTTTTCTTGTTAATCATTTAAATTTGTAATTATTACTTGGAATTCGACCAAATTTTTGTGTTTGTTACATGAATGTGAAATAAGAATTTGCATTTTAGCAGAGGATGTTTTTAAATATTTAAATAGTTCATATTGTTTTATCTTGATTAAAATAATTAAGGAAACTGGTATCATTCTCAAATACATTTTTCGGAGTTTGTTGTATTGTTATAATTTATTATTTTATTTACAAAGAGGAACAACCTTGGATGAAATACAAAAAAAAATAAATTAATGAGCGCAAGCCTTAATTATTTTGCGTTAACAATATTATTAATTAATAATATTAATATTAGTATTATATTAAAATTATGTACATTTCATTATGTTAAAAAATTATTTACACAAAAACGATATAATCAATGTTTATTATTTATTTATACACATGCGTAGTTTCAGTTGTTGAATAATGTGGGTTAAGTGGATAATTAACAATTAAATTAAGACAACAAAACCGTTACGGTATTAACTAGATACAATCAACTTCGTCGTTTTTTTTTTGGTAAAAACAATGGCTGTTACTTAACACTGAGAGTTTTACTATTCGCATTATATTAACATATATTCGTCACGTGTTATCGCAATGTTCGACTTGCTCACTATCAAAGTCACGGTTTATTTTCGCTCGAAGAAAAATCAAAACGTTTTACTTTTTTTAAAAATGAATAATTCATGTGAGTTATTGCTTTATTCTGGCTGTATTTTTAAGTACTGGAATTATTTATCGCGTGATTTAAACAATTAAAGAATCTCCTATTGTGTTTTTGTTTTATAGTTCAACTGTTAATACTAAATCGTTGCGGTCTGTCAATACAATAGTTTAAAATATTTATTATCAATAACGTAATAAACATTATTTTGATAAATAAACTTGTAATTGATTGGTGTTGCAATTCAAGAAATAAGTATAAATTGTACAGAAATAAATATACCTATAAGAAATAAGATAGTTAAGGGTGAAAAAACAAAACTCATGTAAGCACTTAAAAAGAAGTTTATAAGTCCATTAAATACAGGATAAAATAATTTGCAATGGAAAGTTTTTAAGAATTTTAAAAATTTAATTTAATAAAAAAGTGATAGTCAAAAAACGAAAACTACATTTTTTGAAATTGGTTTTATAAAAAACAGTTGCAGAGGTATTTTATTATAGTATAACATTTGATTACTTTTCCATATGCAAACCCTGGTCCCTGGTGTTTCGCTAATAATAGGCAACTTCTCAATAATAGCCCTAAACTTTGAATTAGTCTCTAAGTATAAGACCGGAGACTTCAACGATAAATTAGAACACAAACCCTGAGTTGGAGTCAGGGTTAAAGATTTTTCAGTTTTTGTGCAAACGGTTACAATTAATTGTAATTTGTTTAAATATTCTTTGGCGCATTAGAATTTTGCACCTTTTTCAAATTAAACCTATGCTTTAGCTATTGTTAACAACCGAGACATCAGACATCCATATTGAAACACGAGTTTCAATTACCCAATACAGGGTGGTCCACATAGAAGAGATACCAAAAGCGGCCCTTTCATGTGAACCACCCTGTATATTAATTCTCGATATTTATGTTGGGGCTAAAAGTACGAGTAATAATGATCGGGGTAAATTGTAACGGCAAAATAATTTACACAGCTCAAAAGTAGTGGGTAAATACATATATTAGTATTTATCAACAAAATTAATTTGATTCCAAAATACACATTAGCAATATTCAAAAATGTGAAACAAAAAAATACAACAAATTGGAAAATTAATCCGACAACTTTTGTATGTTTCCATTTACGAAGAAAACCACCAATTATGTGCTAAGAGTGAACATTTGCAAGTGAAAACATTGATTGGGGTTGGTTGTAACACAGTTACTTTTGACCCCAAGTGTACACATAATAAATTGGAGGGAATCCACAATTATCACGATTCCAACGTCAAATTGTATTGCATCCACCAACAGCCAACAAAATTTAGAACATAATAGAAAATAATCTAGGTACTTTTTTGTTCCTCTTTTAGAGATCGCCTAAAAGTCACTCGACCGGTGACACAAAGCATTAACTTTTAAGCGGAAAATAGTGACTCTACTGGCAAAAACAACCTTTATGACAGATGAAAACTAGCAATGTAAGTAGGGAGCAGTAGCGTAGCAAGGGGGGGCGGGGGGTGCGGTCCGCCCCGGGCGGCACATTTTTTGGGGCGGCACTTTTAAAAATTAGAATCTCGGGGGTAATGAAGGATCAGTAGATATAATAATCAGTACCGGCACTAGCGCCATTAAATTCATAAAAATTAATTTAAAAAAAGAAATTCTTATCGAAGTTAGAGGATAAAACGGGCTACTTGACCTTGCTTCACTGAAAACCCGCTCCCTTGTAACGACAGAAATTCCAAGTTCCTAATAAAATTTATGATACGGTACCAACCATTCAATAAAATTATGAAACAATTCATTTATTTTAGGCATTAAATTCCATCCAGTTTTAAACTCGACTGTAACAGGGATTTTTCACCTTTATTAAAAATAATTTCGTTGGATTAAAGAAAATAAAAATCAGAAAAGGTAAACTGTAATTTTGGAAGGTGGTTAAGTATTCTACATTATCTAGCTTTGCATTAAAACACGTTTGAACGTCTAAAATTTTAAAAAATTCGCCAGCGGCGCAATTTGTTTACCCCCCCCACATTTTTGTGTCGATCTCTGCTTGGTTTTGGAAAAATCAAAAGTTAGCAACCCTTATTTATAGGGGCGGCAAATTCAGGGACCGCCCCGGGCGGCACAAACTCTAGCTACGCCACTTTTAGGGAGGTAAATGTAAATGAACATCGCACAAGCCCACAAGCGCTTAGGACGAAATGTAACAAAAATTAAATAAACTATAGGCACTGTTACCCGTGTTACTTTCATCCCCGGTCTCTCCTAATGAATAGGTATTTTAGATACAAAATAAGGTAGGTAATTGTAATCGACTTCCTAACTCAAACTACGCAAGAATTAATTTTGGGCTTCGAAATGGGGACACCCTGTATATCAATTACGTTCTATTGCGAATTCTTGCCTCACCAAAAGTATACGCTTAAAAATGTTACAAGGAAGTAAATAATTGTTACGATGCTCGAAGTAAGAAACAACTGTGCGATTTAATAATTTCTCGCCGTATTATTCGCTAATGCACATCCGATTGTTTGTTCCGCGTTGCCAAATGCCCCTAATGACCTCGTCCGCTATTGATTTTCAGACTTTCTAAATCATAATTTATATTTAAAAAAATTGTGATCATGTTGGTTTAACGGAACGGTGTACCTATTCAAGTAGGTATGCAAAGAGAATAAAATATCTAATAGGTACAATTAACATGGATATACATCGTATATCTTAGTGATCATTAACACTTTGATTATCTCGTTTGTTTTTAGACATAATCCAACGAACATTATTTATTATTAAATGGGAGAAAATTGCATACAATGGCGTAATTGCTGTTTATGCAAGTATAGAGAAAAGTGATACATTTTCCCACTAGGCGCGAAACGGAGAGATTGGTCGTGTGGGAAAAAAACACTTTTCCCTTGTGTTTTAAAAAAGGTCTTTTCTTATATTGTTGCAAAATGTTTACAAAAATAGGTATTTTGACATCATCGTTTTTTATCGAATTGATCTACGTCGCTGTCAAAACACCTACAACTCCAATTTAGTTCTGTTACAATGAAAGAAGTCGCGTCATTATTTTGCAAACTTTTTAAACAACAAACAGTTCAGTCTTGAAAGTGATTGTTTGTGGGCTGTAAAAGTGACAATTTTTTAAGTAGAAAAAAATAAGTGATTTTGAAAATATATCTTGGGACATCAAAAATGTTGCCGAGGCCGCTATAGGCCTATTTACTTTACAATAAATGACAATTGACGAAATTTTACTGATAGTGAACAAAAGTGACTGTATTTTACCACTAGTGACTAGAGGAGATACAATTTTAAAACTTAAGAGAAAAAAATTACTTTATTTTAATAAAAGGTGTTTATTTTATCGCCAGTGATAAATAGTTATTTATGTACTTATCAAGGCCAAAAAGTGTAACTTTTTCGGCCGCGTCTGGTTTGCTGGCCGAGACGTAGTTGAGGCCAGCAAACAGACAAGGCCGAAAAAATACGTTTTGGCCGAGGTGCACATTACATTTTTTGTGCGATCGAAGTAAAAACAATTTAAATTTTTAGTAATTATCAAAATTATAGGTTAGAAACTACGTGACATTCTGTCACTGACAGATGACGGCGTATGTACTGCATTACCGGCCCTCTCCTTAGCAACGGCCGTAAAAGTTACTTTTTCGGCCGTTGCTAAGGGTAACGGCCTGAAAAGTAACTTTTACGGCCGTTGCTAAGGATAGGACCGGTAATGCAGTACTTTATGGTTGCTAACGCGTCCGTCAAACAGCTGTTTTTAGTACGATCGCACAAAAAAGACTTTATTTTATCACTAGTGCAAAATAGTAGTAGTACCTATATTGAAAAACGAGAGTTGTAAGAAGCATATTACGCAAGAGTGGAAAAGTTACGCACGGAGCCGCGTAGCGGCGAGTATTTCCACGAGTGCGTAACTGCTTTACAACTCGTATTATGTAGTTTACTTTTTCTACGAACACATAATACATACGATTATAACGGCTTTTTGGCTTATATACACATGTAATTACGTTGTCTTGTCAATTTTGACGTAAGCCTACTTTGATATTTCTAGACAAGTGCGCGTTTTGCTTACCGTGCGTTCGTTATAACTCAATTACTATAATGCATGCAGGCAGTGTTTGACGTAAGGCTACTTCGATCTTTCTAGACAAGTGTGCGTTTTGCTTACCGTGCGTTATAACTCACTTTCTATGTATGCAGGCTGTACGGTAAGACTCATTTACATTAGTGGTCGTAGAAAAAAGATATATTTTTTTAACACTAGTGAGCAAAAGTGAATTTATTCTACCACTAGTAACAAAAAAAGACAGCTATATCACTAGTGAAAAAAAGAAGCACGTTTTCAAACCAAACTCAGATTGCATCTGCAAATTATCTTAACTTTTGTATCGATTTTGTTAAGAAAAATGCAACAAGTATATTCTACCACAAGGTTATAACTTTATATTACGTGTTCAATTATTAATTATTATAAAAGTGTTAAAGCGAAATAAAGTAGTTGATTATGATCAACTTTGAAATCCATTCGTTACTAACTCTCATTTATGTTAAGAGTTGTCTTCATGGCCTACTTAAACTTGGTGTTTTTCGCTAAACAATAATATTAAAATGTTTACATGACTGGAAAGTGAAGATTTCGACTGCAAATTGTACTACAATTAAAATAAAGTTTTAATATACCTAGAGTAGATCAAAATTATTACGATATTTTTATGTCACTGCGAACAGTTTTTATGATCATTTAATATTTAAGGTTTGTTATGATTATTTCTTAAAACAAACTAGATACTCGAGACTGTAATGATTTCTGGGAGGCACGGTTTGTATGAAAAAATGTTCTTTGAAGGAATGAATATCTATAGATCTTTGTTCCGATCTATAAAAATACTTTCGTGAGCCTCTTATACAGAAATTAAGACAAGGCGCAGCTTTTAAGTACGCTATTTTGAAATGTTTTACTGTATAATGAGTTTGTCATATTAATAATTAATTTAATTTTCAAAGGTTTTTATAAATAAAAACTTGAAGTCATTGCTCAACTTGTGAAAGCACTTTCTTTGCGTCCAGTGTCTTTAAAAATTTACTACCATTCTATATTTAGTTTGATTAAGTAGATGATTGTGCTTATAAATTTAATTTATGTTTTTTAGTGATTAATTTATTGTAGATAAGTAGCCGACACCAGCAAATTATAGCGACAGATTAAATGTCTAATTATTTTAATGACATTATTTATTATTTATCTTCTATTGGTAAGAAGTTTAAGGGCCACTACTTAATACTGACAAAAATGTTTTAAAGCCGTATGTAAACATACAGTATGTTTTTTTCTTTAAATTTTAAGTTACAGAAAAATATTATAACCAACAATAATATTTATCTACATTAATATTGGAACGTAAGTTACAAGTAGATGAGTTTTGTAAACATTGCTTGTTATAAAAAAAAGGCTTTGAATAATAAAATAATTAAAAATAACAGTCATTTAAAAATCCTACAGATTATCAACATTTAATTATTTTCATACGTTCTTAATTTACCCATAGTAGAAATTTTATCAAATAAAATTTTTAGCATTTAAACAACAATAGTTTATGATATTTACAGTTTTTCTCCAAGTGCGCCGTATAATCTGCTTCGTTTAAAATTTAAATTAAGGGTATCAAAAACAATTGAATGTGAATATATTTTTCAAAAATTACGAAATACAAAGTACTTTCAAATGCTAAAATCCTTTGTGTGACAATTTTTTTCTTTCATGCATTTAAAAACGCAGTTTAAACCGAATACTGAAATATACATGTCTAAATTAAACAGCTTAAAATAATCGTTAGTGAAATGAAACTTACACGTATTTTATACTGGGAATTTATTGAATAATAGTTAACGACTACTTTGTTTAACAACAGATCAATTTTGAAGAAAACGAAAATGTTTAACATGCGAATTAAAAATTGAGAGAAACCATGTTATTCAATAATGTTAATTAATGTTAATACCAATGAAAATGAGTTAAAAACATTTGCACATTTTGCGGCATCGCTTTTACTATAATAATATACAATTAAAATTCGCAAGTGAAATTATTTAAGGTTAAATTTTCGTAAAGTAGGCAGGTGGAACTAATAATCACTGCATTGAAGAACTGATTAACTCAAAAGGAAAAGATACATACTTTAGTTGTAATGTAGTAATTAAAAATAATAATAAATATATCTGTTAAATAATTTCAATACGCATTTTTAAAAATATAAGAAATTTAAAAAAAAAATATTATACAGGGTGTTCCTTAAAATTAAGGGAGGTCTTTCATATAAAACTTTTTCCTTGAACGTCTCCTATCGGAGTTACACCTCCCTAAAGGGGAGCGGTAAAATTAGATTTTTATTTTATTTCTCAAATTTGGATAAATGTAGGAGAATGATATTCGGTAGATGTTTTATACTTATTAAAAGGTTTTCTATGGTAATATTTTTAATCATCTCCCACCTTCACAGTGCGACCCCTATTGTTTTTTTTTTATTAGAACTTTTTGGTGGGTTAAAATTTTGCAATTAAAAAATAATTTTTTGAAAGCTTGATTTATTAAGAAACTTTTTTTTATTATCTAGTTTTTCTCGTAACCTAACGTTTTTAAGTAAAAAATCAAATAAGTAAACATTAACCATCAAATTAATATTCCAATATAAAACGACTCATTTTGGTGGTTTCCATGGTTTGTTTATGTTCATATGGGTCAATCTAAACAGATGAATCTTCCTTAGGTGTAAACAAATTTTACTTTGGTTACCTTTGTTAATAACAATCATAATCTCAAGAGCAACAATGGTAGCCACAGCAAAATGTGCTTACACCTAAAGAAGATTCATCTGTTTAGATTGACCCATTAGCTAAAATTGATGGGTGTAATGCATTTTGAGGTTAACGCGGCGACAACGTTTTGCATATTAAACGAATCACTTAAACAATTAAAAAATGTATTATACAGGGTTTATTTCCTTCATAGCTGCTAGATTATTCAGAATAGAAAATAAGTTTCCAAACACAATATCTTGGAGATCATGGGATACATATTCTAAAATTATTTTCAGCTTTACCGTGTGTTACATTTCTGCGCACTGATATGTAAATTTTTTACTTTAAATACAACACCCTGTATATTTTACATTTTTTAGAATCCAAATTTAATTATCTTTCAAAAATTTCAAATGTTTTATATACATCGAATCAATGGTTTTTAAATTATTTCCAGGTTTTAATGAAAATATTGACGGATACAGATCTTCAGAAAAATATTCATATTTAGTTTTTTAACAAAGTCAGTGTAAAATAATTTGGTAGTTTTGTTAACAATGCTCTTATAGTGCTGTCTGAACAATTAAACTTTTTAAATAATTGGTCGGTCTATTTAGCTAAGTTTTAAACCACGGTAAGTCAATTTTTTTAAATAGAACGTCCTGTATTTTTTAATATTTTCGTGTACTCAGATAATTTAATTGTCTTTAACAAATAATAAAGGTGTATTACGTCTAAAACTAATATTTGTCGAGTTATTGCTGTTTAAATGATAATTTATAGGTAAACATACCTACTAAATTTTAAGAAACTCAAATATTAGGTAAACAATATTATTTAAATTTGAAATAAAGTTAAACAAATTTAATTTCACTCTCTTGGCAGTTAAAATTGTGACTTATTTGATAACCTGTTAAATTTAGAGAGTGTTTTCAAACATTTTTCTATTGTGCCAAAGTTTCTTAAAATTGAAATGAAAAAATTGGCATGAAAAAAACATTTTACGATAAGTTTTAGCCATTTTTATATTAATTTTGTCATGGTGACCATTGTTTTCACTAACTCGGAACTAAACTGTGCTTCATTAGATACGGTGGTAAGTGTAATTCTTTTTAATATAAAAAATAGGTCAACTACTACAATAAGGAACTGATTTTTTCACAACCTTAAACGCAATCTTTTAAATTTCTTCTAAAAATTTATCAGGATCATTATTTTTCACGTTAGGCTCTTAACATATTTTTTATGTATTTTATATAAGCGAAGAATACGTAAAAACTGTTTAGAACTATGAAGAACATCAAATTGCCTCGTTAAAAAGTTTACCGGTGGAATCCCATCTGACCTAGTAAAACGTCAGTCAGAGTTTCACTTTCAATACCAACCGCTACGGTACTTTGATAGGTCAACAATTCCTAGTGAATCCAAACAATTGAAGTATTTCACGTAATTCAGTAAAACTGAGCAATTATATAAGTTTAAATAAAAATATGCGATAAGCTTCGTTTAGAAATAAATATAAATCCTACTAATCTTCTATATTTTTTTAACTAATTCCTTGCAGGAATAAAACTTTGTTATTAAATTGTTTGTAATAAATAAGCAGGTTTTTTAATATTAGTTGAACTATAATAAATAATTAGCATCTAAGATTTTTGGTTGATAATTTTTTTTACAATTTAATATAAATAAATAAAAAATATTCGGTACTCACCCAATTAAAAGTTCCATATTCTTCATGAAAAAAAGTTAATGTATCACAAAATTATTTCAGAGCACTACACCAACATAATAAGCGCGAGATGGATTTAAAAGCGGTTTAATTCTGTTAACGCCAGGAATGACAACGGGTCCGCGTTGATCAGGTAACTATGTAACAATAATGGTGAAGGTGATCAAATGAGACAAAGTGCACACGTTCGACCGTCCTTTGCCGCAGCCGACACTCGTATGCTGTTGTTATATTAGCATGAAGAGCTTATTAATGGAGAAAGTATACTCGGGGAGATTCCACCTTTGCTGCCAGGTAATAACAAAATGTTAACAAGAAATTACTCATATAACACACGGTTGTACCGACTTCGCTACAAAATTTTACGTAACAGTCTGTCGAATTTTTATAGGAAAAATCCTCCTCTACCGTCCAGATCCAAGGTTCGATGGTGAACTAGAAGGAGTAATTTTAATTACGTTTTTGTTTCCTGTAGATATTTAGGATTGATAGTACATAAATATTAAAAATTTTAGGTGACACTATTTGCAAACACATAGAAATTACTGTACAAGATGGACCAAATTCGAATGTTTTACAGGGTGTCTCGGTTACCGTAATGGTTGGCGAAAATCTGATATTGATCTCTTGGATTATTTTTTTAAAAAAAGAACGCCAACGTAATCAGATTTTTTGTATTGCTTTTCCTTTTCAGCTCTACTGACGAAAAATGAAATTTCATCATTTTAGAAAATTAACTATTTATTAAAATAAAACAAAATTTTTTATACAGATTTTCATACTTAATTTAAAAGCAAAACTAAACTTTTTTAGCGACCTTGACTTTCGAAATATGAAGTAAACTTATATTTTTTTTTAATACAAACCCTAGTTGGCCATGCCTTTATACGAAAGAGAATTGTTTTAGCTTTTCAAAAATATATAGTTTCATATATTTGTTGCAAAAAATAGCCGAGATAAGGCTAATTATGTAAAAATTTCCTTATCAAAGTTCGCCATGATTTCGCAAACAAATGATGTTTGCAATTATTAAACAACTAAACGTCTAATCCAAGTAATTTTTTTATCTTTTAAGCAAATCCGTGTATTCTTTATAACGGTTTATTCTGGTATTGTGACCATGGCTAAATTTAAACACTTTGAAAGGTTTAATATGTTAGAAGTTTACATTGTAAGGGATAAAAAGTAGCGGCTGCTGCAAAATTTACTTGGAAATGACGTTTAGTAGCTTATTAATTGCAAACATCTCTTGTTTACGAAATCATGGCAAACTTTGATAATAAATTTATCATAAAATTAGCCATATCTCGTTTTTTTTTGCAACAAATATATGGAACTATACATTTCGGAAAGCTAAAAAACTTCTTTTACCTATATAAAGTCCATTAAAAAAAATTACTTTATATGTATCTCAAAAGTCAAGGACGCTAAAAAAATTAATTCTGTTTTTAAATTAAGCATAAAAAACTTAAATAATATTTTGATCTATTTTAATAATAAAGAAGTTTACAAAAATGATGAAATTCTATTTTATCTGTAGTGCCAATACAAAAAGTGATATAAATAATCTGATAACATAGGCGTTCTTTTCTCAAAAACAGCCCAAGAGACCGAAAGCAGATTTTCGTTAACTATTACGGTAACCGAAATACCTCATAAAACATCCGAATTTGTTCCACACTGCACATGTCTACATATAGGGTTCCAAATTTAAGGCACAACGTGTGGTTCCCGCTTATCTTAAGAGCTAAGAAGTAAGTAAACGCGAAGAAAAGTTGCAAAATTTGGTGTTAAATTCAAATCGAAAAAAAATTTTGGGTTTTTTAGTTCATAAGGTTTTCCGGTAGAACTAAAAAAATCGATTTTTTTGCTTTACTTTCTATAGAAACTAAAGAACTAAACACTCAGATAAAGCAACTTTTAATTTTCTATACGCTGATATACCGGGTGTAACCGGACACGGTCAACTGGGCGACGCCAACTGGGCGACGGTCAACTGGGCGACGGTCAACTGGGCGACGGTCAACTGGGCGACGTGCCAACTGGGCGACGGTGACGGTCAACTGGGCGACAGAAACTTAAACATTTTTGAACTCTCATCTTAGCACACGATTTTACTGATTGTTTTTGTAAATATTGGTAAAATATACTTACTTAATCGAGTAGACTATATCGTACATCGTAATTTGTAGAATCATTTACAAAAGATATGATCAAAAAACGTGGTCCGAAAATAATTTAAAAATGAAGAAGTTCGATTGCACAATAGTAGAATAAAGAGAAAAAATTCAGTTTTTTCATTCATTTATCAATATTATTTTGTAATTAACAAACATATTTACATTAAAACAAAAAAGTATATATATTCATTTCGTAAATGATTCTACAAATTTCGATGTACGATATAGTGTGGCCTAATTTCGATGCCCATACAGGGTATCTCGGTTATTATGAGAGATAGAAAAAAACTAAATACGTAGTCTCGATTTCTTTTTCTCGAGAGAAATTTGTTGCTGTTAACAGATTTTTAATATCTTTTTTAATTTTCGAATATAGCCAAAAACCGATTTTTGGTACTTTTCAAAAATGTTAAATATCTCGCTTAACCGAAAAGACAGAGAAAAACTTTAAAAGACATTTTTGGCATGGTTTTTGTAGCTACTTAATAAGATAGCGATGTTTAATTTTTTTTTACTTCAGCGAATTATGATATATTACACCTAACTTTCCTATTTTAAATAGCAACCATAGTTGGCTTTGATATGAATCGAAAGCTTATTTTTCATACTTTTCAAAAATATATAATTTGCTTATGGTTGCTATTTAAAATAAGAAAGTTAGGTGTAATATATCAATATTTGTATGAGCAAAAAAAAATAATATCGCTATCTTATTAAGGACAAAAAACCATGCAAAAATGTTGTTACAGTTTTTCTCTATCTTTTTGTTTAAGCGAGATATTTAACATTTTTGAAAATTGCAAAAAATCGATTTTTGGCTATATTTCGAAAATTAAAAAAGACATCAAAAATCTGTTTACAGCAATGAATTTCTCTCGGAAAAAGAATTCAAGACTAAGTACTTAGTTTTTTTCTATCTCTAATAATAACCGAGATACCCTGTATGGGCATCGAAAATAGGCCACCCTGTACATTTATTTTGACGTTATCAAACAGCAAAAGTATTTTTAATAATTCTTGTTGTAGTTTTAAATTAAATCTATTTACAAAAGTATAAGATTTGTTAGGGTTTTTGCTTAAAATTATAACAAATCCAGATTGCAAACTGAATGAAATACAGTATAAGCTGCAAAAGAAAGAAAATATACATTGCATTTTTTTTTTGTAATTCATTGTAAGGTTTCTTTTTTACTAATTTACTTTAAGTTTTGTATGTTTAAGTGCATGTGACCATGAACTGCATCCAATTCGCGAGTGTCTGTCAAAATACCATTTCAGTACTTTCCCTCAAACAGCCTTTGTTGTTTCAATTATACTTATTGCAGTATAATGCTGGTATACTAGAGATAAAGTACTTTCTGTTAGTTTAAGTTGTAATGGGAACTGCAGGTCATATGTTCAACAGGAGCAGCTGTACTAAAAAATTAAAGCTTTTATATTTATCTTTATCTGACGTGTTATGAATGTGATACATATTAATAACAATTATTAATGTAATTACTCTTTAAATTTAAACACAAAAACATTTGTATAAAATTATTGTAATTTGACCTGTTTCCAATATTTAACCTTAATTGTTTTCAATTTGCTTATAACATTTTTATTTACATGCCGATTTTACGAATTTTGGCTGACGTAAGGCACTAGACCAGAAATTATTTAGAATTACTTTTGTTTTTCTTGAATGTTAAAAAGCTACTATTTTGTGTTATTCAATTATATTCTTCAAAAAAGTAGCGCTGTAACATTTTTTTGTAGTACCATGAACAGGAGGATAGTTGCCTACCGAGATTAAGACAAAAAATTTGTTTCAAAGTTACAAATTTATTACTACGATTTTTTTTTTGTTTCTTGTTATTGTCATTATCCCAGTTGTATATAATAATAATTTGATAACTCAGGTTTTAATGTAATGTTCCCTAGTTGAAGTTCAAGCCAAAAATCAGCAAGCAAATGAAAACGTTGCAAGTAAAAGAAACTTGGAATTAGTTTTCTTTGGTGTATGAATTTTACGTAAAAAATGGTTTGACAGCATCAGCTAGCAGCGATTCTCAACCGCTGGTCCGGCGGACCGGCACCGGTCCGCGGAGAAATTTGACCGGTCCGCGGAGAATTTTCTATCTGTCCGCGTTAAAATAATCTTATTTAAAAAAAAATTAATTTTTAAAATTACTAAATTAAAATATATCAAACTAATTTTAAATTAACGTAATTTATGATTAGCACGGCACTGAAGAGAAATTCTTATAATGCATAATGTTCGGGAAAAGAGTGTGCTCCATTCCTGACAATAATTTTTAACCAAATATCCGTGAAGTTAACAAAGGTTAAACAAAAATAAAAAATTATACTTCTAGTGAATACTATTGATTTAATTTTTTAGTAATCGTAGGACTGATTTTTTTGTTGTGTTTCTATATGCATTGATTTTGTGATGAATAAATAATTTTCTGTGATTTTTGCCAAAGGAGGAGTTACACCCCCCTTAATGGGAGCGGTAAAATAAGGTTTTTATTTTATTTCTTAAATTTGGATAAATGTAGGATAATGATATTTGGTAGATGTTTTGTACTTATTTTTAAAAGGTTTCCCTTAGTAATATTTTCAATCGTCTCCCACCTTCACAGGGGGCTGAAAAGTACGACCCCTGTTGTTTTTTTTATCAGAACTTTTTGGTGGGATGAAATGAAAAAAGATAATTTTTGAAACCTTGCTTTGTTTAAAAAGTTTTTTGTTCTTTAGTTTTTTTCGTACACAGATTTTGAGTAAAAAATAATATAAGTAAACATGTACTTTTAAATATTCCAATATCAAACGATTCATTTTGGTGGTTACCATATTTTTTTAATGTTCATATTAGGTAGAATTGACGGGCGTTGGAGCGTTGTTGCCGCGTCAACGTCAAAATGAATTACACCCGTCAATTCAAAAATAAAATAAAAAACTCATTTTATCGCTTCCCTTTAGGGGGGCGTAACTCCGAGAGGAGACGTCTAAGAAAAAAAATTTATATAAAAGACCCCACTTAATTTTCGATAAGGAATCACCTCCTGAATGTTTAAGAAACACCCTGTATAATAATTAAAATAATTACTTATCTTTACATTTAGGTAAATAATATTGTAAGTAAAGATAATAAAAATGTTACAATTAACTTATGCAGTAATTCTTTAATACCCAGTAACATTTTTTGTTAAAAAAAAACACCGGTCCGCGAAATTTTTTCACAAATTTTACCGGTCCGCGGACCAAAAAAGGTTGACAAACGCTGAAACTAGATGACTTTATTTTATATCTGTAGTTTGGTTGGAAAAATAAAGCGTATTTAGCATATCTAAATGGCGAAAACAATGACGATTACGACAAACATAAATGATTAAGAAGAGTTAGGTAACACCCAAAATTTATCGAGAGTAGTTCGTGATCTGTAATAATTAATCATATCTAAGCCGGAATTTACAAAATTTACTTAAAGCACTTAGATACTTTCACTCCTCCACGTGGTTACTTACATGTATCACTTTGTTGTTTTCTCATAATGGCATTTTAAGTACGCGTATTTTACCCAGTAATAGGTTCTTATATGTCATAAATGTAATAAAAATTTGTAACATTTAAAAATAAAATTCTCTTAAACTTAACAATGCAGCTGGTATTTAACGCCTAGAAATATCGATTCCTGTATTATTAATTAGCTCGGAAATATTTTCCTATAACGCTGAGAAAATAAAAGAGCATATTTAAATGCATTTGGATAGATTTTTAAGCATAGCGAGGTTTTATGGAAGGTGCTATATTAAATAATTGGGACCCTCTACGATAATACCGTCTTGATGCAAATGTATTTATTATTTGTTTGTACCAACAATGTTTAATCAGTGTTTTATTTAAAAAATCAGATCCGTGCTATTTTTTCCACGCTAAGTTTATTGAACATTATTTATATTAACGAATGAATCACTTAAATGTTTTAATAATTTATCTGCTATGTAATGGAAAACACGTGGTATTTGTACTGACACACGTCAAACGTCAAACACAATTGACTTTACTAGTTCAGGCGAATGGTTGCAACGTTTTTTTTTTATGGAACATTTTGTTTTTTTTTCCAAAACATTATTGATTTTGTGTTTTGTCCTTAATTTCTTAAGGCACGACTTTTTTAAATTTGGTGTTCAAAATTGATCGAAAAAATAAGCGTAGAATAATTTTGAGAAAAATGAGTTTAAGAGTTATTTTTCATTTTTTACAAAACCGTTGTTTTTGACTAAAGACTAAACAAAACACGATTGCTGTAGTAATTGACACTTTTTAACTTGTCTAATTGTGTGTTATAATTCGACGAAAAATAATTATTTTGTGAGCTCACATTTGAGAAAAAAGCGTTAAAAAATTATTTATTATTTTTCACAATATTGTATTTGACTAAAGACTAAACAAAACACGATCGCTGTTGAAAGTGACAGTTTATAACTAGTCTAATTGTGTTATATTATTTTTCGACGAAAAATGTGAGTATTAAATTGAAAATGGGCTTTCTGTCAATTTGCTTTTGTTAAAGTGCATTATTATTATTATTTTTTTAAAATCTGATTTGTTTTACTTCGGCATGTTTTTGCTGCTATGGCTAATCACCGAAGTGGAGGAGGAGGGAACTAGGATTAGGTGAGTAAGGGTAGAGGGTAGGTGGAAGTACTGTCACAGCATTTGCCTATAGTAGGTAGGGGAAACCACCTGAAACCCCTACGATGACAGACGGCCGCGGGATTCGAACTCACGCCTCCCGACTTTACTCGCTAGGTTGCAGACCAACCAGCCACCGAGCTCGGTTAAAGTGCACTTAATATGTTTTTTTTACAATGCAGTGTCTCAGACTGGCGATTGTCAACTTTTTGTTTTTTAATTGCATGGTATACTTTTTTTATTGATTCTGATAGAGAATTAAAATCTAAATCCCATATAGTGCATTAAAAAAATAAGCATACATAGGAAAATTTTTGAGAAAAATGAGTTTTAAAGTTATTTATTATTTTTCACAAAATCGTTGTATTTGACTAAACAAAATACGATCGCTGTAGTAATTGACATTTTATAGATTGTTTAACTGTGTTTTATTATGCTTCGACGGAAAATCATTATTTTGTGAGTATAAAATTGAAAATGGACCTTCTGCTAGTGTGTACTAAATGTGTTTTAGTTAAATGCTCACAAAACAGTCATTTTTCATCGCAAAATAATAAAACTTAATTACACAAGTTATGAACCGTCAGTTACAATAGCGATCGTATTTTGTTTAGTAAAATACAACGATTTGGTAAAAAATACTCCTAATAAATAACTTTGAAACTTAATTTTCTCAAACATTTTCCTATGTACGCTTATTTTTTTAATGCATTATCGGTTTTAGAATTTTGTTCTCTATCAGAATCAATAAAAAAAGTATACCATGAATTTAAAAAAAAGTTGACAATCGCCAGTCTGACATATTTCATCGTAGGAAAAACATTTGAACGTCATTGCATAGGGGTGCGACAGTAAAATTGAATCACCCTGTATATTTGGTATCCGGTTTTACCCTACCACTACCCGTCTCTATGGATCATTTGATGTTATTGAAGGCGAGGAATCCCTTAAGGCCTTAAGCTATAATTAGGAATTTCTTATAATTTTTGATAATTAAATTTCTTAAAAACTATGGTTTGATTTATTAGTCCATTTATAATTACATTTCCTATTTATTGGTGTAAGAATGTATGTCTGTTTAATTATACGGAAGTATTTTATTGGCCAAATGTTTGCAACGCGTCAGTAAAAATCGACAAAAAAACGTGTTTAACAACTAATTTAAATTTCAAACAATTAAAAGTTTGTAAATAAATAAGTTTTTTTAGGTTTTATGTTGATGTTTATCTGTGTGTGACTCTCGAATCGACTTCTTTTGAATTAAACTAGATTGCAGATTTAATAAACGCCATTAAATGTGTCAAACGATATGTGCAATTTTGCCTCGCAGTTAAAAAATGTCACAATACAGTAAAAATGAGTTTTATGAATTAAATTTCATAACACAGGAAATGTATCGAATGCCTTTTATGTTAGCCACGTTTTATTTTCAGATTCTGCGCATCACTTTCGCTTTTTAGTGCAAATTCGGACGAATACTATTTGCCATTTACCAATTACCACAATACTTTCTTTTGAGATGTCCGGAATATCTACATTAATTTCCTTTCATAAATCAAAATCACGCTGCAACCTTTCATTTGCTAACTATATGCACCTTATCATCATACTTTCCCATTACACTATTCTCTTAAAATGAAGTGTTTATTGCTTTAAAAATAATTAACTTATTCAATATCACGCTGGTAATTTCCTCTTAGCATTAATTAGTTTAAATAAAAAGATCCTGATAAAAGCATGAAATATCTTTATTGTATTGCTATAAATAACAGTTTTGTATCACGAAAATATTTAGATTAAAGTTTCAAAACAAAATTCTGGCTATGCTTTGGTATGAATAGTTAAGGACCAACTAAACTCAAAAAAAAATTAATTATCACGAAGAGATCTAATTGGAATTCAATATAATCTGATCATGCTGGGTTAAGATTAAAGGCCTCTACTCATTATCCAACTTGTCGGAGCCGACCGTCAGGAACTCCGTGTTGGGTGTTGTCTACACACCTCCCGACCAGTCCAACCAATATAGCATAAACGTCAACTGTTTTTTATTATTTTGGCTCTAATGCCATTTTGTGGATAACAAATTTATAAACAGCGTTAAATTTTCGGTTTAATAGTCCTTATCTAGAGGAATGTGGTGGGGCGGTTGGCTTGTTGGATGGTCTGGCCACCCGACCGTTCCAACTGTCGTGTTGGTCGGGTGACAGACTACACATTAAACAATTTATCGGAATGGTCGGTCGGTTGTACCGACAAATTGGTAGATGAGTAGGGGCCTTCAAGCTACAAGTTTTTTGTACTCATTTTTCTTTTCTTTATTTTGTATTTGCTTGTTATCGATGTTATTTGGTTGGGTATAGGGTATACAGTTGATTTAAGTTTGAGAGCGACTATTTCGATCTAATTTATTAGTAAATATATTTTGGTTATAATTTGAAAAAGTTGCTAAAGTTCATATTGATTAATAATAACTAAAGAGATCCCAAATATCTATAACCGTGTCTATAAAAACAAAAAAAAAGGTCTCCATTTTCAATTTCGTATGTTTGTTTGTTTTCTACATTTTAATGGTCTTATCAAATTTTTGTTAAGTATATTTGGTTTTGTATTTTTAACATTAACTCTTTTTTTATGCACTCCATATTTTACTTCTAAACAGTTTGCTACCTGTAATTGTATAAATACATTATTGTTTTTATAATATTGTTTTATGCTAATGTAAATAATGCAATTCGGTGAAATATTTTGGATATCAAAAATTAAATGTGGTGCATATAAGAAATAAGAACATTAAAATCCTAATTTAAAAATCGTATCAACTTAACAAAAAAATGATGAGACCATATAATGCAGAAGAAAAAGTGGTCTTGCAAAGCATGTATAAAATAATTTTTATTTTGTATTTATACAGGGTGTTTTGCATTCAAGTTTAAACATAGAGTATAAGTTTAAATTTGGCGAAAGTGGCTAAATCAAGTGCTCATTAATAATCCGAAGAAAAATTGGAAATAACTCAAACGGTATTCGAGAAAATTAGGAAAAACCGAAAAATACGATATATGAAAATCGTCTGTAACTCCTTTGGAGTATAATATATTTTAAATATTTAAATGTGCAAAAACATTGCCGAAGTCGAATCGGATTCATTTTTCCTTGGTTGATTCATTGTTGTTTTATGACAACCAACTTTATTTTTTCTTATGGGCGCAATTTTTGCTATTTACATAATCAAATAGAATTTGTTTTCAATTCATTGATGTATCATGTATTTTACTTCTATATTCATTGTCAAATTTTTAAATTCCGTTTCGAACAACAGCCTTTATAAATAAGGTAGGCTGGTCGTTGTAGTTTATATAATTACTATGACAACCAATCAACAAACTAAAAATATTGAACGTCATTTACTTGTTGTCGTAATCAATTCCTTAGTTATTATTTTAATTTAAACAAAATATTGCAACTATATGTGTAACTTTAATATATTTAAAACAAAGGATGTATACAGGGTGTCCCAGATTACAATTCCAGCATGGGAATCTCGCTTATTATAAGAGATACAGGTTTGCTTAAAGTAGATGAGTTATTCCTAAGTATGAGAGGAGCTACAATCAACTTTAAAAGTCCCAAATTCCTCGCGGCCCATAAGAAAAAATTAAGTTAGGGGTAATATGTCGAAAATGGTAAGTGATAAAAAAATCTAAAATAACAGTTACATTTTCCATTAAAAAGTACCTTAAGAAAGTACCTATTGCCAGATCCAAGTTTAAAGGCGAAGGGTGGGGGTGCGCACTAAACACAATTGGAATTAAACACACCTACTTACTTAGTTGTTTTGGTATACAGTGGCGTACCGTTACGGAATTTAAAAAGGGTTATTTTATGATAATAGGTATAACATATTATACTTCCAAGGCTGTACCTGTTTCTCACATATCTGTTCCATTTTCGTAAAGTGATATGGATATTACCCGATACTATAGTAATAGTAAAATGCGTTATTTTACATAGTAATATGGCGCGTAAGCTATCTGCTAATGAAAAAGCCGTTTATTCTAGTATTTTAAGTAATATTAATAACATTGATTTCAATTAACTTTCTTTATATTATAAAATCAAGAAAATTAAATGTTTTGGTAAAATTGAAATGACTAGTAATTATTGTACAACATTATGCTAGATAAATATTTTTTAATTGTCTTAAAAACACGTAGAACTTTACAACGACTTTCAAATTATAAAGCAACAAACGCAGAGAGAACCCTATTTTATTGGTAAAATTTTTATTTTTGAAAACGATACTTATTATTAACGCCGTCAACCTTTATTTCTATTTGTAGGAATGATAATTTTTGAATTTTGCATAGTCCTACAATTCAATAACTACTGCTATTATGCCATGGTTAAGTTTTTGGTATAGATAGTACGGACAGACGAAACAGTTATTTTTGAACATGTACAATTTTCCCTCCAACTGGTTATTGTATACCTGTGATAAATAAGGTCCGTTATGGCCCGTTATTTTGAAAAATATTAAATATTTTCATGCATTCGTTGTTCTGTACTTGAGACAAACAACAGGTTAATTATTTTCATACCAGCTTTTGCGTGCAGTGAATTTTCCTATTTGACACGAAAATGTCTGGTCGAAAAGTGTTTTATGCTCAAGCTCGCGAGTTGTTGTTTAATGTGTGGACTTACTTTGTGTTTGAAAGCGATTCAAGTGATGACGAATAAATAAACGTGATGCATTTGTGAATACAAATAAGTTAAATTAAAATTTGCTTATCGTCTTTATTAAATATCTTGCAACTGGATTTGCATTTCTGCAAGAGAGCTTTAATGTGTGATTTTTATTAAAAGTAATTTATTACTAACATGTTTATAGTTATTTTTTGTAAAAATGTGTCAAGTATATTTTATCTTTAAATTTTTTGTAATACGTTTATAATAATGTATACCCGCCTATGGTTTGGGAGTCTGTGGACCATATTGTGGCGTCTGCTGCGCGAACTAACCCCCGCTCTTCGCCTTTAAACTTGGATCTGTTAATACTAATAAAATTGATCTAATGATTAAGACGAAAAAGTTATGAGAGAAAAAAGAAATTCAACATTTTCATATTTTTTGCTATAACATCTGAAGCACGAGGAATTTTGTACTTTTAAAAATTGATTGTAGCTCTTCTCATACTTGGGAATAATTCATCCAATTTCAGCAAACCTGTATCCCTTATACTTATAATAAGATAAGAGATCCCCATGCTGGAAATGTAATCTGGGACACCCTGTATATGTAAGTAGGTAAATTAGTAATAAATAGTTTTAAGCTAAACATCATTTTACTAATCGATTTCCTTGCAACAAAACCTACTGTTTTGAAGTAGTTTCAGTTGATTCAGTAAGTATATAGAAAACACAGCGTAAAAACGAGCCCGCATTTCAACAATGCTATTTTTGAAAATATGGGTACAAGTGGCATGATATACTCCGCCAAATAAAAATTTGAAAGGTTTAAATTTATGCTTGCAGGAAATTTTATTTGTCCTAAAAATCATTCATCATAATGATAAACAAAATAACGAAAGCAAAAAGGCTAATGGAAGTTAGTCATATAGTATAGTTAATTTAATTCTGGATGAAATCACATATGTAATCAATTTTAAATTTATGTGTGCGCTACTTTTGAACTAAACGCATCACGAACGAACCACTGCCATTATGGTAAATTGATTTCTATTGATTACTTAAGCACGTACAGTTTGTAATCACACCACTTAAAAAGCTGTGGAATGATTTCATTCACTTGAAAAAAGTGCAACAATAACATGCTGGATTAAATATTATAAGTTCATCCATGATAGAATTAACTTGTTAAGTTTATAATAGTTACTAAGTAGCTAATTAAGACAACTAACTTTTTATTAAATCTGCATATTTCTAAGACACGCTGGATAGGAATGAAAAATTGATGTAACCTTTCTTTGAATTTTAAAAATCTTGGTTGTTATTTTAGGAAAGTTATATTTTGAAATGGCAACTTCGAAAAATTAACATTATGATTTTTCAGACATGATAAGTAATGTGTTTCAAGTCGATCCTAAAAATTTAATGATTATATTTAATGATACACTAATAAAATAATTTTAAAAAAATATTAAAACAAAAAATATTAAACAATCTATGGTATTTTTTAAATATGGTAAAATTTAAATTAATTTCACAGTTTATTATTAATAAAAGAACAAATGCAGACTTAACATTCACTTTTTTTAGCAAATCATCTGTGATTTGATCATAATACATCATATCTTTTAGTGTTGGCTCATCCTTCGCAATAAAATACGAGTATAAGTAATGTTCTATAATTATGTTCCAGTTTGCTCATGTTTTTTTAATTGATTTGCCTTTTTTGATAAAAAGCATTGTATTATATTAAAAGTAAAAACATGCAATGTAATATTAAGTTTTTTATTTGTTTCCGTAACCAATTACTTGTTGGAGTCAACAATGGTTTGATTACTTTTTTATTTGATCAGTTGTAACAATAAAAACTGGTATATTAAGATTAAATTATTTTGACAATAAAATTTGTCTCCCACATTGCTATAAATATACGTTATTTAACTTTTTTTCTAATGGTTAAAAATGTTACAAGAACAGAATTTTCTCTTCTTTCAATTCATGTGAACCTTTTAATACTGCTGATAAAGACTTTTTCGAAAAAAAATGAAGGTTTTATTAGGCATTTTGTAGAGTTATTATGTGCTTATAAAAGTGGGATTTAGAATTAAGAGTCTTTGGTTTTTAAAACTAAATGAAGTAATTTAGTATAATTAACTTGCAAATTTAAAAAAATCATAAAAAGTTTTTTTTTTTTAATTGCCTTCACAGTTTACTGATACTAAACTTACTTAACATAAGTATAGTACTGTTAATATGACTATAAGAGCAAATCACTTACTATCTAATTTAAAAAAAAATATTATAGTAGTGTCACTTGTAAGAAAGTCTTTTTTAAACATTTTATAATTTTGAATATACAGGGTGATTCAGTTTGGCTATCGCACCATTATAACTTTGCTATTTTAATAGTAAACTCCCGTAAACCTTTTATTTTTATAAATCGTGGAAAATTATCTACGAATGACGTTCAAATGTTTTTTCTACGATGAATATGTCAGACTGGCGATTGTCAACTCTTTTATTTTTAAATTACATGGTACACTTTTTTATTGATGCCGATAGAGATTAAAATCTAAATCCGATAGTGCATTAAAAAATAAGCATACATACATAGTAGATTTTTTGAGAAAAATGAGTTTAAAAGTTTTTTTCCCACAAAATCGTTGTATTTAACTAAACAAAATACGATCGCTGTAGTAATTGACATTTTATAACTTGTCTAATAATTGTGTTTATTATGCTTCGACGAAAAATTATTATTTTGTGAGTATTAAATTGAAAATGGACCTTCTATAAATTCCCTTCTGTTAGTGTGTAGGTACTTAAGGTAATTAAATGCTCACAAAACAATGATTTTTCGTCGAAAAATAATAAAACGCAATTAGAAAGTTATAAATTCTCAATAACTACAGCGATCATATTTTGTTTGGTCAAATACAGCGATTTTGTGAAAAATAATAAATAACTTTTTACTATTTTTTTTCAATTTTTTTTTCATGTATGCTTATTTTTTCATGCACTATCGGATTTAGAATTTAATTTTCTAACAGAATCAATAAAAAAAAGTATACCTACCGTGTAATTAAAAAATAATAAAAAAACTGACAATCGTCAATCTGACATATTGCATTGTAGAAAAACATTTGAACATCATACGATATAAAATTTTTCACGATTTGCAAAAATATAAGGTTTATAGTTTTTGGGGGTTTTCTCTTAAAATAACAAAGTTATAGAGGTGCAACGGTCAAACAAAAGATTCTAGGTTAATTTCTTGAAATCAATTGCTCGAAATACAATTTGCTCGAAAAAAAACCTCGAAGATATAAAATACCTAGGCTTTTAATTTAATATATGAAGGAATATTTTTAAATTTTTATAATTTATGCTATACAGGGTGTCTCAAATATCGTCCGCAGCATGGGTTTCTCATAAACGGTAAGAGATACAGAGTTGGTTAAGGAAGTCAAAATTATTAATGATTTAAGAGCAACTATTCTATAAAAAGCTCATGAAAATTTAATAGTTTTTGTGCTACTCATAAAAAACAAAACGAAATCAAGGAAAAAACTATTTTTCTAAACAAATAAATAATTTTTGAGTCTAAGGTATTAATAGAATTTCATAAAAAAAGTGGTGAACATATCATAATAGACCCATTAGAGCCAACTACTTTTCGAGGAACTACCTAAGAGTAATTTGAGAAAAAAAAAACAGCGGGACATAATAAATGTTAAATATGTTAGGTATGTATTAACATAATCTTAAATAACCAAATTTAAGCAATTGGTTTTCAAGGAACTTGCATTTCGAGCAATAGATTTAGAGCAATAGCATTCGAGGAATTTACCGCTTATCCAAACTGAATTACCCTGTATTGTATAGTTTGTAGTCATTGGTTGCATTTTTTTTTCAATATTTTATAATATAATAAGGTTTCTTGAAACGAGAACAAATTAAGCTATTAATTTTATTATGTCTCCTATATTGCTTTTTGGATTTTAAGGGTTGCTTCTATACTACGACCACACTGTATAAAGCACACATTCAATAATGGTTTTACCGAAAAGTAATTGCAATTTTAACAACCATCACATGCTCATTACGTAGGCACAACACATGTTGGTGATCTTTGTGGTTCGTAATGTTGGTTAAAATTATCATATGCAGCTATGGTTTGTTACAGCGACACAAAGTAATACAGAAGCTGCATTTTATATCCATTAAACAGCTGACGTAAAGGCGTCATTGCTTAAAACGAGCAATGAAAACAAGAATATGATTCAAGCACGTGATGATAAACACGGCGCCCTAGCGCGAAAGAATGGAGAATCCCGTCATAGACCTTGCATTTTATTTTAAGCAACAAAATGTGACTATGTGTCATACAAAAATATTTAAACATGTTTTTCTACAAGTAAAAATTCACGTGTTGATTTTACTGTCTGCAGGAGTTACGTAAATAGTGGCAAAAAAAGGAAATTTCAATGCTAGGTGAAGACACGAACTCGTGATCACATGTGCAACAAGTTTGGAAATTGGAATCGTGCGAGAGATTTTATAGGCCCGAGTACAAGGAGTATAAGACCTTGGGAATCCCATCATACACACTTTTTAGTGAAGTTATTGTAATTTACAATTGAAAAGTATGTTACGTTAAAAAAAAAACGGTCATCAAAATTAAATACCTCTAATGATTTAGTTATCAAAAGCACACATTTCGAAAGTTTTTCTATTATTAGAACTGTTTATCATTTTTGTTCTTCTTGTAGAGCATAAATAATGTGATTAATTAATTTACTATTACTTGATGGCTTAACTCCTTAACTGGTACAGGGTGGACCAAATTCGAATGTTTTAATAGGGAATCTCGGTAACAAACTATAAGAGGTATCAAAAAACGATCTCTTTTTTCGAGAAATAGTTATAATGGTGAAACTAAAATCGGTTATCGTCTTTTGTTTTCGAGTTATCATCGATAACTCGATTTTGCGACTTTTCGTTTTATGACTATATCTCGCTTGTTTATGGAGATAGAAAAATAATTTTAACGTTCTGCATGCACTTTTTTGATAAGAATGCAGTAGCGTAGACAATAATTTTTCAAAAAAATTCGAAATTCGAGTTGTGACATAAAGTTGCATTTTTTTAAATGGAACCCACAGTTGGCTGTGGCATCACGAGAAAGGGGATTTTTTCCCCATTCCAATAAAACATATCATGTGAGGTCGATTTATTCATTTTCCTTACATTACAGCAAAAAGGAGGTAATATTTCGTATTTTATTTTTTTCCAGTAGTAGGTAGGCATTAAAATATACCTGGTAAAACAAACTGTCATTCTGTTATTTTAACGATAGTTTGACAGAAACAATCACGTTTAATTGTTGTTTTTATTTTTGTACCTTAAAAACACGAAATGTCTTACGAATAATACGTTAAAATGTTCTATTCAAAGTAAAATAATTCTGAAGCTGCAAAGTGAAGCATATTTTTAGTCGTTACCCATAAAGAAGACAACCTAATAAATCTATTTTTGGAAGATTAAAACAACAAAAAGATTTTTTATATTGCTATTCATTTCGGCACTACCGACGACAAATGGAATTTAAACATTTTTGAAAAATTACTATAACAAAATGTTATCAAGGATGTGTTTAGAGACTTTTATGCTTAATTTAAAAACAAAATTAAAATTTCTTTAGTGACCTTTCGAGATATGAAGTAAACTTATATATTTTTTGTTAAATAGAAACCCTAGTTGGCCGTGACTTTTTATAAAAAAGAATTTTTTTAGCTTTTCAAAAATATAAAGCTTAAAATATTTGACGCAAGAAATAACAAGATATGGCTAATTTTGTAAAAATTTCCTTCAAGTTGGCCATGATTTCGTAAACAAGCGATGTTTGCAATAATTATTAAACAACTAAACGTAATTTCCATGTAAAATCTTCAGTAGCCGTTATGTTTTTATTAAAACTAAAAAATGAAAACTTCTAACATATTGGACTTTTCAGTGTTCAAATTTAGCCATGTTCACAATATTACAGTAAACAGTTATAAAATTTAAAATAACACACGGATTTGCTTAAAAGTTTAAAACATTTACTTGGATATGACGTTGACTTATTTATTAGTAACAAACATCACTTGTTTACGAAATCATGGGAAACTTTGATAAAGATTTTTTTTTTGTAAAATCAGCCACATCTTGGTTATGTTTTGAAACAAATACATACAGGGTGGTCCACTTTTTTGTAGCAGAACTTTAACAGTCGATACAAAAACTTATTTTAAAGCGAATATTCCATATTAACATGGGTCCATAAACGCTTCATTTTAAAGATACAGGGTGTTGAAATTTTCGAACAAATATCGATAATTTTTAACCATTTCCAAACCAGTAGATATATTTTAACCAAATTTGGTATACAACACCACCTTACAGATTACCACTTTCGGTGAGAATGTCCACCCCCACAAGCAACCAGTGGCGGAGTTGTGGGGGTTCAGTTTCAATAAATTTTATAAAAAACTAGTACGGCTCTGTTTAAAATCAAACCTGAACATGCTTTTCCGTAGAGCATTTTATTCTAAACAAGCAGTGTCTCTTGATTTTTCCTCGTATCTGCCACTGTTTGGCGCGAAATTTGATTTATTTTACTATTCTCGCGAAAAATTTGCTCGTAAGTTCGATTTAAAAATATCGCTAATATTCGAAATAAAGTAGTAATTGCCGATTTTTGCAGTTTTTAATAACAGAACATACCAACAATGAAGAAAGAAGTTTCGCTAAATTAACGATCAATAAGTATTTACTCTGCAATCTGCAATCTTTTGCTTTTTGCGATATTTTTAGGTCGAACTTACGAGCAAATTAACCAAAAATTACGACCATGTAGTAGTTTGAATAGAATGACGGGATAGTGGTCCTTAGGTTTATAAAGAAAACTCTTTACATCAGCTAAATATTTCGGATCTTTATTTGATCCTTCATCGGTAGCTATAAACAAAATACAAAAAGTCCTTAGAATTATAATTTAAGTCTAATAAGGTGCTACTCACCGATGAGCGAGGATGTTGATCTATCCTAGGGATATAGTGACAAATTTTCAACGAATCCACATGTTGATTTTCTCTTTATAGCTTCAATTTTTAACTTTTCAAATTTTATTTATTTTTATTCAAGAGAAAACACATGTGTCGACGATTATTAATTCAAGCAAATTTTAATGAAGTACTTCCATCAATTTTAACCATTTCATCTTCGAGAAAAATTTTTTAATGTTCACCTGTTTGTTGCTTTCAAACATCCTCGCTCATCGGTGAGTAGCACCTTATTAGACTTAAATTATAATTCTAAGGACTTTTTGTATTTTGTTTATAGCTACCGATGAAGGATCAAATAAAGATCCGAAATATTTAGCTGATGTAAAGAGTTTTCTTTATAAACCTAAGGACCACTATCCCGTCATTCTATTCAAATTACGAGCAAATGTTTCGCGAAAATAGTAAAATAATTCAAATTTCGCGCCAAACGGTGGCAGATACGAAAAAAATCAAGAAACACTTTCTGTTTAGGATAAAATGATCTACCGAAAAGCAAGTAGATACTAGTTTTTTATAAAATTTATTGAAACTAGACCCCTACAACTCCGCCACTGGTTGCTTGTGGGGCTTGACATTCCCACCGAATGTGGTAACCTGTAAGGTGGTACTGTATACCAAATTTGGTTAAAATATATCTACAGGTTTAGAAACGGTTAAACATCGTTATTTTTTCAAAAATTTTTACACCCTGTATCTTTAAAATGAAGCGATTTTGGACCCATGTTGATATGGAATATTCGCTTTAAAATAAGTTTTTGTATCAACTGTCCTAATTCAAATTTGAGAACGACTATCTAGATTTCACTTATTATTGGAGATAAACACAATACATTTAATCCATTTTCAAGGCTACGTTTTGTATCAATAAGTATTCAGATAAAATGCAAATAAACAGGTATATTTTATTAGATGAAATTTGAAAGTGGCTTGGACAAATAATGAAACACTTGATTGTGTTTAAAGAACAATTATAGAGTATAAATGGCAAAAACAGTAGAATTAGTGTCTGTTAATATTTTACATCAGAAAAAAGAGTACATTGATATATTGCTTAGTTCTCCAAAAGACTCATTACGTTTTCATTGTTCTTTATAGTTACAAAAGTCAATATTCTTATTCCTAGGAAAGGTCAAGGGCGGGTAAGGTCACGGGAGATTAGAAGAACCTAAAAGATTTTAAAAATTCTGTGAATTTCAAGGTTAGTTGTTATACGTTTTGAAACACAAGTTCTCAACAAAAATTTGTGAATTATTTTTAGTGCATTATTTTAACTAAACTTGTGATACGATACCAAAACTGCAAAGTCATAAAACAAATAAAAAACTAGAGTTCTGCATCAAACACCTTAATGTTAAAAAACTGGTTATTTTATTTAAAAAGATGTCAACATATGCATGTGTATGTTGAAACAAAGATTTTGTAATTATTCAGTTTTAATTATTATACACGTAAATCTGCTAATTGCTATACTTGTAAAAATCTAGAATAAAACTAGATTTCATGTATTTTAATGTGCAACATTATCAGCAATTAAAGGTTTAAAAATGGCTATTAATTAACAGGGCTTATTTTCAATAAAAAACCGGCCCGGTTCCGGTTGGCAGTTGATAAGTTGGCCGGTTAAGTTGTTTTTTTAAAAATAAATTTAAAATTTTATAAATGCTTATCATAATGTGTATTTAATTTAAAAGAATTGTACTACATATTTACCACGGTTTTGAACATTTAAATCAAACGTTTTTCATACCGTTGCAATGTAAATGAAGTGTGGTACACCCCCTTTTTTTATTTTTTAGTTTTGATTTTAGATAAATGAAATTTTAGACATTGATAGGTGCAAAAAACCGGGCTTTTTGAGCATATGCACCCATTTGTTTCACTTCCGATTTCGCCGGAAATGACCCCAACTTTGTTATTTTAAATGGAACACCCTGTATATTTTTATATTTTTGGAAAGGGGAAGCGATTTTGGATACAACTGCACTATTTTGGTTGATGTTTATTTTTATAACCTCAAAAAAAAATTTAAACAAAATTTAGTTTTTTATTAAGGGTGCCGTGATCTGCACAAATTGAATTTTATTATGTCAACAATTGTCCAAAAAACGTTTTTGTACATTTTGAATGACATTTAGGTTACTTTAATAGGCTTTGAAGGTTACGGAATCGGTTTTTTGACAAAAAGTCAATTTTTTTAAATGAAACTGTGGTGGTACAAGCGGTTATTTAAATGGAGGATCTTCTAACTAATCCATCGATACCTATAACTTGTATTTTTATTAAGAGTCTGCTTCAAAAACTAAATTATTCTGAAGATTTATTAACATTCCTGTTAATCGCAGTACACTGTGCATAACTGCAACAACACAAATTATCGTTGTTTTTTGTCATTTAATTAAAAAGTCTAAAAATGTTGGTAATCATTTTTTCATTATTAGATTACTGCGATTAAAAGGATCTCTTAACAAATCTTCACAATAATTTGAAGTTTTTGAAGCAGACTTTTTATAAAAATACAATTTATTAGTATCGATGGATTCGTTAGAAGATGCTCCATTTAAATACCACCATAGTTCCATTTAAAAAAATTTACTTTTTGTCAAAACCGATTCCGCAACCTTCAAAGCCGATAAAAGTAACCTAAATGTCAATTAAAATTTACAAAAGCGTTTTTTGGACAATTGTTGACACAATAAAATTCAATTTTTGCAGGTCAATAAAAAACTAAATTTTGTGCGCAGTAATAGAAAACAACTTTTCGCGAGAGAAAAAGTGTAATTTGTTCACACGTTGTGTTATGACAATCTTCACGCCCAATGAAGAATAGCCTAGTTTTTCTTGTAGTTGCATAAATACAAACTATGGGCTGTATTACACTATACAATTTCTTGTACATTTCTTGTTCAAAAAATTTTATACTAGATTGTACAGCTGTTGCCAAGTTACAACACGTCTTATGCATTGAATAAAAAGATAAAGGAAGGAGCGTTACAGCGATACTAAGGCGTCCAGGTTAGTCTCTCAATATGGCGGATGCATGTTTCCGCTTCTCAGTGGCGTATCTAACATTTTTTATATGTATTGATTAATGTAAATATTTGCTTGTGTTTTGAATTGAGCCTGTTATTTACTTATTTATTTCTTGTTTCGTGGTTGAGGGAATTAAAAAAACGACAGCATATTTCAATATTTGGATTGTTTATTATGAGATTTAAAAAATATGCTGTACACAAATGCACGCCACTGATACGACATACCAATTTGATAGACCACATCAAATTTTCAATACATAATTATACTACAAAATATTAATGTCTATTTACCTATGAAACGTAATCTTTAAATCTTCAACATTTTTTGACTTAGTAAGACTACAAGATCTGCAGCTAACCATTGTAGCACACAAAACCCTAAATTTCTTGACTGTTTGACCTGTCAAAACCGGATGCCATCAGAGGCCATTTATTTCGTCATTTCCGTCGCCGCGCAAACGCTGCAGTATAGTATCAAAAGCTCATTCCTTTATCTTTTTATTCAATGGTCTTATGTCGCAAACTGACACTTCGCGTATGTCAATCTAGTATAAAATTTCTCGAACAAGAAATTGTATAGTGTAATACAGCTTTAATTTATTACTGAAAAATTAATTTTAATCTGACTATAAAGAGTCACTTGATAAAACTAAAAGTAAAATATTAGAATAAAAAAAAAAAATTAAAGCTGCTTATAAGATCGTGGTTTAATATTATATTCTGGATGTTTCGTCTTGGTTCCAATAAAATTAGAAAAAATAAACAAATACAGATGGAATTCTTAAGTTTTTTTTAACTTAATCGTTTATCCGTAGAGAGTAACGGGAAGGTCCTTAGAATCCTAAGGACACTGTGTAACTTGTGTGTAATTTGTAGCTGCCGATGAAGGGTCAAATATAGACTCGAAATATTTAGCGGATGTAAAGAGTTTTCGTATGTAATACCACTAGTGGTGAAGATTTTTTTGAAAATACTTTTGGGTTTCCATGGAAACTTGTTCCAGTTGAAATATCACGAAAGCAAATTGCATCAAAAATACCCCGACAGCGCAGCTGGAGGGGTATTTTTAGATGAAATTTGCTCGAGTGATATTTTGGAACAAGTTTACACGGAAAACGGAAGTATTTTCTTAAACAAATCTTTACCACGAGTGGTATTCGAATGAATATTCCACGAATTGAACGCCCAATCCATCATAATTTCATCCTTGCTCTTCGGATGTCGTTTTTTCTAATTTAAATTTTCTATCACCACAAAACTCGAGGAATTGGTTCCAAACGTATTTATTGCTTTTTAAAGTATTTTGGGGCACATTTGTATATATATTTTTTTCAATATCTCGTATATTAAACGAAGAAAAACGACACTTGTAGTCATTTTGACAAATTTAATTGACATGTTTATGTGTAACTAAGCGTAACTAAGGAGGCCTACTGTGAAAAATAGACCTAGTCATGGTGTTTTCGCTGACACCTCAACTTGCGGTGTTTTCAGCGAGAGTCGTGTCTTATTGGCTGAATAGAATGTTTTGATTGGTTACTTATGTTATGAGTGGAATATTCTTTATAAACCTTCCCGTAACTCTCTACGAATTACTTTATGGTCGTAATTTCTGGTTCATTAATCGTTTATATTTGCAATTTTTGATACTTTATTGTTAATCGTATTTACAGTAATATTTTTAGCACAACAAAATTCCTAATTGCACAATTCAAACTCTAAAACTTTGCTCACTTTTGGATTAATTTTTTACTGTGTTCATCGAATCAATAACAAATTTTTCGGGTTTTTATATTTTAATGAAAAAATTTAAAAATGAAAAGAAGGCAATTTTGATACAATTTTGTTTTTTATAATTATTTAAAGATGCTGTCATTATGACAATTTTATTAGCGATAGACTAACGTGCGGTGTTTAAAAATGAATATAATTACGCATTTTTTGTGTTTCATCTTATTTTTAGCAAGTGTGATTGCAGGTAATTAAATAAACATAAATTTATTTGATATTATTTGATAAATTTGTTGGTTATAACTTAATCATGTTACAGAAGATTTGGTAGAGAATGACAATAACAATATTGACGTCATACTATTTTTGGCGAAAACTTCACGAAATGTAAACTACAAAAGAGACAATGGAATTTCATTTTTGCAGTTTCCGGTAAAGGGACGACTCAAGGTATTTTTGTTAAATAAAGTAATATAGTAATCCCTCTATCACCCTGATTCAATACCGTAAAACGGGGTGAGAATGTTATAATTTTTTGTTGTTGTGCCACCAAGAATAATTATTTTAGAGTAATGCAATTAATACAGAATGATGAGCTGTTTATCTCTTCTTTCAATTCCTGTACTTTAAAAACTTATATCTTCAAAAGCAAGGGATGGAAGAATTTTTTTTCGTCACATTGACACCCCATTAGGTGGCGTAGAATGTGACAGTACGTTTAATTCATTATTTTGGCTATGGAACTGCTCCTGTAACTTTTCGCCCCACCTACTATCGAGTTAAGCATGTTAAAAGTGCTATCTCATCAAAAAGTCGGTCTAAAAGCTTACCAGGGAAGGTCACGATATGTTGTTGCTAGAATCTGATCAGGGCTGTGTTTATTGCATCAAGAACATCAAAACTAAATGTTTTGCAGAGTTATACGTGCCACTGGCCATTTCCTTCGGAAAAATAGGGAAAAAACTGAAAAGTTGAATAATAAAAGTAATTTTTGCGATCATGTTAGCTATGAAGCTGTAAGAGATAAAATCGAAATTCTTCTGTTTACCAATTCGCGCAACCTTTGCAAGTAAAATGGTGCAAAGTTTTTGAAAAAACCTTCAACGGTTCGAAGAAAAACGCGAAATACGAGGCCCTTGTAAAAATGGTTTTCTCTATGTTAAACGCCCATGCAAGTTGCATAGATACAGTTCTACAGATATACGACAACTTCTCAAATCAGCGCTTTTGCAAGGGTTTCGTTTTTGACGGTTTTCTCCGGAACCGTTTAAGATATTTTCAAAAACGTTGCACCATTGTACTTGCAAAAGATGCGCGAAATAGAAGAATTTCGATTTTATCTCTGACGGTTTCATGGCCAACGCGATCGCAAAAATTACTTTTATTATTTAACTTTTCAGTTTTTTCCTATTTTTCCGAAGGAAATCACCAGTAGTACGTATAACTCTGCAAAATATTTAGTTTTGATGTTCTTGATGCAATAAACACAGCCTTGGTCAGATTCTAGCCACAACATATCGTGACCTTCCCTTGTTAGTTTTTTTTTAAATCATAATTATGAATTTTAACAAACAAGCTCAGTTTAAAAAAAAATAAAAGAACATGAAGAATGAGGAACAAATAAAAAAAATATCGGTAGTCGTCTTTTCATGTCGATAAAGAAATCTTTTTCCCCATTTTTTTCGGAGAGGAAATTTTCTTAATTATGCGTTCTTATGGGTACCACAATTTATTCTCAACAGTTGGCCACTTCTAAAACTTTCCAATTTTACACAAAACACTGTCCTGATATTTTCCATCGTCAATCACTTGTCCAAGGTAAAATGTTTTCGCATATTTTGCTTGAATAAAGTATTCCATAGAGATTGCCTATGAAGATGGTACCTACTTTTTGGTAGTCGATGAAAGGGACCCGTTTTTTTGGATCTTCGTTCCAATTTTGGTAGACTCTAGACTCTACCACTAACTTTTTTGACGTACTTTTTTACCATCGCTCAAAACGACAAATTTTGGTGTCACATTCTCACCCCACCGACTCATTTTTTTTTATGAAACCATCGAGAACACAAACTAAAAGTAATGTCAACAATACTGGAGAGTATAATCATGGTGAAAATAAGGAAAAATAAAAAATTCACTTAACTCAGCTCTGGGATTCAATCTGAAGGTGCACCAATACAACACAAACACAATAGGCGTAAAACGCAAAAAACAGATAACTACAACAAACTTCCTTCCTCACCAAAGATCACGTGATTTAAAGAAAAAAAGATGTAAAAGTGCCAACTCTAGGATCTCGTAAACATAACATTCTAGGGGCGATCAAGTAAATTTTACAAATCTCCGACTAAAAGCGATTGAAGCGAAAATTTCGCGCTGTCCCATTCTCATCCCGTCAGTTGTTACATTCTCAACCCCGATTTATGGTACCCATAATAACGTGTATCTTTAGAAAATGCTTGAAATTTTGTGGAACAATAATTGCGCTAACTTAGGGTTTACTGCGTTTGCATTATTTTTGTAACTACAACTCCAATCAAAGTGTATAAGTAATTTTTCATCAAACAAAGATGAACATGTTAAAATAATTTTGTTAATGATCTTAATAATTATTTTTGCAGCCTTGTACTTCGAAATCTAAAATAAATCTTCCGGCGAATTATAAAAATGTCATCCGTTCGCATGGTGACAGTGATACGTGCAACTGTGAGAAAAATCTAGAGTCGAGTTTGTTGTCACTGTCTGGATGGGCCCGTAACGCAATGGGAATGGTTACAGGTAAAATAATAGATGATTATAATCACTATTTAGTCACGGGTTATTATTAAAAACATTGTGAACATTTTATTATTTACACAGTTGGGAATTGGCAGATGTTTTTGTTATCTACCACTATAAATGAAGGAACAAACAAAATTGGTATTTTCAGTTGTATTTTATTTTGATGCAACAACATGATTGATGGATCAAAACAATAATTAATGATTAAACTATTTGAATGATTCATTTCAAATATAAATAAACAAAAAAATTGCCCACCCAAAATGTTTCTTAGAGTTCGATGTTTTCTGGTTTCAATATAACTTTAGCATGACAAAAATTGATGGCACCTACCAGTGGCGCACTCAGGATTTAATCTTGGGGGGCGGGTTGAACGGATAGAAATATTTTTATTGATTTTTTTTTCTCCCAGATTAATTTGCAACTATCCGTTTGGATTTCAAGTAAATGTATCAGTTTGACAGAGCGTGTAGGCCAAATCTCAATGGATTATATTGTTTTTGGTTAAAAAGCCATAATAATGTTTATCACTTAAACCGATGCCCTAATTCTACGGGCTTAAACCTTTTAAGTCTGCGTTACACTCATTCATGATCACTAATGAGCCTCCGCACTGAACTGTTTAGATACACTGCAACACTATTAATGTATTTTATGCCTGTTTTATACTATACTATTTTTTCGTTTAAGAAAATCGTATACGATTTTTAATACAAAAATTTCCTTCAAGAATTTAGCATGGAAAATATGAACCATTTACATTGTACTATTTTTTGGTACGAAAACTCCAATATATTTTGGTTACTTTTTAGTAACTTTTATCATATTTTGTTGGCACCTTGAGTAACCATGTCAAATGTTCAATTTGATTACAGAACAGAAAGCGAATCATTTTTAGTAATTTCGTACGAATTTTTCGTTCAAGATTTTTAATTTCTGATTGACACCGTACTAGAAAATCGTATACGATTTTCTTAAACGAAAAAATAGTATAGTATAAAACAGATTTTACACTAAAGTTGCTCACTTCTTCCTTCACTGTTGTTACATTTAGATCTCGTCTAATTATTACATTGGTCACAAACGAAGGGGCGTTACTTCTTACATGTTTTGCATTGTTCTAACTTATCGGGCTGCCACTTCTTTTTAGCTATTTTATTTGTTCTGTAGCATCAATTATTTTAGGCAAATAATCCCAACCACCTTGTCTACAATCTTTGTTGTGCAATTCCAATAGCTCGCATCTTTCGTATCTTTCATAAAGCCTATAATACAAAATTATAATTTTTTCTTGTTTTAAGATTGGCATGTGTGTTTTGTTTTTAATATACAAATATTTACGTAAATATGTATCGAAAGATAAAGTTTTTGCTTAGTTAAAAACTGTTTAAATACTAATTTTGTTTAATAAGTCATGCATTATTTTTATTAATTTAGCAAGATACTTGAATACCCAACACAATGGTGACATCATGATTTTATTGTGCCCAAGTCCAAAGTTATATTAAAATTAGAAAAAAGCGAACTGACAAAAAAACAATATCACAAAAGTTAAGGTAATTTAAAAAAAAAATTGTTATGGGTGTCACTTCGGATTTTTAATCTATCAGTAACGAATTTTATAAAGAGTACAGTGATAATTATATTTCAGAAATATTTACAAATGCACAGGGTGTTTCATAAAATTGAAAAACTGGAAAAAATTTAGATAATCAGTACAACCATAAATAATTAATGACTTAATTTATTGATTTATAACATGAGTTCGTTGCTATATAATGCTAAAAATTATGAAAGTGTAGCTAGCTTATGAAAGTCAAAACTTTTAATAATTTATTACATTGTTTATTACATTTAAGCTACAAAATAAGAACGGGGGCACTGGATTTTATTAGATTTTTGACTAATCTTAATCAACATTTCTGCTGTTTGTAAAATGCAATTGTAAAATATTCATTTTACTCTTAATGTAAATGTAATTAAAGAAATTCGCTTAAAATTAAAGTGAAAGGATAAAATTAATTCTGAAAAGAAGACAACGTGAATTGATTTACGTAATTACAAATTTTGATACACTTTTGCCTACTTTACAGTACGTTTTTGTAACAATTATTGAAAGGATTTAATCAATAGTGTCGAAATGATCTATTTACAAGATCAAATTCCAGAACGAATTTACGTTTAAGTGTCGCAGATTCTGCTTATTAGATTTCAAAATTAATTTATGAATAATTTTTACAATAAATAATTTGCGTAGAGAAAAATATAATCCATAAAAACATGAATCACAAGTGTATAGTATAGCTCAGTCATTGCATGGCTGTATTTACATTAAATTACAATTTATTATCTTATAATTAATTTTAAATACTGGCAATTGATCTTTTGTGTCTAAAACGATTTGTTTTATGGCATTATTACAAAATTTTACATGTTCATTTCAGTCTGACACAGGGCCGGTTACCGAAAATTTGGGTCCCGGGGCCCCGGTAAAGTAATAGACAATGGGCGCCCCCTTTCTCTTAGAAAAGTATAAATTAAGACTCGCATTTTGATTAAGACAATATAGTTCTGTATTAAAACAACAACAAGTATTAGCTTCAATCCGGACTCCCTTTTCAACACCGGACCCCGGGAATTAGTCCTGTCCCCCCTATAATTGACCCCGGTCTGCCATATTCAATGATGAAAAAATAATACTTTGATTACTGAGAGGGCGTCCTACACATTTTTCAATCAGGTTGGTTTGGTTCACGTGCCTGTTCCGCTCGCGCGGCAGACTGTTGTAGGGGGGGGGGGTTTGGTCCCCCTTCAGTTGTTTGAGGTCACGGTCTACTACACAGGTTAGGAAGCCTGTCAAAAAATCTGGAACTTTTCGACATAAATTTCCGCTAGACGGCGATAAGTCTAAGAACCATTCGCCATAAAAATCCGTTAGATGGCGATTAAGTTTAAGAACCTATTTTAAACAAACCTGACTTAAAAATTCAATTAAAACATTTTTGTATACATCATCTGATTGATTAAATTCGAATTTTTTAAGCGAAAGCTTATAAATCTCGCTGATTATGTCAAAATCTTGTGCACGAACCGGTTCTTAGACGTATCGCCATCTAGTGATCATTTATGGCGAATGGTTCTTAGACTTATCGCCTCTGTGGGATAATTTATGGAACTAGTTACCGGCCTCAGTCGGTTTTATATGGGAGTTTCCCAACCTGTATAGTAGACCGTGTTTGAGGTACAAGGATAATGGGTAAGGATGTGAATAGTCAAGGATGGGTAAGGATGTGGATAGTCAAGGATGGGTAAGGATGTGGATAGTCAAGGATGGGTAAGGATGTGGATAGTGGATAGGTGGAAGTGCTGCCACAGCATTTGCCTTAACTGTAGAGGAAACCACCTAAAAGCTCTACAATGACAGTCGGTCCTGGGATTCGAACCCATAACCTCCCAATTGCAAGTTAGGTTGTTAACACAACCAGCCACCGAGCTCGTTTAAATCAGGCAGAAAATAATGTATTTTTAGCGCGCTTTTCAAAATAAATTTGACCATGTTGCGTTTTTAAAAGGCCAACCATTGAATCTGCATTAAAATATTTTCTATTAAATTTTAAAAAAAGTTTTTTAACTTTCTTTGCTTCACAGCCAACTTTAAATTCGCCTTGAAATTTATGTTGAAGTATCATTACAATCTAACACAAGACTGACGGGATAATGGTCAAGGAGTCTCTAAAGAGTACTCTTTTAATTAGCTAAATATTTCGAGCTGTTTATTTTACTCTTCTTCAGTAGCCAAAAAGCGAGGATGATAGAAAGCAATCGCAGATTAACATCATTTTAAATAAATAATAGGTCATCATAAGTGAAATTCGTATAAATTCATAACTTGGTTGTTGATAAACCAAGTTTAAGTGAAGTCAATAATTAAAGTTAAAGTTTAAAAAATATAGAATATCAGTCTTGTGTTACATTATCTCCGTTTGGTCGTAAATATTTTTATTAAATCATTACAATCCTTCGTTATCTAAACAATAAGTAATAGTTTCTTTTTAATTCACTTCGAGGTAAACTTGAATAGAATTTGCTGAGGTTTTCTAAAGCAAAATATTTGTTTTAGCTATCGTTTCATCATATGATACAAAATCAGATGTCAATGAAAGATCTGCTGCTAATAACAGAGAGCGTGATTATATGGGATACAACATTGTCGTGAAGAATGAAAATGATGTGCAAAAACAATCCAAAGGAGATACAGGTGCTTTAACGGACAAGAAAAAACTAGAAATGAAATATTTTGATCGAGAAAATTTTGTTCCACTGCCTTTTGACCCATCGAATGTAGCAAATCCCAACTTTCCCGAACTCGTAAGAGACGACGATGACAATAATATACCAATTTTTAACGCATTCCCACCTAAAGCTGGTTTAAAATTTAATAACGTCGATAAGTATAAAAGTCGAGGGGAAGAACTTGTTAACGTCCATCGGGTTAAAAGGGGCATTGTGGTTGAACCGTCCCACACACAGGTTTTTGAAATTGATGACAATGTCAAACCCGAATCCAACGAAATAATTGATATACCAGCGTTAAGTCAAGTTCGGCAACCTGACACCATATGGGACCTATTAGGAGTTATGTCGGCCATTAGAAACTCGTTTTTTTCCAATTTTTTTAGCAACGAGTTTGGTAAGAAAATAATTTTGTTTTATTTCGTTGTTTTTTTTTAAACACATTTTAACATTACAAAGTATGTGAGGTACTTCAATAAATTTTGCTTTTAACATTCATGTACCACATTTATTGTTCGAGTAATTTTTGACAACATGGTATCTTTTTTTTTGCTACGTGACTAACGTACCTAATTATTTTTTAAATTGAAGTGTGTTTTATCGTAAATCACATTTTATTGTTCTTTCAAATGTTTATTGGCATCTCTAAATGTTATTATCTGACGTCGAACCTTTGGGATTTTTCGCTGGCTATTTTACTTTTATGCAATATGTGACTAATTTTAAGATGATAAAAAATTAATATGATACTAGACTTTGACGATTTTAAAAATATTCGCAAAATTAAGTGCCCTTATTTTAAGACTTACAAAAAAATTGTTCAGAAATCTAAAATATGACTTGATACGAAATTTGACGTTAAAATTTTATTTTCGAACTTTATGGTAGTGCCAACATTCAAAAAGTTTGCAACTAATAGAAAAGTTTTTATTATCGATTTCAGGGAAAATTTTATTCTTAAGAAAAGTTTTAAGGTCCACACACACCGGCGCGATTTCGAGGCGGTCGCGGGCGCGGGCGCGGTCACGATAATTGGTAACCAAGGTTACTTATTATCGTGACCGTGCCCGCGCCCGCGACCGCATCGAGATCGCGCCGGTGTGAGTTGACCTTTAAACTTATTTGGATGTTAAAATTACTTGAAAAATAAAAATTGAAATTTTAACGTAAAATTTCACCTTTGGTCGTATTTTTGAATCCTAAACAATATTTCCCTATGATATTTATTTTGTAGATCTTAAAATAAGGCCACTTTGCTCTTGCGCATATTTCTGAAATCGCTAAAATCTAGTATCGTATGAATTTTTATAATTTTTTTTCCATCTTAAAGTTTGTTTTAGGTCAGGCACCCACTTTTATCAAAAATAAAAGTTTCTGAAAAAAATTTCATAAGAAACTTTTTCATTTGTTGCATACTTTTTGAATGACGCTGTATAGAAGATATACTGTAGTGTAAAAAATGAATAAATTAGTTGTAAAAATGGAAAATAGTCAAATTTCTTATAAAAACATAAATCAAAAATTCCAGATTTTTTGGATTCAAATTAATAATTTTTGATTTTTTAAATAAAAGTCAAATTTTGCTCAAACCTGATATGATAAAACCATATTTCATGATCAAAAACTCGGAATCCAACGCGGTCGTAAGACGAAGATTCTTCAAAACTTAATTGGTTAAACAGACATCTGTAAAATAAGCTTATGTCTTGGTCACGTGCTACGTAGAGAACTGACAAAAATTAATTTAAACAATTAATTTACAAAATTATAAAAAGCATTTGTTTTAAGAAATTGAGAAAAACAATTTTTGGAATATTACGTAATAATATTAGCCTTTGTTGTTTCTCTTCCGATTTTTAACATTTTTTGTGGTTAATACATTTCCATTGAGATCTGGTTAGACCACAACATTTGTAGGTAATGGTACAATTTTTCATAAATGCCAAAAATATGATTAAATAGCCTGTCTCATTTTTCTTGATCGTTTTAACAATTCAGTTTAAAAAAATATACAGGGTGTCCCAGATTACATTTCCAGCATGAGGATCTCGCTTATTATAAGAGATACAGGTTTGTTTAAATTAGATGTATTATTCCTTGGTATGAGAGGAGCCACAATCAATTTTTAAAAGTACAAAATTCCTCGTGCTTCAAATGTTATAGCAAAAAATATGAAAATGTCCAATTTCTTTTTTTTCTCATAACTTTTTTGTCTTAATCATTAGAACAATTTTATTTGTACTTTCTCAAGGCACTTTTTAATGGAGAATTTGACTGTTATTTTAGATTATTTTTAACACCTACCATTTTCGAGATATTACCCCTAACTTCATTTTTCCTTATGGGCCGCAAAGTTGGCTATGGAATAGTTGAATGTGCTTTTTTTTTCTCTTTAAAATGAGATATTTTTTGCTACGTTTATTTTTATAAATAGTCACAAAATCAAGAAAAATCGTATTTTACCTATCACTTATCAAGCTATCTATAATAATAAAAACAAAAAACAACTAATTATGTGTCAAATGACAGTTACCATTTGTCTGCTGTATCATTTATTAGAATTTTATAGTATTGTTGTGTAATTCGATAGTCTTTGTAGCAAATTTGTTATCATATAATTATGAGCACATTTACAACTAATTAAAAATTTTGTATGTTGAAATGCCACATTATTTATAATAGAAAGTGTGTAAAATAAATAATTCTAAATAATTATTGATTTGTTTTGGATTTTTGGTTGGTTTGTCCAAAAAACCATATATTTTTAAATTTATTTCCAAATTTTTGTAATTACGCATCCTTCGTTGCCTTTTCTCGGGATATAGCTCTAATTATATTCGCTTAGCTTCTTCACAGTTTTTATGGCAAAGAATGTAGCATCTCAACAAGTCAAATTAATCGCTATTTTTAAATGTTGCCATCATTATAACAATAATTACTACAAAGACTATCGAATTACAAAACAATGATGTAAAATTCTAATAAATGATAGCGCAGACAAACGGTAACTGTCATTTGACATTTAATTAGTTGTTTTTTGTTTTTATTTTCATAGATAACTTGATAAGTGTTGGGTAAAATACGATTTTTCTTGATTTTGTGACTTATTTATAAAAATAAATGTAGCAAGTAATATCTCATTTTAAAGAGAAAAAAAAAGCACATTCAACTATTCCATAGCCAACTTCGCAGCCAATAAGAAAAAATGAAGTTCGGGGTAATATCTCAAAAATGGTAGGTGTTAAAAATAATCTAAAATAACAGTTACATTCTCCATTAAAAAGTGCCTTAAGAAAGTACAAATAAAATTGTTCTAATGATTAAGACAAAAAAGTTATGAGAGAAAAAAGAAATTGGACATTTTCATATTTTTTGCTATAACATCTGAAGCATGAGGAATTTTGTACTTTTAAAAACTGATTGTTGCTCCTCTCATACCAAGGAATAATTCATCTAATTTAAACAAACCTGTATCTCTTATAATAAGCGAGATCCCCATGCTGGAAATGTAATCTGGGACACCCTGTATATAAACTATGTTTTCACATTTTAAAATGTACGTATCCGCTTTTATTTAGATCCAGTAAAACGTATGAGCGAGGAAGAAAGTGGACTGAATTTTGGTGCGTTGGGACAAATAAACGAACCTACTCTGTTTGAATTGGTGAGAAATACATTAAAACAAGTACGAAGAGAAAAGTCTTTGAGCAAGTCAGACGGTTACATACTCATAGTAATGGGAGGTTCTTTGGCCGACATCAAAGATCCTTATTCTGACCTTGTACAAAGTGTTAAATACGCCATGGAACAAACAAATTCAAATAAGACGATGATTGTCCTCACAGGAACATGTCCAGAAAAGGCAGAAGACATAGAATTCGTTGGTAAAGATGAATTAAAAATGAAGAAAAGAGGCAAAGTAGCTAAGTATGAAGAGAGCATCCCATTTTATGCGAAAGGTGAGTTCTAGTTAATTGTCGAAACAATGTTCTTTGCAAAAAAATCAATTTTATTACTAGCAAAATTCGATTTTCTTAATTTACTTTGTTTGGTCCGAAGTCGTTTTACTGTTAGGTGTAGGATGTTGACTTTTTTCCATGTTTTTTTTTTGTCCTGAACTAACTTTTTTATCTCGTCCCATTTGATGTTTCAATTCGTTGCTGCTTTTTTAAGTTCGTCTTGTCAGGATTTTCTTGGTCTACCTCTTTAGTTTTGTCTTGTGAACTTGCTACGTACATAGCCTGTTCTGGTTAACCTTTCTTCTTTCATTCTATAATCATGACCCAGCCAACTCAGTTGTCTTTCTTGTATTTTTGTTTCAACTGGCACATTAAAGCGAACGAAGCAAAGGCCAGTCCAGGTAAAGTTTACTTTAAAAGAAGGCACGTCCCCCTGTGCAGCTTAACAACCGTCGACTAACTCAAGCTGAAGAAGTAAAACATTTGGGTATCTACCTAGACAGAAGATTTGCTTGGAAACTATACAGGGTGTGTATAAATTGGCGGAAGCGCTACACGTGACGATGTTCTTCGTAAAATTCTAAGTCGAAAATCTTGATACAAAAATGTTGTACCATGCTTCCTATGGCCTCAGGAACCATTTAAAGAAAAAAAAAATTGGCAACATTGCATACATTGATTTGCGTTTGGACATTTTTTTATCAGCAATTTTTACTTAGGTATTTACAATTTTTGTTCGAACTGAAAGCCTTCAGTTCGTAAACATAGCTGCAAACTTTTGGGTATCGTAAAACGCAAACTAGAAATAATTACGAGAAAAACAGAGATGACAGCTAATGCCAATGTTGCCATATGTATTATTTTCATTCAAATCAGTGATTTACATATTTTCAACACCAATTTTTGAATTGAAAAACACAATATCTAGGAAAAAATACTATTCGAAATTTATTTTTATTCCAAATTGCAGCTCTTTCATTTGCAAGTATTAAATAATAACGCTTATTAAAAGACTAAATGTCAAAACTTTGAGGACCTCTTGCAGACACAGCAAGCATGGTACAACATTTTCGTATTAAGATTTTCGACTTAGAATTTTACGAAGAACATCGCCACGTGTAGCGCTTCCGCCAATTTTTACACACCCTGTATACAGGGTGCGCCAATAGTGCGATAAAGTGCCCTTAATGCCAACTTATTAAAAAAAAAATTTAATGAAATTAAAAAGTATTTGTACACGTGCGTTTTAAAATTTGTTTGAAGTATACAGGGTGTTTCATAAAAGTGGGGCGTCCCTAAAGGTATTTTTTTTATATTGAACACAATCGAATTCAGAAAATCTCCATATGACAGTATTTTAAAAAAAAAAAAATTGCGACGTTGCCAATTTATCTCAAAAAATCTTTGAATTTCTAGAAAAACAGGGTACAATACTTGTCAAGAGCACAACGTCATGAATAATAATTGGCAAGTGATATTTTGTACATACAAAGTCAAAAGATGTAGTAATAGTCTAAATACATTAAAATTAATTTATATTATGCAGGGTTTCTTATAGATGTGCCAACTTCCCAATTTTCAAACATCAATAACTTTATTTTTTCAAATGAAACACCCTGTATATTATTTTGTTGCATTTTTGTTTTTCTTCAACTTTTCTAAATACTTACCTATACCTAAAATGAATATTTTCTGAGATATTTACGTTTTACTTATTCTTATAAGCGTTGTGTAGGAATTTCCTAGTTTTCTCGGAGCAGGCCCCGACCTTGACAATAGAAACAATAATTTCTGTAGTAACAAATAGACGATACGTCTAACATAAACTGGAAATAATTACTAGGAAAACAGAGATCACAGCTAATGACAATGTTGCCATGTGTATTATTTTCATTCAAATCAGTGATTAACATATTTTCAACACCAATTTTTGAAACGAAAAACATAATATCTAGAAAACAATATTATTCGAAATTTATTTTTTTTCCAAATCGCAGCTTTTTCATTAAAAAATATTAAACAATAACGCTTTTTAAAGGACTGAATGTCAAAACTTTGAGGACCTCTTGCAGATACAACAAGCATGGTACAACATTTTTGTATTAAGATTTTTGACTAAGAATTTTACGAAGAACATCGCCACGTGTAGCGCTTCCGCCAATTTATACACACCCTGTATATATTTTCATAAACAAGCGAGATATAGTCATAGAACGGAAAGTCGAAAAATCGAGTCGGTGATAACTCGAAAACAAAAAAAGATAACCAAGTTTAGTTTCACCATTAACTTGGTTATCGTCTTTTGTTTTCGAGTTATCACCGATAACTCAAAACTGGGAGGTCCGTTTTTCCATAACTCTTAAGTCTGTTTTATACTATACAATTTTTCGTTTAAGAAAATCGTATACGATTTTTAATACAAAAATTTCGTTCAAGAATTTAGCATGGAAAATATGAACCATTTACATTGTACTATTTTTTGGTACGAAAACTCCAATATATTTTGGTTAATTTTTAGTAACTTTTATCATATTTTGTTGGCACCTTAAGTAACCATGTCAAATGTTTAGTTTGATCACAGAACAGAAAGCGAATCATTTTCAAATTTAACGATTGTTCCATTCTACATATTTATTCCTACAAAATTAATTGTGAGGGATTATAACGGTAATAAGTAGTATTTAACATCGTTTGTTTCAGTTAACCTAAACCACAAATGACATGCGGTCAGATACAGTTACAGTAGAACACGCATGCGCCCATGCTAAAATTGGACGCATTTAGGGCAGGTAGTAATTTCGTACAAATTTTTCGTTTAAGATTTTTAATTTCTGATTGACACCGTACTAGAATATCGTATACGATTTTCCTTAACGAAAAAATAGTATAGTATAAAACAGACTTTATAGTTACCGAGATTCCTTATGAAAACATCGAAATTTGCCTACTAAAAGGCGGGCCTTCGAGAAAATAATTCCTGTTATACTTGGATTCCTCCTCCGTAAATGGGGGTTCCACTGTGTTTTTAACACTAGTAAAACAATGAAACGTTGTTTAGTAAGACATCTAATGAATTTACAATTAAAATGAAAATCGAAATCGATAGTTTCCAATGGTATTTAAAGAAATTGTATACTTATTGATGTTTGATAACGGAAGTCAAAAAACCAAATGCATAAAAAAAAATTGAACATTCCAACTTTATTCATTTGCCGTTTTATGTATTTATCGCTATATTAACCCTTAAATTGTAACTTTAATTAAAAATAATTTTGTTTAGGACCTTTCAGCTATGTAATGATGCAGGCCGATGAACTTTTTGACGTTCCACTGAAAATTCGCGACGCAATTTTAGCTAATAAAATAGAAAATGCGCGATCAGCCAGACTAACCGGGATTATACCAAAGTCCATGAATTTAGAAGCACAATTGGGCCTATTTAAAATGAAAAGAGAGTCTTCCAATGAAATACCTAAACAATTTGGAAATAATTCGCTTAAGAATGTTTTAAATAAACATTTGTTATTATTGTATATTTTTATTATTATTATTTCATTGATGTGAATTGAATTTTACAAAAATATTTTTTATCCTTTATGGCGATAATTATACAACTATCTTGTAATGTGTTTTTTAAATATTGCAATGTTGTGAGTCTTTATAACAATCAACGCTGTCTACAGCTAATTTTAATTTCAGAGTCTTCGTGTCATTAAAAAATTGTAGTCCAACTTCAATAAAAGAAGAGAAGTAAGTAAATCATAAGTCACTGTGTTTGAAAAAAGACCTACATATTTTACATGTGGAGATTACTGGGGATGTGTTTTGTGTTATATGTTAACGTTTAAATTCGAAATCCGGACTTCCTCTTCTTTAAAATTTTCAAAGCATTTTATAATTCTGACCACCAGGCATTCCGTTACCACCGATTCGTAATTATATGATTATAACATTTAACCTACTAACTTTCATCATGTAATACAACGGTTGTTAAGTTTCTCCGACACCCTATGCGTTTGAAAATAGTCTAAGACATAATATGTAGACTTCTTTACCTTTACGTGAAAGTTCCTTAACGCAGACAAGGTCGAGGTAATGTACGAAAATACTGGAAAGTACTTAAATATGTGGTTCAACATAATATCAGATAATCGACAGTGATCGGTATACAGGGTGTCCCAGATGACAATTTCAACATGGGGATTCCCTTTATTATATTATATTATAAGAGATACAGGTTTGCTTAAATTAGATGAATTATTCCTAAGTATGAGAAGAGCTACAAAGTACAAAATTCCTCTTACTTCAAGTATGAAATTCCGCTTTTATCTTTCAAAATATTGCTTTAACAACAAAATGTTTCCTATAAATTTTATAGTATAAAAGATGCATCGCTATCTTTTTTGCACTTTATGGTATACTCGATTTTGTTTTGTTTTTTTACGGTTTATTTGCTATGGCAACCAACCTCGTTATTTTAAATAGAACACCCTGTATATTATTACATTTTTGGATTCCTCTTTAAATGTTCTTTAACGGTTAATTTTAGGCCAATATGACCTTTCACATATTATAAAGTACATTTAAAGAGGAATCCAAAACTGTAATAATATACAGGGTGTTCTATTTAAGATAACTAGGTTGGTTGCCATAGCAAATAAACTGTAAAAACAAAACAAAATCGAATATTGTTTACAAATTAAGCATAAAAATCTGTATAAAAATTTTAATAACATTCTGTTCTATTTTAATTTAATAAACAAAGGTTATCGTATACAGGGTGATTCAAATTCGAGGGCGCCCATGGGGATCTCGCTTATTACTGAAGATAGAGGGTAGGTTTAAATTTGGCAAAGTTGCTACATTCGATGCTTATTGATAATCCAAAGAGAAATTGGAAATATCTCAAACGGTATCCGAGAAAATTAGGAAAAACTGGAAAGTCCATTTTTGAAACTCGTTTATAACTCCTTTGGAGTTTGAAATATTTTAAATGTGTAAAAACGTTGCCCAAGCAACTTTTTAAGCCGAATCGGATGGTGGTCACAAATTTTTCCTAGGTCGATTCGTTTTTGTTTTAGACAACCAACTTTGTTTTTTGTTATGGGCAGCATATCGCGTTTTTCTTCGTTATTAAAGTTCATTTTTACGACTAACAGGCCTTCAAAACTTTTAGTTTGTTGATCGGTTGTCATGGAAACAACGTTAACTACAATGACCGGCTTACCTGATTTATAATGGTTATTGTTTAAAACGTATTTTTTCAAATATCACAATGAAAGAAAAAGTAAATTACCATGTTTGATACATTAATGGATTCAGAAAAATAAATGCTATTTGATTATGTAAATAGCAAAAATTGTGCCCATAAAAAAAATCAAAGTTGGTTGTCATAAAACAAAAACGAATCGATCTAGGAAACATTTGTGACCACCATCCGATTCGGCTTAAAAAGTTGCTTGGGCAATGTTTTAACCAATTTGAAATATTTCAAACCCCGAAGGAGTTATAAACAATTTACAAAAATCGTATTTTCCAGTGTTTCCTAATTTTCTCAGATACCGTTTGAGATTTTTCCGATTTCTCTTCGGATTATTACCAAATTTAGCAACTTTGCCAAATTTAAACCTATACTCTAGCTATTATAATAAGCGAGATCCCCATGGGCACCCTCGAATTTGAATCACCCTGTATTTTCAAAAATGATAAAATTTAATTTTTCGTCTGTAGTGCCAGAATGAAAAGCGATATAAAAAATACGATTACACAGGCGTTATATTCTCAAAAAAGACCGATATCAGACTTTCGCCAACTATCACGGTAACCGAGATTTGGCTACCCTGTACAACACTCTTGGGTTATTGCTTATTGGGATGGAACAGTATATTAACTTATAAATAACATTTTGGCAAATAATTTGATACAGTAATGTTCTTCGGGACATCTTAAAATTAAAAGAAGAGTTTTTTTATGATTTTTTCCATTTTGAATATTAACAGGTCCATAAATACTATAAACAAATACGTTTGGTACTAACTAATTTCTTAAAATAAAAAACTTTTATCTTATTCAAACTTCTGCTAATTTATCAGATAAGGTGATTAAATACTATCAAATAATTTCACATTTAATTAATTACATAAGGTGTTATTCTAGTCACAAGTTAGTTATTTAAAAGTTATAGTAAACAATTTATTCTGACAGTTAGTCACATGCTGCGACATCTCATTTTCGAGAAAAAAAAAACAATTATAAGACGGATACAAACACTCCATATTCAACAGCTAATAAATAAAGTTGACTAACAATGCTAATAAAAATAAAATAGTTGTATTGTTCTTTTATGGTAAAACTCAGATATCCTGGAAACTGCAGCTGTGTTCAATAAATTTATAAAAAAACGACTTTTTTTTTTTAAATTTTCATAAGCTATTAACACTTTTAACAAGTTTTATGGCCTATTCTATAAACAGCAAGGAAAAGCCTGAAAAAAAAAACGAGAGATCAATAATATATTGCGTAAGACAGTAGCTGGAACTGAACATAAAAATAAAACAAAAATTAAAGAAAAAATAGTTCTAAACAGAGTTCAAGGAACAAAACAGGATGCTATTGCTGCAGCTATACTTGTCGAATGGCCTTTGGTGACGTAAAAACTGGTTATTTAAACAAATTATTTCGAATTAAAAACAGATCGAATGTTACTCATCTCCTTGCGGTTTTTAAATAATTATTGCATACCAAGAATTCCCCACTAAATTATTGTATATTACAATGCGCATTTTTAAGAATTATTTATATTGAATGAATTTTTTAAAAGAAATCATAATTTCTTACTTAATTGTCATTCTCTTAAGTACAGAACGACCTTTTTTTGCTATTTCATATAAATTGACAGAACGTTTATTTATATATTTGTTTACAATTAAAATGTTTTAGTGATGTTTCCACACCAACATTCGTGTCCAAAATTCGAGATCCAACTAGTAAATTTCTTTTAACTTAGAGAGCTATGAAGTCAGTTAAAATGGAGCAGTAGTGTGATTTGGAGCTAAATTCATATTTGAAACGGCCATCCTAGTTCCGAAGTGATAAAATATTAAAAAATGAATTTTCGTTTTATTGGGCAATTTTATATTTTCCATGCGCTGACCTAACTTTAATAAATTTCGTATTAGACGTTTCGTCTATTGTGGACCATTGTCAACTTTATTTCATATGGGTGGTATCGGTATCTTATATCTTGCAATAAAATACAGTACTAAAAATTTTGAAAAAGTATAGCAAGAAATCCAAAAATATTGTTTTTTTTCTAAATCAATGTAGTGAAAAAATCTTCTCATATACCTAAATTAAAATTTTTGTAAGTATGTTATCTATTATCAACAGCTTTATAGTAATCAGGGACTCCCAGGTTTTTAAACCGACTGATTCCCGACTTCTTTTACTGATGTACTACACTGGAGCATGGGCGTCCCCAGCAATTTTTTCAGGGGGGCAAAGGACGGAGACAAATAATAATATATATAATTTTTAATTTAATTTTTTAATTTTTATGATTTGTTTTTACGAGTAGGTACTTTCACATATTTTATTTTTACTCGATTCCGGGGGCCGGGGGAGGGGGCCGTTTTTCGATTGTGGCTAAACGGTTTGAGATAGAAAGTTAATTCAAAATCTATTTTATACAGTTTTTTCTTCCGAACACGATAAAAATATTTTCAAATATACAGGGCGAGTCACCTCTCTGGAATTAATAGCAACTTTTATATTTCAAATACACCACCCAATTTTTTATTTAATATTTTTGACCGCCTTTATTTTAGCTTTGCATCAATATAAGATGCTACAGGTTTTTATGCGGCCTTGTCACTAAAAAAAATATTTTTCAAGTTTTTAAGTCTTTATTTAAAAAATTCTCCTGTAGTTATTTTTCGAAATACATAGTTGTAATTTGGTAAAAACATGCAGAAAACATTGCTCTATTCGTTAAAAAAAGTTTGAATCACACATACAGGGTGTTCATAATTAGGTGATGATTTTCGAAAGCTCGTAACTCAATGTTTTTAAATGCAAACCCCTGTATTTTCTTACGTCATCGAATTCGTCTTTAAGAGAGCTTTATTTTTTGTTAAGTATACCTATACTCAAAACTCATACTTTTCAAGATATCCGATATTTTTTCTCAAAATGTAGCAGATAATTGTTATTAAGATGTCACCTTTGCATTGAAAAGATCTCGCATGGTAATTAAAATTAGAAAAAAAGGGGGTGTACCAGACCTCAGTTACAACCGGTATAAAAAAAAATATATATATGTTTTTTTTGTGAATAACTTCTGAGCTACTAAGTGAGTTTTTATTTTAGAGATAAATATAGTATTAACCTACATACGTAACTTCACCCCAATCAAATCTACTCTGTAGCTTTTAAAATAAACGAGATCCCCACATTGAGCTTCGAATTTGGGACAACGGTTATAAGGGGTGTCTCTTAAAAAATGCAAAAAAATCGGGAGGTGATTCCTTATCGAAAACAAAGGGGGGTCTTTTATACATAACTTTTTTCTTAACGTCTCCTTTCGGAGTTACAACCCTCTAAAGGGGAGCGGTAAAATTAGGTTTTTATTTTATTTCTTAAATTTGGATAAATGTAGGAGAATGATATTCGGTAGATGTTTTAGCTTATTAAAAACTTTCCCATAGTAATATTTTTAATCATCTCCCACCTTCACAGGGGGCTGAAAAGTGCGACCCCTGTTGGTTGTTGTATCAGAATTTTTTGGTGGGTTAAATTTTTGCAATTAAAAAAGTTTTTTTTGAAAGCTTGATTTATTTAGAAACTTTTTATTTTTAACTTTTCTCGTAAAACCTACAGTTTTTGAGTAAACAATAATATGAGTTAACTATGGGAAACCTTTTAATAAGTGTAAAACATCTACCAAATATCATTCTCCTATATTTATCCAAATTTGAGAAATAAAATAAAAAAACCTAATTTTACTGCTCTCCTTTAGGGGGGTGTAACTCCGAAAGAAGACGTCTAAGAATAAAGTTATATGTAAAAGACCCCTCTTAATTTTTTGATAATGAAACACTTCCCGATTTTTCTTGCATTTTTACGAAACACCCTATACAGGGTGGTGCTTTTTTCGATGCTCACCATTGCTATCTTGGAAACGGTAAGAGATACAAGGTCAGTTAGATTAGAGAAAAGTTGCACATTTTTATGGCGATTAAGAATCTGAAAAGAAATCCTGGATATTTTGATTCGTTTTTGATTTATTACAAAAAAACTGAAAAATGTGATTTTAGAAAAATATGATTATCTCCCCTACCATTGTTGCTATTTCATTTAAACTTGGTAACTTTATGTTTTTGACCATCCTGGGTTTGATGACGTCAACAGAAATTTTCTAAACCTTCTAGATTTCAAGTTGCGATAGTCAACTTTTTTATTTTTTATGGCCGCCATATTGGACATTTACACCATCAGACAGACAAAAAAAATAGCTTTTCAGATTGGTAACCAACATACCTTTTTTCTTTCAAAAAACTTGTTGAATTTTTAAAATTTGTCTAAATAATTCATAAAATCGAGAATGCTCTGAAAAACAATTGAAAGAAACTATGATATAAATAAAAGCTACAGAACATTTTATTGGTCTAATGATAACGAAATTAAGATTGTTGGAAACATATTTAGAAGATATGTTAGGCGAATTGCCATTATTAACAATTCAAAATCATCAGTAGTTTCAGCAAGAAGGAGCTGGTCCTCACAACGCCCGCATTGTAAAAGGATATTAATTTAGATGTACGCTTTCAAATTTCATGACGGTACGTTTGGTCCTGTCCATTGGCCTCCGCGATCGCCATGTTTAACGCCTATGGATTACTTTTACATTGACGTAGTTGTTTATGCAATCCTAACGGAAAATATTGAACTTCTTCGCCGTAAAATCAAAAATGTTTTTGACTCTATATCGAGACAAACTATCCTAAAGGCAGTGGACGAAATGAATTTGAGGACTAACCACTACATCATACATAACGGCGCGCACTTTGAACAATTTAAATAATTATTTATCTGGTGTTTTAAATTTATTGTCATTTCGTTATTTTATTAGACCTATAAAATGTTGTGTAACTTTTATTTATATTATAATTTCAATTGTTTTTCAGAACATTCGCGATTTTATAGATTATTTATAAAATTTTTAAAATTTCAACAAGTTTTTTGAAAGAAAAAAGGTATGTTGGTTACCCATCTGAAAATCTAATTTTTTTGTCTGTCTGATGGTGTAAAAATCCAATATGGCGGCCATAATAAATAAAAAAGTTGACTATCGCAACTTAAAATCTAGAAGGCTTAGAAAATTTCTGTTGACGTCATCAAACCCAGGACGGTCAAAAACATACAGTTACCAAGTTTAAATGAAATAGCAACAATGGTAGGGGAGATAATCATATTTTTCTAAAATCACATTTTTCAGTTTTTTCGTAATAAATCAAAAAAGAATCAAAATATCCAGGATTTCTTTTCAGATTCTCAATCGCCATCAAAATGTGCAACTTTTCTCTAATTTAACTGACCTTGTATCTCTTACCGTTTCCAAGATAGCTATGGTGAGCATCGAAAAAAGCACCACCCTGTATACGAGGGTCACTTCAAAACTAAAAACTCCTAATCTATAGGGCACTAATGTCGGTACGGAAATGAGGTCTTTATTAATTACAGTTATTTTTATTGATAAATATCTTCATCTTCAAAAAATGATTCCTAGCTTTGAATAAGATTATTGTAAAATAAAAAATTAAATTAAATTAAACAGTAACATAATTTAGCAGAGTGAAACTTTACATTCGTAATAATTGCATCTCATATTTTTGTTCCATATTTAGCATTTGTTTGTATTTATTAAACAGGTGTTAAAAATGCTTGACATCATGAAAATAAATAAAACAAAATAAAAGATTTGCTCTCATATTTCAAATTGTAACAACTAGATCAAACTATCGGCGAAAGGGATGATCATCAATTTACGTTTACCTCAAAAAAATGTACTATTCACTGCTCGCTACTTTAATGAAGAAACAAAACTCATTCTTTCGAACAGTTTTAATTAATGTTGTGGTCAAGGTGCGGAGAAAGTGATGATAAAACGTGGTCGAGTATCTGAGGTGCGCCTGAGACGCACGCCCAGTCTTCAAATATCTGTATTGTCAGATAATGGAAGTGTGTTAATTGGCCATAAATAAATTTAAAACTTACTTTCTTAACTAATAGTCGTTTAGAAAGATCATCCTGATTATAAATGCGTATGTTGATACTTGATTCGTTTATTATTACATATCGTAAACGAGAAATTTAGGAATCTTAGGTACATTAAACGCACGGTATAAAGAAAATAAAAAACAAAAACGAAATTTTTTGTAAAAGCAATTGTTTTAGAAACCATTGACAGCCAAAATTGGAACTTTTTATTTTGTGATCTTGAACTCGAACTCAATGCTTAAACTAGTTCACAAATGAATGATTGTCCCACAACTGCTAGTCTGCGTTTTGGCAAAGCAATTTCTTATCACAAATTTAAATGAAATTTACAGAATCTTATTGATTTATTAAAATTTAACTAAAAAAAAATTGCCCATTATTATGAGCCCATATAAGTAATTACATAGTATTTTTCATTTTCCGTATTGGCCGACATTTCCATTACGGTAAGCATATTGGTCGAAGATGGAACTTGCCATGAAGATATTCAAAATAAAATAAATAGAGCACAGATAACATTTAAATACATTAAAGAAGATATATGGTCATCGAAAGAATTAACAAAAACAACGAAAATCAGGATTTTTACAACTAACCTTAAAAGCATTTTACTCTGTGATTGCGATGGACAATAAACAAAACCGATAACACCAAAATTCAAGTTTTTGTTAACAAATGCTTGCCAAGAATAAAGAATACAGGGTGTCTCAGCCAAAACGAATCATTCGATAGGTCTGTTATTAATAATAACATTCAAAGAAAGTTAAAAATAAAAGTTGTTTGTAATCATTTACTAAATAACCTAAAACTATTTTCAACTATACATAGTGTTTTGTTTTTGCGCTCTGATAGTAAACATTGTTTTTTTTATAAAAAACATCCTGTATATTTTGTAATTTTTGGATGTAAAATGATATTCTCTTTCAAAAATATTATAGGTTGTTTATGTCTAAAATAAACAGTTTTTGATTTATTAACGTTTTTTTGAAAATTTTGACAGATGCAGATCTTTATAAAAATATTTATATTTTTTAACATAAAAACACCAGAGCAATTTACTCTGGAAATTTATTAGACAATAGTGTCAAAGTGATTGTTGACTAGTTACATTTTTAAAATAAAATACAGGATGTTTGTTATACTCGGTCCATTTCGCTAAACTTTAAATGCATGTAAGTCATTTTTTTAAATAGAACATGCTATATAATTTTACATTTTCTTGTAGAAAATGTAATTATCTTTCAAAGTTGTTAAGCATGTTTTATGTCTAAATATAATATTTTTGAAGTTGTCTTTTCTTATGATTATTAGCGATTATTTTACCTAAAATATCGGTAGTAGCCTTTGAAAATTCAAAACAATCTGTATGAGCTGTTAACCAGACATGACAATGAATTTAATATACATATTAATCAAAATGTGCGTAAATCCTTGCCGCCAGTAAAGGATTTCTTTCACATTCTCCCAGGCAATAAACCATATCAATTTGCACTTGTAAAGTAAAATTCATAGTGGAAATGCAATAATTTAAGATAAGTATAAATGACAAATTTTTGACGTTAATGAAGTGAACAATAAGTTTTTTCGATTTCCACGGCACGTATGAGTTTTGGGTATAGGACATACTTAACAAAAAACGAAGCTCTCTTAAAGGCGAATTCGATCACATAAAAAAATACAGGGGTTTGAATTTGAAAAAATTGAGTTACGAGCTTTTAAAAATCATGGAAGTTGCCATCTATTTATGAACCTGTACGCGTGATTCAAAATTTTTCATAACGGACAAATAGAGCAATGTTTTCTGCATGTCCTTACTAAATTACAACGCTGTACTTCGAAAAATAAATTCGGGAAATTTTTTTTAAATAAAGACTTAAAATCTTAAAAAAAAATTAAATTATTTTTTTCCAGTGACAAGGCCGCATAAAAACCTGTAGTATTTTATATTGATGCAAAGCTAAAATAAAGGCGGTCATAAATATTAAATAAAAAATGATGTGTTGTATTTGAAATATAAAAGTTGCTATTAGTTCCAGAGAGGTGACTCACCCTGTATATTTAAAAATATTTTTATCGTGCTCGGAAGAAAAAACTGTATGAAATAGCGTTTGAATCAACTTTCTACCTCAAACCGTTTAGCCGCAATCGACCGATCCCGCATTAATGACTCATCCTGTATACACAAACGTTCATTTATTTAGACAAAAATGAAGATGGAGGAAAAAAGAAATAGAGGAAGACCAAGAATGAAATGGGAAACAAAAGTGAGGCAGCGACGAAGAAAAAGGAGTCAGCTGGAGAGATGTGCCACAATTACCTAACGATATGAAGGCGTGGAGAAACATTAAACAGAAATAGAAAAGCATACCTCGACACCGAAAGGTACAAGAGAAACGGATTAAGAAGAAGAAGAAGAAGGTTTTAAGAAGAATTAAACAGTTTATTTTTAGGATCTTTGAATAACTTATAAACTGAAAAAGTTTCAGTGCTTTTTATTTTCAGATGTTCATTTGATTTGCTGCGCTCAACTTTGCATGAACTTAGTAAACTTTGTGGTTGTTGTCAAAGCTCCAATTTGCGACATATCGCATTTGGGTCGATAGTTTTGTTGTTTGATAAACATAATCATACGGTAAGGAACATTAAACAAAAAAAGTTTGGAAGCGCACCAGTCGTAACGGCTTTACGGAAGCGAAAGTGTGCGTAGAAAGCAAGGAGTATTTTATTTTCTAACTTGTAAAATTAAATTACAAAGTTTTTGTATCTGACGATAAATTGCAGTTTAGTATCGTTCAGTTGTAGAGCCCGAGGCTCAACTATTTTAAGTCCCTAAATCTTGCTGCATCCGGTTTTCAAAACCACAACGGAAATGACAAGTTAGTATCCTGACATCCCCATAAAAAATTATTAAAGCTTTTTTTTCCTTCAAGTGTTTCGAATTTAAGGATGAATTATCTCTGCTAGGACCTATTTTACATGGCGTAGGTGTGGTCTAAAACAAGTATGCAAATGCACTGAAGATTATTTTACTTTCCTTTTCCTTTAGCGTTCATCATCGTGTTAAAATATCAAAGTAGGTCAGTGGATCGTTACTCTAACTTAATTCGCTATCGACCAACGTGTTTTTAAATAATATTTTAGGTAAATTAGTCTTCGCCATTAGTCTCTTGAGCACTTTACATATAAGGCATAAACGGATGCCGTATCTTGTTGCGATGATAAAAAGTAACTTTCGATGCCGATTTTTGCCATTACAACTTCTGGACATTAATGGTTGTCTAAATTAATTTGCTAATATATTACGACTATAAAAACGATTTAAATATAAGTTTTATCTAATTTATTGTCGTCGTGTTGAAGGTGCTATATAATTTATTTAGATGGCATAACAAGAACAGGGCTGCAATGCTGGCAGGAACTGAAGAACGTCACGTATTTGTTTGCTTTAATGAGTTTCGACGAACCACAAAATTCGCTAAATACAAAACCAGAAAATTTTTCCTCATCAAGAAATAGAAAGTACCTTGCAACTAGGAAATAGATTTGGTAGCAATGCAGTTAACTTCCAATATTCGATGCCGCAAAACTAATATTAATTAATAATCACGTGCCGCGTTTTGTGAAGCTGTTAATGGAGTAGGATTAAACCGCGAGCTTCTTTTGTTTTAATGAGTTTAATTCGCAGCTATCAAGATAAAGAAATGAATAAATAACACACATTTCGACAGACCACACTTTATATTTACTAATATGAGGTGTATAAAGAACCTATTATTATTATTATTCCTGTAATTATTTTAATTATGCCTCATAAACGTCTTAATTAGTTGGTAGAGTTGAGTGTTTTAGGCTAATTATAAAATATAAATAATACATTGTAACAATTGTGTTTAACTCGCATAAATTACTTTCCCCGATTATTACCGAATAGTTTGCGGATTCTAAAAAAGCTTTTTTTATTTTTCACACGAGTAAAGTGCCCTCATTTTATGAAATACATGAAAATTATTGGGAAAATATATTTAAAATACCAAAACAGGCTCAAACAAAATTAATGAAAGAAAAATTTTTACTTTTTCGGTAATTTTAAAACTCAAAAGATTAAAAACAAATGAGTTTTCTTTTAAATATATAATTCACGAAACACTTATAATTTTTTTAAAGTTTAGCCAATTGGATCGGACATAAGAAACACCCTGTGTATTATTTTAAAACTAACTAGTCAGCAATCATTATACATTGTTGTCAACTAAAGTGTGAAAGGAATTCGTTCTAACATTGCCATGTTGTGAAATATTAATATTTTTCTAGAGTCCTGTTCCTGTCAATATTTTCATAAAAACTTAAATAACTTAAAAACGACTGATTTTAGATATATAAAACCTATACATTTTGAAAGACAATTTAATTTTGCACCTAAAAGCTACATGTTAACGCATATTAACTACTCCTATTTAATTTAGATAGCCATGTAACTATGTATGTTGCCATGGTATAAAAAAAATGTAAAAAACTTCAAAACTATTTAAATACAGTCCACTTTTACAATTTTCAAAACAATTTAATAGTCTGCAAGTGCTACCCTATAATTCATACATTATTTTTGGTCCTTAGAATATTAAATTGTTTTGAAGATTGTAAAAGTGGACTGTATTTAAATAGTTTTGAAGTTATTATTAATTTTTACATTTTTTTTTATACCATGGCAACATACATAGTTACATGGCTATCTAAATTAAATAGGAGTAGTTAATATGCGTTAACACTACAAAACAAACAGATTCTTTCATTTAAAAAAACACAGTGACGTATCGGTGCGCAAAAACAAAACACTGTGTAGTGTATAAATTTGAAAATAATTTAAGGTTATGTAGTAAATAAAAACAAACAACATTTTTTCGATTTTTTTTTTGTAAAGTTATCACAAGACAAGATATTGACCAGTACGTTTCTTTTTGTACACAATGTTTGTTTTTACAAAGGCATAAAATCACAATCTGTTTATATTTTCTTTTTTTAATTTAAAGTAAAAATTTGTAAATACAGGATGTTGCATGAACAAACGGCCAAAAGTAAGGAGCATGTTCCTCGAGTCAATTTAAGCAAAAAAATGGTATATAAACCATAGTCCAAAACTTGATGGTTATCGAGTTATGGGCCTTTCAAGTTTATAAAAAAAAGGTACATTTTAACATAAAAAAGCATGAAATACCGCTTTAAGGCCTCCACTCATTATACAACTTGTCGGAGCCGACCGTCGGGAACTCCGTGTTGGGTGTTGTCTACACACCTCCCGACCAGTCCAACCAACACAGCATAAACGTCATAACTTTTTTTCTTATTTTGTGGATAACAAATTTATAAACAGCGTTAAATTTTCGGTTTAATAGTCCTTATCTAGAGAAATGTGGTGGGGCGGTTGGCTTGTTGGATGGTCTGGCCACCCGACCGTTCCAACTTGTCCAACTGTCAGGTTGGTCGGGTGACAGACTACACATTAAACAATTTATCGGAATGGTCGGTCGGTTGTACCGACAAATTGGTAGATGAGTAGAGACCTTTAATCTCCTAAAATATTGATTTAACGAAAATTGTTTACTATAAAAGATGCATCGCTATCTCTTTTGCGCTTTATGGTATACTCGATTTTATTTTGTTTTTTACGGTTTATTTGCTATGGCAACCAACCTAGTTATTTTAAATAGAACACCCTGTCTATTATTACATTTTTGGAATCCTCTTTAAATGTACTTTATAAAATGTACAGGCCTAAAACCTAAAATTAACCATTTTAGAGTTTTTTTTTGAAAATTTTGAGCGATGTAGTACTTTCAAAAATTTCCTATATTTAAGAAATGTGTGGTGACAACCGAAATTCGTTTGGAAGTTATGCTTCTATAACTTAGTACACGATTTGTTTTATTTAAAATTTTGAAATTTAATACAGGACATTTTTACTTTTGATCGAATTCGTTGAATTCTTAAATAATTGATATTTTTGAAAGTTTCGAGGAAAAAATTAATTAGGGGAAGGTGGTATATACTGGGACACTTTTTTTAAATTTTGCGTAACTTTTGAACGGCTTAATTTGCATACCTCAAATTATTGATATGAGATATTCATATTGCTTTAGTTTATCATTGCATATACAAAAAAATATTTAAAAAAAATAAAGGTACACAAATAGAGGGACTGTCCCACTATACACCACTTGTCCCCGCATAAACCACCCCGTGGTACATTGTGGGACAGCAAAAAATATATATGAAATAAAGCATAAGTAATTAAAAATTTTAATTTTTTATTTTAAAAACTTTCACTTTTCATGGGCATTGAGACATTGTACTTTGAAAAATCAAATTAAAATTGAAAATGTTTCTTTGTTTTTTCAGTGCCCCCAAACGTAGTCGCACCGAAGAAAATATTCTGTGTAGGTTAAGCGGTGCGCTTAACCTACACAGAATATATTTTTTTTAACACAGTCTTTATCTCTGTTTTTAGAGAAAGAAAATCTAAAGTCGGAAGTCTTTTTCAGAAAATTTACCTTATTATCAGCATTGTCCCACAATGCACCATGTGATCAATTTTTAAAAGCAACGATTTAATGAAATACTTGTATGATTATTTTAAGTTTTAACATTGTACATACATTTAATATACTGTAAGGTACACCTACGCCAAATTTTCTAATTGTTGTTAAATAAATAAAAAAGTTTTAGCACATAAACTGAATAACCACAAAAAAAACAATGCGCAGTTACCAAACATGCCTCACATGCGCAAGTCACTATGCGATTGTTTACGACACATACTGTAGACATGATATAATGGGACTGCTTCACCGCTATTTTGATGTAAACAAACTTCAAGTACGGGGTAACAGATGGCCAAAATCTCTGTTGTCCCACTATACAGGGTGCCCATTTTTCTAACCTGTTGTATGGGTAACTCCGTTAATATTGGAGATACAGAAACGTTTAAATTAGCAAATTTGTGCAGAATTTAAAGGGAAATCTGATGCCATTTTCAAATTTGACCTACGTCCTCAACTTTTTGAAATATTTTGAAAAAACTGAAAAAGGTCGATTTTTTCAAACTTGAATAATTCCGTGACCATATGAGCTAGAACAAAAATAAAAATTGACTGTTATAGATAATTTAACGTAGATTTTAAATATGATAACAAAATTTTCATAGCACTCTCGATTTCCGAGTTATAGCACAAACTTGCATTTTTTTAAATGGAAGTCATAGTTGGCTGTGGTCTTATTAAAAAGGTTATTTTTTTCTCGTTTCAATGATATAAGGTTTGTTATGCTTTACTGTTGTAGTTTGTCTTTAAATAAGCAAAAATCATTTTACATGTTCACAGCCTACTAATAGATGGGAGTTATCCCGTGTTGATGTTCTTTTTTTTTCGATGTGACATTAATAGTTGTCTCTTATTGTTAGTGTAGCAGTTACATATTAGCCAGTTACAAATTTTAAAAACAAAACCTCATAGTTTGTCAAATAAAATTCATTGTTTGTTATACGTATGTCTCTCTCTTGTGTTGATCAAAATTGTTGTTTATTATAAATTTCAAAAACAATGTTTTTTAATGAAGTAATATTATCAGGCTTTTTGGTATACCCGTATTTTTTAAATTGGTTTCTAATAACGAAAATCATTTCTTTCTTGGTTGCCTCCTTTCCATAAATCTTTGCAAATACATTTCACTTGAATTTCTACTATTTCTATTACAAGCGTAGTAATAGAAAAGCATGTGGTTTTTTCTTCATTAGAACACATTGTTTTTGAAATTTACAATAAACTCAATCAAAAATGTTGATCAACACGAGAGAGAGATTTATACGTATAACAAACATTAAATTATATTTGACAAACTCTGAGGTTTTGTTTTTAAAATTTGTAACTGGCTAATATGTAACTGCTACACTAACAATAAGAGACAACTCTTAAAGGTCACATCGAAAAAAAAAGAACATCAACACGGGATAACTCCCATCTATTAGTAGGCTGTGAACATGTAAAATGATTTTTGCTTATTTAAAGACAAACTACAACAGTAAAGCATAACAAACCTTATATCATTGAAACGAGAAAAAAATAATCTTTTTAATAAGACCACAGCCAACTATGACTCCAATTTAAAAAAATGCAAGTTTGTGCTATAACTCGGAAATCGAGAGTGCTATGAAAATTTCGTGAACATATTTAAAATCTACGTAAAAATATCTATAAAAGTCAATTTTTATTTTTATTTTAACTCATATGGTCACGGAATTATTCAAGTTTGAAAAAATCCACCTTTTTCAGTTTTTTTTAAATATTTCAAAAAATTGATGACCTAGGTCAAATTTGAATATAGCATCAGATTTCCCTTTAAATTCTGCACAAATTTGCTAATTTAAACGTTTCTGTATCTCTAATATTAACGGAGTTACCCATACAACAGGTTAGAAAAATGGGCACCCTGTATACCATGTCCCAGTATATACCATCTTCCCCTACTCGAAAACGGTTAACTTTAGGCCTATATGACCTTTCACATTTTATAAAGTACATTTAAAGAGGATTCCAAGCATTTAATAATATATTTATTTAAAATAACTAGGTTGGTTGCCATAGCAAATAAACCGTAAAAAAACAAAACAAATTCGAGGACACCATAAGGCGCAGAAAAGATAGCGATGCATCTTTTATACAAAACATTTTGTTGTTAAATCAATATTTTAGAAGATAAAAGCAGTATTTCATACTTTTTTATGTTAAAATTGACCTTTTTTTATAAACTTTAAAGGTCTATAACTCGACAACCATCGAGCTTTGCACAATGGTTTATATCACAATATTTGCTTTTGACTCAAGAAACATGCTCCTTAAGTTTGGCCGTTTGGTCATGCATAACCCTGTATAGTTGAGCAGAACGTCCACGGATCCCCTAGAGCTTCGGGCCCCTGCCTATGCGAAGGTATACCCCTATTTACGCCACTGACTGTCATTAATATCTGTGGTTTCGTCATTAACATGTTGGATGGACAATCTTGTTCAATTTATAGTCCTCGACTGTTAAACACCCATCCAATTACTTCTTCAGTTCCAATTCTATAACTACAATATCGTGCTAGATATAGTTGTTGTTTTTACTATGGTATTACAATCTTTTTAAATTTTAAATTTTATCAGAAACTCGAATATAGTTTTAGTGCTAATGGTTTTATTACAATAACTTTTAATTAAGCTATTTAAATTTCGTACACTCAAAAATTTGCAGTATTGATGTGCTAATTTAACTTATTTTGGCCAAAGTTTGAACTAAAAGCCGAAAAATAACTAAGCACATATAAAAGTTATAAAAAAACAATAAAAACTTCGATTATTTTGGATTACGCTGTGTAAAACCATCAACAAATCATTTGTTTACGGACAAAACTAGCATTGACCTCATTCCAACTTCTTAAAAAGTACTTAGCATATTTTATTATGAACATTAGCTTATTGTCATTTAATTTATAATACTATAATATCCCCATAAATTAAATTCTCTTTAAGAGCTGTAGGTTTTATTTAATCTTTCATTGATGCTCTTTCCAGGTAAGTAAGCAATAAAAAAGTAACCAAATGGTAAATGCATTAGACGGGATGCCATTGTGTGTGTAAAAACGCAATTCTATCTATATTTTTAATTTAAAACAATGTAGTTAATTTTAGCTTTTAGGGCTTACTTAAATAATTTACTTCATAATAAAAGTTTTAAGATAAAATAAAGTAACATTCTAGTTTTCATTTAGTTTTAAAATTGTAACAACTTAAATACGAGTTTGATAAAAGCATACATGAACAAGAGTTAAGTTTTGATTTGCGTTGGCGTTGCATACGATAATTTACAATAAAAAATCTATGAAGCTAAGATTAAAAATTATCTTGATTATAATTTGTAATACATTTATATGCAAGTACTTTTTTTCTCTTTACAGTGAAGTAGTGAATTCATATTTGAAGCAGACAACAAAAGTTATTTATCTGATCTGTTGAAGTGTTCACAAATTATCCTTAGTTTCCCCAGTTTTTGATCATCTTTAGAGTGAAATTTGTTATAGATTTTATCATTAGCTATCACATTAAATATATTAAAGTGCGTTGATTATCAGCAATGATAAATTTTAAGATAATTACAAAAAAATAAATGCATTTACGGCTTACTTGATATATTTCTACGTATCAGTGTGCTGATTATCTTTGAACGGCATTTTTCAACGATGAAATGTTGTTTCATGATGATGTCATTGTATACAAGGTGATTGAGTTTGACTGTTGCACCACTATAACTTTGTTATTTAAAGAGAAAAGACTTATATTTTTGTAAATTGACAAAAAAAATCTATTGAATGACGTTCAAATGTTTTTTCTACGATAAAATATGTCAGACTGGCGATAGTCAACTTTTTTTTTTTTTTAAATCGCCTGGTATATATTTTGTTGTTGATTCTGATAAAGAATTAAATTCTAATTTGGCTAATGCATAAATACATAAGCAAACATGAAAATTTTCGAAAATAAGTAATGATTTTTCGTCGTATTATTTTATCCCTCTCGTCTTTCCAGAAGTATTGTTGTCTTGCGTGATCTTGTTTTATGGCTGTTTTCTCCTATTCACGACCCTTGCATGATTTGCATCAATTTGGCGTCAATCACCGCGGTAGATAAGTTTCCTCTGCTCCTCGTCAAGTCTAATCTATTGTGCAGATGAACTTTAAAGTAAAAAAATATTCCATTTAAAGACATCATCTTTCTCGGAAGACTACAATGAGTTGTTGGTTATTAAGCCGTCACAATTTTTTGGCAGGTGTTATTGAACTTAATCTTTTTAAAATAAGATGGCTACTGAGTTATGTTTATGTATATTTTATTATTTGGATTAACCTAAGAGCGTCAAACTTAATTTATTCAGATTAAAAAACATTGATATTACTTTTTAAGATTTTATTTTATTTTAAAAATGTTAAATGAAATTCTCTTCATTTATAATACACCTCGCCATTTTTACTTTCTACACCTTAGAAGGTTCCATCCAATACTCTTTCGCAATACTTGCAAAATAGTAGTAAACGTCAGTATTCTGCCCAGACAAGAATTTTCTACCCCGCAAATTTCTTTTAGCTCGTAGAGATAACCAAAAATTGCCAAGTCAGGTGAGCACGGTGGATTCTTTGTTTATAACGTTCTCCGATTTCCAATTTCCATCTTTCTCGGTTATATTTCATATATCGTCTTTTAGTTATCTCTCCCTTATCTCTTGTCTATGCCTTCGCTCCAATTTCTTCTAGGTCTGTCTAGTTTTCTTTTGCCTTTGGTTTGCCAGTTTAGGATTTATTTTGGTATTCTATATTCATCAATTTGCTGTCTACTATATTCATTGTTTATTTCTTATGTCATCTGTACGCTCGTTTATTATTCTTTCTCTTCTGGATCTTGCTGTTGCTCTTTTCCAAAAATCCATTTCGGTTGCTTTTAATATACCATCTGTTCTCTTTTTTTGCGGTTATACTTCAGAGCTGAAGGTTTTGGTGCTTGTTATGATGGTATTATAGATTCGTTTTTTATTGTCCTTTGTAATATTTTTGTCCCATATAACACTATTAAGCATCGAGATTACTGCTCTTCCCAGCCCTTTTCTCTCTTTTACTGCATCGTCCAGCGTGCCCTCTCGTGAAATCTTCAACCCCAAATATTTGTATTTGTTGCATTGTTTCATGTGTGCTTCATCTTCTAATATTAGATATTTAGTTTAATCAAAATTCACTTCTAACCCCCATTTTCTGTATTCTTCGGTGAGTTTTCTCGTCGTTTAGTTTAAATCGTCATACTCCTGAGCAGGGTGGATAAAAATCATGATTTTTTTTTTAAAATAGAAAAAATCGATTTATTTGATTTAAATCAGATTTATTTGATTTAAATCAGATTTTTTTGATTTAAATTAAATGTACCATTTTATCGAATTTAGTGACATATTCACATGCTATTTCTGTTTTGTGCTAATATATTTAATAACCAATATATTAAATTCATTGGTGAATTTTTGTCAAAATGAAAAATTAAATATAATGATTAGGAATTTTGAAAAAATTAGTGCTAAATGGTGATGTAATTATATACAGGGTGTCATTAGTGCGGGATCGGTCGATTGTGGCTAAACGGCTTGAGATATGAAGTTGATTCAACTGCTATTTTATACAGTTTTTTTTTAAACACACAATAAAAATATTTTCAAATATACAGGGTGAGTCACCTTTCTGGAACTAATAGCAACTTTTATATTTCAAATACAACACTCAATTTTTTATTTAATATTTTTGACCGCCTTAATTTTAGCTGCATCAATATAAAATACTATAGGTTTTTATACGGCGTTGTAAAAAAAATAATTTTCTAAATTATTCAAGGTTTTAAGTCTTTATTTAAAAAGTTCTCCTGAAGTTATTTTGAAGTACAGAGTTGTAATTTGGTATGGACATGCAGAAAAAAATTCTCTGTTCCCCCGATATGAAAAAATTTGAATCACATACAGGGGTGTTTATAAATAGGTCGCAACTTTCATGATTTTCAGAAGCTCGTAACTCGATTTTTTCAAATGCAAACCCCTGTATTTTTTTATGTCATCGAATTCGTCTTTAAAAGAGCTTCATATTTTGTTTAGTATGTCCTATACCCAAAACTCATACTTTTCGAGATATTCGACATTTTTCTTCAAATCGTTATTGAAGCAATAGAGTGCCGTGGAAATTGAAAAAACTGACTGTTCACTTCGCTAACGTCAAAAACTTGCATTTATTTTTTGAATTATTGCATTTCCGCAATGAATATTACTTTGCAAGAGCAAATTGATATGGTTTATTCACCATTTCGTGTATTTAATTACTAATATGTAGTAATACAATTTTGTTTTATTATAAATATTATATTGTACTCATATAATCTGTGATTTAAATTGATAATTTTTTAAAAAAAAATCACTTGATTTCAATCAATGATTTTTTTAAAAAAATCACTTGATTTAAATCATGATTTAAATCGTGATTTAAATCAAATGATTTAAATCTGCTCAACCCTGCTCCTGAGTCACCAGCACCACCACTTGATAATCTGCAAAGCACAAAGCATGGTGTCGATGAGGGGTACTCATATTGCTCCACACTTCTTCCACTTTTTTAAAACCTCCGAGGTATATTTTGAAGAGGGTTGGTGATGTACAACAACTTTGCTCTAATCTCTTTGACGATATGAAACCTGATGTTATTAGTTTTCCGACTTTAATTTTTATTGCAGGTTGGTTATAAACCGTTTTGACAGCCTTGATCAATTCGACATTAATGTTGGTTCCTTTCAAAGTTTGCCAAAGCTTAGAGAAATATTGTCATATACTTTTTTTAAACCCACGAACAGTGGATGGATTTCCTGATTTCGCGAAGCTTTTGTTAAGTTTGAGTTAAGGAGAACACATGGTCAATTGTAAACCTCCCTGCTGGGAAGCCTGCCCGTTCTTCAGCTTTATCATTTTTATATTTTTTTCAAAAAATTAACTGGAAGGCTGAAGGTGCTGTACGAGAAGATGTATTATCTTGTTGAAATATAGTCCCTTTTGAAGAACTTACTTCAAGGAAACATTTTTCAATGAACCATTTTAGTGTAACTGTTTTTTGTGCTGGTACTCCAAATTGCGTACATTATTTTATATTGTTCGCTACCTTTTGGTCATTGTCGAAGTTTGCTCATTTTCGTGAATTCATACATGACTCTTTTGGCGAGTAGATGCATTGAAAAAAGAGTGTACATTTTATCATCTGTCACAATTTTTTCAAAGAATTTGGTGAAAAAATTCAAAGTTTTATGGTAAACTCTTATCGCTTTGCTTTTGGCTCATAGAACTGATTCGGCATAAAACGACTGTCAACTTTTTAAAAAAAAAATGCAGGTGTTCTTTAAGGATTGTTCTAACATCTAGCGATTTAATTTTAACTTAATGCTTTGTTGTGATCTTCAACTTTTTAACAGCAGCAGGATTTTTTTCGGTAACAGCCGTAGAAGCGCCTTTTTGTTGCTCAACATAACTTTTTTCTCATTCAGATTTTTTATACTAAAGTTGTACCTAAAGAAGGCGCTTGTTCACTGAAAACCGATCAAATTTTTTTAATTTCAGACAGGGTTAAAAAATCAAAAACAATCGAAAAATTATTTTTCACATATTTGATGAATTTGCATAGATTTTTTGTTTTATAGCAAGCATTTAACTTTTTTTTTGTATTTCAATCCTTAAGTAATGTTATATTTTTAAATAAGACACACATTAAAGCACCATTCTTAGTAAATAAGAAAAAAATGATTGTAGAGTATGCGATAAAGTAAATAAATATAACAGAAATAGTATAATGTTATATTGTAAAAGTGTTTTTATTGTAGATTTTCTTAGAACTGTCAATGTTTTCTAGTGATTTACAAATTCTGAGAACAAAAAACTTTCGTAAAATAACAAAATGCAAGGTGAAAATTTTGTTTATTAAGGTATCGAGCATTACGGAACGTATTTATTACTTGTTTCATAAACGCGCTTAATAGTTCGTGTTTATCAGATGATATTTAAGATCTCCAATCAATTTAATATTCCAAGAAACACAATCATGTGATTTTCGTAAGGAAGGCCTTGCGACATTTACGAAGTACATTTCGAAATCATCCTACCTTAATGATCATTACAGTTGTGATGTCAGTTAGAAATCCGGGATGGATCATTTATACAAGGTTGTATTATAACTTCCGCTTATTTCCTTTACCTTCTTAAGTTTTTTCAATTAAGTTATTAATATTTCAAGTTTTTGTTTTCTTCAAAGGGCATAAGGTTAATAAAAACATGTATTGCAATTTTAGAACAAACCGTTTAGTAAAGTTTTATGTAGATTTACGTTTTGCTTTGTAGTACATCATGCTGATATCACAGAATAAGGAAGATAGTCAATTAAAAATTAATAATTGTTTAAATATTGTGGCTAAGCATCGTATGCCTCTCTTCCACTCCAGAGTTTGGAGCCGCCCAGATGCATAATCAGCACGTGCTTGTCTTAACCTCCGGGGATTTGATTCTCTCGAAGCGACAACGAAACCATGGCCTCTTTTAGATGCATTTAATTAAATTAATTGAAGTCGCCATATGGGACAATGTTGCTTTTTAATAATGTTCAACTGTTGGTTGTCTTGTCTCGTTTTCAAATCAATCGTTCGAAGTACGTAGCTTCATTTAAATGAATAGTTCTCAAATCTTTTGTGAAAACCGGTTAATTGTTATTGTGCCCTTCTTCTTAAACCGTGGACTTACGGACAGCAACCTAATAGTCATTTAAACTTGCTATCAAAATTTGAACGAATGAAATCTAAAATTGCAAGTTGTATTTACAATAAATTTGAAAAATTTCAGCTTTTTCGAACTTTTACAAAAGGAGTTATACGTTTTTTTTGACAATTTTAACGTTGAATTAAGTTGTTATCCACTACAAATTTGTTTGCGAATAAGATTTGAAATTGCACCTATTTGTGAGTTGGAATTTACCAGTTTTAAGCCCGTGTGACACGGTGCAAATTTCTGTATAAAATTTAGTATAAAATATCTTTTATTATATTTCAGTACAGAATTCCATTCATTTGAAACTGTGTGTGTGACACTGATACAATATTATGTACAAGTTACTGCCCATGCCCATGCGCCTAAACAGTATAAACACAGATATGCACTCCCTCCCTCTGAAACAAGGTATTTATCCCTTGTAATTGCCATTTTAAACAATAACAACATCCTGCTTCGGATTACCAAGAATTAACTGTTAACAGGAGATTCTATTGTTTATATTTCCTTTAGTTGCAGATGCTCAAAATCAGCTGTTAGTCGCCATTATTCACGAACTGAATGCGCATCTGTAGCACGCAATTTGTGTATCAAAACTTGCTAGCAAATAGAACACGCGCTATTGTATTTTCTGTACAGGAAACTGCATGGAATACTTGTACATGCAAGAAACTAGTTATATAGAATTTTGTACGAGAAACCTGTAGGACACGATATAAGATTTTCTGTATAATATTTGGTACAAACTTCTATACAAAATTTTTCATCGTGTCATACGGGCTTAGATTAAATTGTATTTACAAGAAACAATACAGAACATAACTGCACTAACTATATCTTCACAAAGTGAGCCAAAGTATTGGTTGAGTATCTAACTAAGATAGAGAAAATCTGATGTAGTTACCTAGGGTTACCTTTTTGAGATACATCCACCTGTGTAATTAGATTTGCAGAAGCCGTTTCGTTTTTCTACTGAAGGCAAATGTTGATATTTACACGATTTTCAAAATGGATCCAAACTTTATTTCAAACATAAAACAGTCAAAGGCTATAAAAGTTTTTAATAGTTACCTTTAAGTAAAATTTGATGAACCAATTTTTTTTGCGATGTTCATTTTTAATACCTATATGAAGCAATAAAATTTCTTAGCTTTTAGAAAAATAAATATTTTTATGCATGTCTATAAAACCTAAAAAAAAAAGATATATGCCATGCATAAACTAACGCTGTTGTTGACAGATGGTTGGTCATCATGAAAAAGTAATTTCACGGTTGTTAACATATTATACCAGAGTTAATAACTTTATTTTAGGACGCTTTTAAAGTTATTTTTCTCGTTTCTTAAATGTTTTGTGAAAATAGTTAAGTTTGCACATATTGAAAAATTTGACATTAAAGTTTCCAAAGTAATATAATAAACAATGATTTTTGAGAAAAAATGCAGTTTTAATTGTTTCTAAAAGATGTCAAAAGTATGTGAACGCAGAAAGTCCAAAGTTTGAATATTTACTGTAAATAGGTTATTTAATTACTTGACAATATAAAATCGATTTTGTTGTTATGTACTTCATTGTATGTTATTAATTCATGGCAACCTTGGACAATGGTGTTTTCTCAAAATTAAACATATCTTATTTATTCTTCACAACACAAATATGAAAGTATACAGGGTGATTGAAATTCGAGTTTAAGCATGGGGATCTCGCTTATTATAATAGCTAAAGTATATGTTTAAATATGGCAAAGCTGCTTAATTTTGTGATCAATAATAATCCGAAGAGAAACTGGAAATATCTCAAACGGCATACGAGAAAATTAGGAAAAACTGGAAAATACAATTTTTGAAAATCGTCTATAACTGCCTTGGAGTTTGAAATATTTTAAATGTGTAAAAACATTGCCGAAGCAACTTTTTAAGCCGAATCGGATGGTGGTCACAAATTTTTCCCTGATTGATTCGTTTTTGTTTTATGATAACCAACTTTAATTTTTCTTATGGGCTCAATTTTCGCTGTTTACATAATCAAATAGCATTTATGTTTCTGAATTCATTGATGTATCACAAATGGTAGTTTACTTCTACATTCACCACCTAATTAAAAAAAAGGTTTTAAACAATAACCATTATAAATCAGGTAGGCCGGTCGTTGTAGTTTATGTTGTTTCCATGACAACCAAACAACAAACTAAAAGTTTTAAAAGCCTGTTACTTGCCACATTAATGAATTCGTAAAAATGAACTTTAATAACGAAGGAAAATGCGATATGCTGCGAATTTTTTATTCATTGAATAAAAATTCTATATTTTCTAGTCAACGATATGCAGAAACATCTCCAGTAAGAAAACAACCCTCACATACATATGTTTTTACGTTGGGTAGCAATTTAGGGAAATATGGGGCTTTTGCCAAACCCAGAAGATAATATGGCAGACAGCTTTCAGATGACAATAAAAAAAAACATTTTTATTACAAACAGATCCGAAAATAACACTATTTTTCTACGTTAAACAGAAACTTAAGTAAACTTGTTTAAAGCATGTGATTAAGTTTAACAAAACTTAAAAGAACGGTATAAAAAATTCGCAGCATGTCGCGTTTTTCTTTGTTATTAAAGTTCATTTTTACGAATTTATTAATCTGACAAGTAATAGGCTTTCAAAACTTTTAGTTTGTTAATTAGTTGTCATGAAAACAACATAAACTACAATGACCGGCCAACCTGATTTATAGTGGTTATTGTTAAAAACGTATTTTTTCAAATTTGGCTATGAAAGAAGAACTAAAATAACATGTGTGATACATCAATGGATTCAGAAAAATAAATGCTATTTGATTATGTAAATAGCAAAAATTACGCCCATAAAAAAAAAACAAAGTTGGTTGTCATAAAACAAAAACGAATCAATCTGGGAAAAATTTGTGATTACCATCCGATTCGACTTAAAAAGTTGCTTGGGCAATGTTTTTACACATTTAAAATATTTTGTACTCCAAAGGAGTTAAAGACGATTTTAAAAAAATCGTATTTTTCGGTTTTTCCTAATTTTCTCAGATAGGTACCGTTAGAAATATTTCCAATTTCTCTTTGAATTATTAATAAGCACCAAATTTAGCAACTTTGCAAAGGTTAAACCTATAATCTAACTATGATAATAAGCGAGATCTCCAAATTTAAAGTCGAATTTCAATCACCCTGTATATCAGTACGGAAGAATATACAGGGGTTATCCAAAAATGTTTTTTTATGAACAACTTCAACACAGATATTAAAGACTAAAAAAAATGCTAATTTTAGTTTTTCGTTTGCAAAAAAATTATTAAATTAGAATAAATGATCTTATTTTAGAAAGCTTGTCAACGATACCTTCATTTTTTGGAAAAAATCCATGGCTAAATAGAGACTAAGAACTAAAAATATTAGTTTTTGTAAATCTTAAATAACATATAGAGAACAATTAAAGATAAAATCAGTTAAAATAACAATACAAGAAAGGCAGCTGGGATGGGTTGGGTCACATTTATAGGATGAAAGAAGAAAGGCTAACTAGAAAAGCCTATGAAGCAAGGTCACAGGGAAATAACAAAAGAGGTAGACCGAGAAAAACCTGGCAAGACGAAGTAAAAAAGCAGCAACGGATAGACACATCAAATGGAAAGACATAAAAAGACTAACACAAGACAGAAAAACATGAAAAAAAGTTAGCACAGCACAACTCAACAGTCCTACACCTAACAGTAGAAGGACTCAAGACTAAATAAAATAAAATCTTAAATATCTTGTTGCAATTTTTCATAAAAAAATGTTACTAGAAAAGGTAAAAGAAAAAAGTAAAAAAGACACTAACGAACTATAAAACAGTGACATTTGTTTAAACCTAGTTTAGACCTTGAGATAATTGACAAAAAAGAATCTTTTTATATGGCAATCATAGTTGCTTTAACCTTATACAGATTTTTTTTTTTACATTTTTGGCATATGTTGGTTTGCATTTTATTTTATTATTTTGACTTAAAATAATGAAAATTCTCTAAGAATTAGTGTGCATAAAAATCTGTATAAAACCTTAATAACATTTTGTTCTATTTTAATAAATAAAGAAGTTACAGTAAATTTTCAAAAATGATGAAATTTCATTTTTCGTCTGTAGTGACAAAATGGAACGCGATATAAAAAATCTGATTACACATGCTTTCATTTCTCAAAAAAAAGCCCAAGAGACCGTTATCAGATTTTTGCTAACTATTACGGTAACCGAGATACGCCGTAAAACATTCGAATTTCGTCCAGGGCGTGGAGTCGGAGTCTAGAAGGAATTTCTGGTTAGTGGAGTCGGAGTCGGAGTTTAGAATGAATTTCTGGTCAGTGAAGTCGGAAAAAATGTACTGACTCCGACTCCGACTCTCAGTACAACAAAAAGTTGCGAGGTGGTCCTTTGCCGCAAAATTTAATTTCAAATTTTAAATCATTTCTTTATATTTCTTTTTCTTTTTTATATTACACACATCATAAAATGTCTTAGTATTTAATTTTGTCGGAGTCTGAGTCGGTTTCAGAGTCGAACTATTAAAATTATCAGGAGTCGGAGTCGGAGTCAGAGTCGAATTTCTTTTTACCGACTCCGCAGATTTGATTTGGTCCACCCTGTATAATAAAATTAATTGGTGTATTTATGTTTTATTGAATTTAATCTAATTTACAATTTGTAATAATAATTAAAAATATTTAAGCACTTCCATACATTATTAACTTTTGATTGAATTACAAAAACGGCTATGATACCTACTTTTTGTTTTTTTTTTAAAAATCACTTTTGAAATTTATTGTACCTGCTGTAGAAACTTGTTGATGGCAACTTGCAAATACTCATTTAGCCTTATGAAGTAATCGTCGTGATCGGGACAAACAAGCAGTAAATAAAAAAATTGCAAAGAATACAAGTGTATTTAGCATTGCCAAAAGGTTACATGCCGTAATACTATAAATCACATGACAAAACAGCGAATCATAACATCCTTGTTGTATTAAAATTCTTACCCAACATGTAGGAGTTGTTGTCAAATCAAAAATTATATTTACGCGTCGCGGGGAACCCTCGTTAGATTTTAAATTCAAATAAAACGCTTTTTTTTTGTTATTTTCGGCTGTCTCGAAATGCAATGTATGGTGTTCTTTGTTTTTCTTAAATTAGAGGAGGCGCTCTGTTGGAATGTACACGAGAAAGCCTTGAAAGTCACGCGCTCAACGCGGATGTGAGTGCCACTGGTCGGTCACATGCTTAGCAGTGGCACACAAACAACTGTAACGTTGTGAAACCTACGTATGGGAACGAAAGTTAATAGTTATTTGTACATTATTGTTCAGGCACATGATTCTTACTTAAGTGTTTTTTGAATTCCTGGCCTAAAATTATACAACTTCGCAAATGGCTGACAAATAACAGTAAAAACCCAATTAAGAAATAGGCCAGTACTTACAAGTTTAATATTTCATTTAATTGAATATTACAGAAAATCACAAAACATTGGTTATCCAAAATATTAATTAATTTTTTTTAAATAAAACGCGTAGATAAGCGTTAAGACATTGCAACATAAATATATACAATAAAATAAATTTTTGTCCGATTATGTCGTTACATAAAAGCAGCATAATTATATTTTTGTAAACAAAAACTGTGTTATATAAAATCAAATTTGTTAATTTTAAGTTTCGCCAAATATGGACGAAAATAATGTATGTGTGTGTGATTGTGTTCGGGTTAACAGAAAGTTGGTGGAGTAAAAGTTATGATACACTGGAACGTTTTCAATCAACAGAACTGCAGCGAAAGCGATAAACGGTCCAAAAATCTTTTAACATCTCTGATAATTTGATAAATAAAAGCGATGTTAATATGTTTTTAATAATTAACGATTAGGTTATGCCTGTAAGACATATTTTAAAAAAATTATCTTGGTAAATTTGCTTAATATGAGTTAATTAAATGTGTTTAAAGGGTAACTTCAAAATTAGGACATGGATCATTTATTACAAGAGTAGGGATGAGTTGATTTTTGGAAAACTTTGAGAAGACAAATGATTCACATGTGTGAACATTTTATTTACGGATAATTTACTGTTTATCTTTTAAAATATCCACATGCTTTGACTAACTAAAAATTATTTAGTAAATTATATTAAGCAATCATCATAATAAAAATTGTTTAAGTTCATTTTTCTGTAGTCTAATTATACCCTGGGTAAGCTAGGGAGTGAAACCTTATTATTTTACAATTAAATTCGCCGTGTAATTCGAAAATCTGCGAGTTTGTAAAAAATTCTATAAACATAAGGTAACTTGCAAAAAGTAAATACATATTGAGATTAAACAATAGTAATTTGTTTATGGTTCTTACTTATAAACAAAACTGGACTTAAACAGCGTAATTCAAGTAAAATTAAAATAAAATAACTAACATTTTATGGTATATTTACAATTTAATCGCTAATATTTAGTGTCACGTGAATTTTTATTGAACTTTTATTTAACCCCCAACTACTATCTATGGGCCAGACCCAATGAAATGTTAAATGCTTTGTATTTTCCTAATCACAACCGTTATTTTTGTGCCCTTTTTAGTATTCTCACAAAAGATATATTAGGTACTACAGATTTCTGTAATAATTCATTCAATTCAATGAACATTAACCTATAATACACAGCTGACGGGTCATTCTGACCCGAGGGTAGTAGTCAGGTGATTACTTTCGTATGATTATCAGAGGTTTTGTGAAATTACGAAGTGTTCTCGCTTTTGTTCCGTAAAGTTGAGGAACATTGTTGAAGAAAAGCGATTTTGGGACAATTTCGCAGAAGAAATTGTGACTGATGAAAATGAAAATGCATTTTCTGCCACTTTGGAATCACCATCTATAGAGGAACAAGAAGAAGCAGTTCGCCAGGTTCTGCATTTCGCTTCTGATGATGGTTTGGAGAAAGATGCAGAAGTTTTGAGTGACCACCATACTGAATCAGAAATGTCCACTGATTCTGATACATCTGAAGATGATGAAACTTCTTCAAATACATCTCAAGGCAATGTTTCACGCGCATTTTATGGTAAAGATGGGACCAAATGGTCAAAAACTCCTCCAAAAATAGGAAAAACTTTGCAATCAAATAAAATACGATCTGCCAGAAGTTTGAATGGTCCTGCTAAAACTAACCCGCCCCAAACACCCATCCGTGCCTGGAAATACCTTTTAGATGACGCGATTATGGGAGACATTCTTTTATATACCTACCAATCAACGTATTCAACAGGTGAAAGAGAAATACGTGAGTTTCAAAAAACGCAGACAGTCTCGCCTTAAGTTCAAACCTATATTTACTGATGACCTATCTATGGATCAGCCAATTTATTAAAAAAAACTTGGCCTACAACATTGCGAGTCTTTTCTGTGCAAGAGAATTCGAAATCCGAAAGTACCATATAATGTTCGCTTGATTGCTTCCGATATTACAAAAATACCGATACCGACGCATCCCGTGGAACCACCTGAGGGCCAACAAGTAGTTAAAACATCAAAAAGGAAGAGATGCGGGGTTTGTCCTAGTTCTAAAGACAGAAAGACTAGCAATAGCAGCTACAAGTATTTTATTCTTATTTGTGGACAATGTGCAAAAAATATTTGCTCCAAATGTATTAACCAAGTTTTTTCTCAACGTTTATAATTTATATATATTATATAGTAATTAATTGTAATAAAAACGAAACTGCAAATTAATTTTTTTTTTGATTTAACGGGGGTAATACTTAAGGGTCAACTTGAAATTTGTTTTGAACCATGCACCAACTTTTATCAAGAATAATTTTTTTGGAAAAATCTAAAATAAAAAAGTTTCTTATTTGTTGCACACTATTTTAAAATTACTTTAAAAATAAAATTGGAATTTTAACTTCAAATTTCATATTTAGTATTTTTTTGAATTAGGTATAAACACAAACAGTCTTTATCTATGAAGTTTTTTTTGTAACTCCTAAAATAGAGACACTTTACTACTGTGAATATTTCTAAAATCGCTAAAATCTAGTGTCATTTGAAAGTTTATTAAACATCTATTCATCTTAAAATTAGTCATGCAGCAACTTTTGTCAGAAATAAAATGTTTTGAGAAACCGATAATCATTAACTTTTACATTTGTTGCAGACTTCTTGAATGACGCTGTAGAATTTTAAACGATTTTAATTGAATCCATTTATGCCAACTAACAACAACATTTTTGTTTCAATATTGTTTCAATAGAGGTTTTAAATGTACAAAAATGTTATTCGAACATTAGCTGATAAATAAATTTCGATATAAGTAGACTCATGGCAGTCTCAATAATCAAATAAATTTTAGTAATGTTTCAAAAGTTTATGAAGATGATGCAGTAGTATAAAAAGTAGTTTTGCCTATAAAAATGTAAAAATACACAGGGTGCTTTGTTTAAAATAACAGAATTCCGGTGAAACCGGAAATGACGTAAAAATATAAGTATTTCTAACCAATTGAGTCTTATGAACATATCATATGCAGGAACCCGAACCGAATCGGAACTGGAACAAAAACCGGAACTGAACGGTGATTTATTCATGAACCGTGAATCGAATTTTAATCTTTTAGTTGAAAAATCACAAAATCGACTGGTGTGAACCGGTTCAAACCGCTTCAACCGGTTCATACAACTGTTTAGACCAATTATATTTATTAATGACGTATGTTTTATATTTTCGTAATTTTGATTACATTTGACCAAAAATGGAAAAATTCAATTTATAAATAGGCATCGTCATCATAAACCTACTTGTATACAGGGCCTCCTAGAGGTAAGAGGGGGCCCGGGGAAGTTAAAATTTGGGGCCCTTGTTAATGAAAAAATCTGTTTTTTATAAGTTTGCCGTTAAAAAGCATATTAAACAAAAAAAAAAAAATTGGGGGCCATTCAGACTGGTGGTCCGGGCATCAGCCGCTCAAGACCTTCCTCTAGTAGGCCCTGCTTGTATAATGTATGCTTTTTAAAATTTCCTATCAAAACAAAAAGAAGCATTGAACCGGAACCGGAATTGAACCGTTGCCGCCGAACCAGTTACCGAATCACTATAAAAGTATAAAATAAAAACCGGTGGTTCGGAACGTAAACCGAAAAGTTAAAATTTATCGAATCGGTAGCTGGAACTGAACCGTTGTTCTTTGCGGTTCGGTCCCTGATCATATGTCTAAACTGTTGTTAGTCTAAAATCTAAACTAAAGGAAAAAGGAGTAAACCTGATTTCGTATTTACCTGGTATAAAAATTAAAAATTAAAACTTGGTACTTTTAAAATTTGTGTAATATCAAATTTAAATTTGTACTCTGAAAAACGGCGCTTCACGGACATAATTTAATATTAAGTTTTCTGCAGTTCAAAATTTAGAATAACATTTTGTAAGATACGTTTAACATGTAGGGCTAAAATTATTTTTCAAACAGCGCCTGGTTACATAAAAAAATTGGTAGAAAACAGCGCGTACGAACCTATAAACATGGTTCTAGGACAATCACCCCCTGGACCATCATCCCCCGGACAATAACCCCCGGACAATAACCCCCCGTACAAATAACCCCTGCACAAATAACCCCCCGTGTAAAAAAAACCCGGACAATTAACCCCCCATGCAAAAAAAAAACAACGACTAACTTGAAATATCGGTAAATTATGATGGTCGTAATGTAAAGTGTTAAAGTTGCAAATAAAAAAATTAAAGGCAGAATAACATTTTAATAGGTACAATATCAACAATATTTATTGCCCTGTAAAATAGTTTACAAATGTAAGTTTATTTAAATAAACCATAAAGTTTACAAGTTTACAAATTTTAATCCTAATCCTATGATGTTAACATAATTCCAAAACGCTGCATGATGGCCATAACAGTGAAAAATTGTACGTTCAAAGGTAACACCCGAAGAAGATTGAATTGTTAATCTGCCTTAATTTCTTTTTTTTTGCAACTTTATTACTTTACATTGCGGCAATTATAATCTACTGTTATTTCAAGTTAGTTGTTGTTTTTTTCTGCACGGGGGGTTAATTGTCTGGTTTTTTTACACGGGGGGTTATTTGTGCGGGGGTTATTTGTCCGGGGGTTATTTGTACGGGGGGGTTATTGTTCGGGAGTTATTGTCCGGGGGTGATTGTCAAGGGGGTGATTGTCCTGTTACCTATAAACATAGACCGTATCATACGATACTATGCTGCAAATTCTGTACTTCATTTCATCATTCGAATATTAAAGCAAAAAAGTACTTAGGAAGTATAAAAAAAAAACAATATTTAAATAATATTCAAGTAAAATATAATGTTTCAAACTAGAACGGAAACAGCTTGTAAAAGTAAAAAAAAAAAAAGAAATACATTTAAACCGTTGAAATATCATTTTGTTAAGTTGACCGCCAACTGTCAAGTTTTAGCTGCTGGAAGTTTAAAAGGCATTAAAAATCAACAACGCATCAAGACGAATTTAGCAACTTAAGTTTACCAACTGTTGAATGGAATGTTTCTGCGTAATAGATTTAGAAGATAACAGAAGTTAAATTAATTTAAATAATTATCTTTTTTATTAGTTTCTCTGTTGCATAATGTAACTACATTTTCGTTCATTGTATTTAACGCAATGAATCCATGTTGAAAAAACGTAATATACTTTATCATTTAATGTGGTGTGCTTATTGATTCTTTATCATTATTTTTGTAATGATAATTTAATCCTGTAGTCACAATCCTTGATTCACCAATATTAATGTAGGTAGTTGCAAGCAAAATTCATCATAATAAATTAATTTTGTTAAGTGATTTATATTTCAAAATGTACTTTTGAAGCAAAAAACTGTAAAATGTTAGATTAAGCCCAGAAAAACGAATAAAAATCGACTAAAAACTTAATTTTTCGGATGATTTAAAAAAAATCCGCGTCCGGGCTAATATTCAACAAAAGGTTGGTAACCGTGGTCGTGTATTCACGTGAGATGCATCAGCGATACGTTGCGAAATATTTTTTTATCGGTCGGATTTCCTTTTTACATAATTATATAGATTCTACACCGACTAGAATTGCAAATTTTCATGTTAACATAAACACATATTGTCTTGCCTGTATGAGATAAACAGTAAGTAATGACGACCTTCGTTTTTCTTATGTATAATTTCAGAGACAGGGCAATCTAGTCAAAAACAATGAAACATTAGCAAAAAGAGTTTCTACATTCGAGGCATCTTATCAAGAAGAAGTAACATTAATTTTTATTGTGTAATTCTATTACCGAAAGTGTACTGAATTAAATGCCTATTAAGCAACAAAATAAAATAGAAAGAACTGTAATGTTACAACATTTTGCCAAATAATATTGTTAATAACAACTGTTTTCTTGCACTTTGTATAAACTCTGTAACAACAAAAGCGTGTTAAAAACAAAATTCATGTTTTTAAATCACATATTATATTTACATGTCGATTTTTCTAAAATTAAATTGTAAGTTTTCGCCCAAATAGTTTTTTTATTCACTAATCATTTCATTTAGTTCTTCCAGGACCAATTCCAGGAGATGAGAAAATAACGTTATTCGTTTAGGGTGGGGTCATCAACAAACGTTTGAAGTTTAAAATAAATTTTTGTGGAAGAAAAATGCTGCTAACAATAGTAAATAAAGCATGACAGGAAAAAGATATTCCAAAGAACTGGAAGGTATCTGTTACAATACCGATAATCAAGACTGGCGATACTTTAAAATACGAAAATTATAAAAGCATATACAGGGTGCACCACGACCCTGACATTCTTCGTTAAAGGAGCTACTCATGAAAATATAAAAAAATATTTAATAGGTACAAATATTGTGCAAATCTATTTTCTACATAACCTAAAATTATTTTCAAATATACAGGGTGTTTTGTTTGAGCGGCCATATGAAAATATGATTTTTTAAAAATAAAACAGCCTGTATATTTTCACATTATTATTTTACTTGTTTACATTTTACTTTGTTTTTTCTTTTCGGTTTTGGCATGTTCTTATCGTTTGTGACAGGTAACTTTTGAATAAAAATGGTGCGCAATTATGAAAGAACTCCCGGTTCCAAATCTTATCGTAATTTTAAAGTCGAGGATCTGGAAAATGCCATACAAGCTGGAATGTCAAAAAAACTGGCAGCAAAAACCTATAAAGTGCCTCGGTCAACATTAGCAACGAAGGTTCTTGGAAAGAATTTGGGGTCAGTTGGTCATCCAAGAGTTTTTCCGGGCGAAGAGGAGGCCACCATAGCGTTGTCGCCAATTGGGGTTTCCCCCTAACTAGGCTGGATGTAAGGACAGTTATTTTAAAATATCTTGAAAAACAGGGAAAAACAGTTAGTATTTTCAAAGACAACATCCCTGGAGAGGATTTCCTTAATTCCTTTATCCAAAGAAACAACCTGCAATAAAAATGATTGTTCTAAATTTGGGTTCTCTTTATTATTAACAAAGTTCGATAAAATGACTGATAATTATACAAAAAAATATGTATATAAAGACTTTTTTACTTGTTACAATTAAATTTGGAGTAACATGATCACAAAATGCATTTATATTTTTGGTTTTATTAAATTTTTCGAGTTGGGGCTACTTGGTCACCAAATTTTCAATTTTTTTTTTTCAAAAACTGTATTTAAATTAGAGCCTCCCGGATAATTTAGGTGTAGGTATATTGCTATTGCCGGTAAAATCAAATTTATTTGAAATCAAAATATCGATTAGTTTCAGAATTACCTTTAAAAAAGTGATAAAATGGTGTTCAAGTAGCCCCCGATTACGGTACCTAAAGTTGTTATTTTTCGATATTCTCGATTTTTATGAGTATAATTAAGGCAATTGAAATATTTTAAAGTCGGCCATGGAGGTAAGCCGTAATTTTTCAAAGAATAATTTTTAAACAAAAGAACAAAAAGAGCTGCAACTTTAATTTTAAGCTAAAAATGTACCCCTTTTTCCCGTGATTTACCGTATAAATTGTTCAAAATTAGGTCCTTGTTCTACGCACAACTGTAGACGTCGTCTGAAAGACATTTCGGGGGTTATACCATTAAAAGCAACAGAATTCTGCATATCTTCAGCAGTTGTTGGGAGATCTTAATACACCTGCTGTTTTATTTGTCCCCACAAAAAAAAACTATAGGAGTAAGATCAGGTGATCTAGGTGGCCAGGAGATTGGTCCACCTCGCCCTATCCATCTATTAGGATATTCGGTGTTCAGCAACTACATTACTTAATGTGTATAATGGGGTGGAGCTCCATCGTCCTGAATCCACATATTACGTATAGTTTCTAAAGGTACATTTCCTAACAAAGCCGGTAAATGATTGCTATGAAAATTTAAGTAAACATTTCCATTTAAATGACCATTAAAAAAATGAACCTATGACATGAGACCTAATATGGCACCCCAAACATTAACTTTCCATTTGTGTTGATGGTCTATCCGTCTAGTAAAAAATGACTTGATTGGTATCTGAATAGTAATGGTAATAATGTCTATTTACCACTACAGCGTTATGAAGCGTTGCTTCGTCCGAAAATAAAACTTTGTTATAAAAATGTGGTTCAATATTAATTTTCTTTATTGCCCACTCGCAGAATTGTACTCCCACTAAATAATCGTTTGGCTGTAACTATTGTAGTAGCTGAATGTAGTACGGATGAAATTTATTCTTTTTTAGCATTCTTAAAATGAAGGTACAACTAATATTTAATTCGCTGCTAATTTTTCTGGTACTCAAATGCGGGTTTTCCACAACATAAGCCAGAACCATTACTTAATTTTCTTCATGAAATGCAATTTTTGATTTTTTGTATGGCATTAACGCAAATTAACATAACAGTTTCTAAGAATTATATTTAAAAAACAATATTTTATCGTCACATTAACGTTAATTAAATTAGTTGTTAAAAAGTTAAAAAAAAAACACTTGGTTATGTATTTACCTGCAATTTTATTTTACTAAAAAAAATCTTACTTAGACGGTTGTGTCCTTTGGGCTGTTTGTTGTATTCTAGCCCCTATGACCTTGACCGTCAGATGATAAATTATTCACGAACATGTTACAAAAATAAGCAATCTCAACATTCATTATTGTATTCATGCTATCAATCAAGTAATAAATTGATGCTGAAAACATACGTTTAACACAGCGTTACCTAGAATTTTTGGGTCTCCCGACATAGACCACCAATACGATTACGATTCATCTTCACAAAATCGTTCCCACTCAATCTTGATTGTGTTCTAAACACAAGGGTGCTAGATGTTAGGGGCGCCGTTTGTGCCTCGCGTGATCCATCGTGGAGGAGGAGTTCAGGAATTGTCTAACCACGTTTTTAAAACAGTTTACAATAACATGTCTTTTTTAAAAGTTGTATTTATTTAAATTGCATTAAATAAAGAAAATTGCAAAATAAAACGTTGTATATACAGGGTGTGTGATTGATCATAAAGAACATGAGGAACTCGGAGACCGTTAGGGATAAAACAATGGTTAAATTAGCAAAGAAGTGTGTTTTTATGTGTTAAATAATAGGAGTAAGTGGGAATTTAAAAATAAAATTCCTTATTGTTAAAAATGAAAGCCACACCCAGAAAGCGATAGAAAATAATTTGTTTGATAGATAATCGACAAAGTTGACTGTTCTGAAGATAGCAGTAGATGAGGAAACATCGTTTTTTTTTAAGGACAGTGAAACTGCATGAAAAGACCAGCTCCTCAGAAATTTCCTAGAAAGAAGTTCGCGGAAGAGAAAAAGACCATGTCCAAGGATGGTGATCTAATCAGAAGAATTGGCACCATGGACCCGATTAAGAATAGAAAGGGCATCAAGAGGGAGCTTGCGTCTAATGGCGTCAATGTAAACGCTTCTATTGTGCAGTTGTAGGGACCAACAACCAGTAAAGCAACAACTCTTGACACCTGCTATGAAGCAGAAGCGGTTCACATGGGCAAAGAAACATCGAGACTAAACATTGGAGCAGTGAAAGATGGTGATATTCTCGGACAAAGACCATTTTGAAGTTCACATAGTGTTCCTATTGTAATCGCATCACTAAGAGTGATATTTCTGTTATAATCAGGGGTTTGGAGCGGAGCACGGAGCTGGAGCACGGAGCAGTGGAGTAATGGGTTTTTGCCTGGAGCAGGAGCGGTCTCTCCGGAGGCAATAATTTTGATTGTTTCACTGCTCCAGTTTATTATACAATTTTCAAAATGACTACTGTTTTTCTTCTTTTTTTTCAACGTTTGAAGATCAATAATTTGTTTTTTCAAACATTTATTTAACTTCACTTCTTTGCTAGAGTCAAATATTGTTATTTTTGACCCATTTACACATATCCGATAAAATCAAAGCTTTGTTTTCAAAAACAAAGCTTTTAATTAAAAAACTTTTTAAAAATGTTAACATTTGTTTGGAGTATGGAGCGGAGCTGGAGCAGGCATTTTGATGCCGGAGCGGAGCTGGAGCGGAGCAATTAAAAAATTGGACTACTCCAAACCCCTGGTTATAATCATGATTTTTAAAAACATTATGGTACCTTTTTGACTAAGATTTAAAGATGGCATCGAACTGCAAATAGGATTTTGTTAAATATGTATCAGTGGGTCATTTCTTTTTTTAATACCTTTAATCTTGTTAATGTCAAGAATTTGCAAATCTGAATGGAGTTGAGTTTAATATAATCAAATACCTTTTTGGTTACAGGTCATCTGTTCCTTATTGTTAGTTACTAAATTGCTGCTTCTTTTTAAAATTAAAATGTTAATGTATGGTAACATTTTTTATTAAATAAATAGTACAAAAACTTAATCATGTACAAACAAATTTTGCATTATAATAAAGTTTTAATCTCATAAGGTTAATGCATCCAAACAAACACACACATGAAATGCACAGCTATAATGCAAATTTATAAATACAGTCAACTATTTTGCCAAAATCGTCAGTAAGTGTCAAACAATTGTTATTTACAAAGTTTATTGTATTTTAATTATTCGATTTTTGTTTATTTAAATTACAACTAATGTAAAATGTATACAAAAATAAATAAAATTCGTGTTTGTTTCCCATCACGAGATATACAAATAAATATTTGTTAGATTTTCATGCACATCTCATCCTAAAAACAGCGTCACGCTATTAATTAAAGTTTACTGCACAATTAGCACTTGCAAAAATATTTACATAGTGTCAAAGTTTGCAAAATAATACATTAATATCTGCATGTCACTTATTAGAAGTTTAATAAAAAAATGTCTATCGCTGATTGCTCAATAACTTTAATGTTGCCATTTTGATCGTCTGTGCTAAAGCAAATTTGCATGCAAGCTAACAAAAAATTGTTTACACAATGGTAAGTACATTTATAAATTTTTATTGCGCATAATCAACATTTCTGTTGAATTCACAGCCGATATTTTTAATTACCTGTGCGGCCGCCCATATGCCACACGTTACACAATTCAATAAAGGTTTGTTTAGTATGTGCTGAGCCATAAACCCTGCTACAAAGGCATCTCCTGCAGCTGCAGTATCCACCACCTTATCTTCCGGAATTTCTTCTACAGGAAATTCATGGAGTTGATTATTAGAAGCTAATAAGATGGAATGTGGACCTCTTGTGATTACCGTAACTCTTCTTGTCTCATTATGTTTTTGTATATTATTAATATCTAGAATTAACTAGTGCAGATCATTGTTCTTGAAATTATACACCTGGGCCAATGCATAAGCTTCCTAAAATTAATGCTCTTCAAGTATTCATGTTAGCAGATAATTAGTTTTCTTACACTTTCGTTTCCAAACAATATGTCGATATAAGGAAGTAGTAGTTTTAATTCTCTCTGGTAGTTTTTTATTAAAAACGGAGCTCCTAAATTAAAAACTAGAGTTTTGTTATCGGACAGTGAAACTTCTGCTATTTTATTTATGCAGTTGATCGAAACATTGAGAAAAAATGCCTGAAATTAAAAGAATTATTCAAGTGTGTGTTATAACTGGATCCTTAAAGTTATTTTATTATTGATTAATGATTAAATTAAGTAACCAATTTCAATAGGTTTACAGTCATTCTAAATAAAATTAAGCAAACTTCAAAATTTAACTGACAGTTTCGTTTATACAGTGTATTATAGCATAAAGAACATTTCGAAAACCTTTAGAGATAAAAGGATAATTAATTTAGCAACAATAGGTGTTTTTACGTTTTATTTATATTTTAATTCATCTTAAAACCGTTGCTAAAAGTTTTTTAAGTACAGGTTATTTCAAAAGTTTTTATCTAATTTGGAGAAATGACATAAACTTCAAGCAATTTTTTTTAGTACAAAATACGATTATTTTTAATGTTTTACATTTCTTTAATCCTTTTAACTTTTTTCTTTGCACAACATTTAGCTTTTAAAAGTGTGTCTTCGTTAAAACTAAATTTGAATATCTTGAATTTGAATTCTTATCCCTTTCATTTATTTAAATTTATTAAAATAGCTGTTGAAGTAAAATCTTTATATACTATATTCATGTATCAAATGCAGGTGTATACAGGGTGGTCCATATGGATGGGCCACTATTGGGATCTCGTAAACGGTAAGTGCTATAAAGAAGTTTTAATAAGACTAATTGTTCCCCTTTCTGAAACCTGTTCAAAGTTGCTTTAATGTTTAAAAAGAGTTTCATGGCACGTTAGATAATGAACAAAAAATAAAATGAGCTTTTAATAAATTGTTAATTACTCGGTTGTACTTGATGGACAAAAATATTTTTGGGGAAAAGTTGTAGATTTTTGTACGTACTGTAAAATGAAAACATTCATTTGTTTCAATATTGTTTGAGCTCATGGCACTTCAGGAACTTTTTAATGAGTTTTGTTTGTTTTGAGCCCATATATAAGAAAATACATTAAAAATTATATTGTTGAAAAAAGGGGGGAAAATGCTTTTTTATGAGGTCAACTATAGTTTGCATTAAAAAAATGCAAGTTTTTATTTATCTAAGAATTTAAACAATATTAAAACAAATAAATGTTTTCATTTTACAGTGTGTATCCAAGTAAAAATTTTAACTTTTAAGCAAATCCGTATATTCGTTTGTATTTTATAACTGTTTATTGTGGTATTGTAAACATGGCCAAATTTGAACACTTTGAAAAGTAGCAGCTACTGCAGAATTTACTTGGGAATGACGTTTAGTTGTTTAATAATAATTGCAAAAATCACTTGTTTACAAAATCATGGCAAACTTTGATAAAGAACTGTTTACAAAATAAGCCAATAATCTCCAATTATTTTTTGAAACAAATTTATAAAACTATAGTTTTAAGACGCTAAAAAAATTGTCTTTTATATAGTCATGGCCAACTAGGGATTCCATTAAAAAAATATAAGTTTGCTCCATATCCCGAAAGTCAGGGTCGCTAAACAAATTAATTTGATTTTAAATTGAGCATAAATATCTGTATAAAAAACCTTTATAAAAATTTTGTTCTATTTTAATAAATAAAGAAGTTATAGTAAGGTTTTTAAAAATGATGAAATTCATGTTTCGTCTGTAGAGCCACAATAAAAAGCGATATAAAAAAATCTGAATGCACAGGCGTTCTTTTCTCAAAAAAATAGCCCAAGAGACCGATATCAGATTTTCGTTAAGTATTATAGAAACCGAGATATCCCGTAAAACATTCGAATTTGGTCCTCCTGTGCAGTGTGTCTCACAGAACATTAGCACTTTATTATCTCCCAAACTCATATTATTAAATTTCGTAAAAAGCTAGTTTTAATGAAAGAAAAATAATATAAAATTTTAATGTATATTACAAAGACTGCTAAACTAGTTTAGCTCAAATGGCACTAGTATGGCTATACTATACAAATGTAAAAAGCTAGAAGATACTAGACTAGTATGCCATAACGACATTTATACTCGATTGCACAATGCAATAGCTGCTGGTGTTAACATACATGTAAATCACTAATAATAGGCATTATCCGCGCCAAGTGTATCGGAATTTTACCTATTTTTAGGGATTAATATGTACGTTAACACTAACTGTTAGTATTTTATTTGCTCTCACTTATGCAAAGAGATCCTTTCATGCCCAAAGTATAAAACTATTTTATACCTAATAAAGCCTAGTTTTAAAAATGCGTAAAACCAAATAGAGACAACAATAATTTCCATCAAATTCCTATTATAGGTTTCTGAAACTGACGGTAATACGAAAGATTTTAAAATAAACATACTGAATTGCAAATAAAATGACACTTTCTCTTACCGGTATGTAATAATATTTTGCATCTTCAACGATTTTCCAAATATTTTCTTGTAATAAATATTTATTATGAAAATGCTTCGACGCACCTAAATCTGTGCATAAAGATCTGTTATGTCCTGTAAGCATAACAGCACATTTCCCAGTAGATTTGTCACTTATTTCTTCGAAGAAATAGTTTACACAATCTTCGTTTAATTTCTCTTTCAATAATCTGGCGTAATCGTCGTATCCCACTGCTCCAATGACTGCTGCTACGTTGGGAATTTTAACAATCCACTGTAAAATCCTTGCTGTATTCAGGGCACATCCTCCTGCTTGATATATTGGATTAAAATGTTCTAATTCTTCAAATAAACCTTGATGGTCATCGCCATACGAAACAGCATTATTAGGATCTAATTTGTATTTTTTCAAAAAAATTTCTTTTACTTCTTGTATGACATCTACCAATGGACTACCAATGGCAAGAAATGCATTTTTTCTAAAATACAAATGTACAAAAAAATAGTATTTTCTTGGGTTAAAAAAACTGAAATTACTACATAATCTAAAATTATTTTTAATTACACTGTTTTGTTTTTGGGCACCGACACGTAACTTTTTTCCTTTACATAGAACCTGTCGATTTTGTATTTTTTAGATTCCAAAATAAATTGTTTTTCAAATATGTAAAACGTTTTGCACATATACTTAATCTTTTTTGAGTTATTTACGTTTAATTCTTTAAATATTAGCAGGAATGGTATTCTAATATTCGATAACAACTTGACACTAAATTTCCTTGAACCATTGTTTGATAATAGTGTCGTAGTGGTACCTGTTTTGGCCTAAAGAAGCTTTAAGAAAAATTTTCACACCTAATTATCACTCACCCTGTATATTTTAACATTTTTTAATCACTAATTTAATTAATGAATTTTAAAAACTATTGAGAATTATTTCTGTTTAAAATTAATTTTTCTCGAGTTATTGCGGTTTTAATGATAATATAAGGACACAAGTAGGAGAGACCGGGGATGAAAGTAACACGGGTAGGTTGTTACAGTGCCTATAGTTTATTTAATTTTTGTTACATTTCGCCCTAAGCGCTTAAGCAATGTTCATTTACATCCACCTCCCTACCTACATTGCTAGTTTTCATCTGTCATAAAGGTTAAGTTTTTGCCAGTCAGAGTCACTATTTTCCGCTTAAAAGTTAATGCTTTGTGTCACCGGTCGAGTGACTTTTAGGCGATCTCTAAAAGAGGAACAAAAAAGTACCCAGATTGTTATGTTCTAAATTTTGTTGGCTATTGGTGGATGCAATAAATTTGACGTTCGAATCGTGTTTAATTGTGGATTCCCTTTAATTTGTTTTGTGTACACTTGGGGTTAATAGTAACAGTGTTACAACCAACCCCAATCAATGTTTTCACTTGCAAGTGTTCGCTCTTAGCACATAATTGGTGGTTTTCTTCGTAAATGAGAACATAAAAAGTTGTCGGATTAATTTTCCAATTTGTTGCATTTTTTTGTTTCACATTTTTTAATATTACTAATGCGTATTTTGGAATCAATATTAATTTTGTCGATAAATACTAATATATTTACCCAGCACTTATGAGCTGTGTAAAGTATTTTGCCGTTACAACTTACCCCGATCATTTTACTTCTAGCCCCAACGTTGAGGTTGGAAGTAACAACTGTCTTACTACAGAAAAAAAATCTTCCATTTGCTTTACGAAACACATGAAATAAATATTTTGGAAGGAAGATAAATGTCCAATCTATCATTAAATTAATTTGGATGTAAAAAACTTGTTATACTTTATGAGAAATTAAACAGAAAGAAAAAAATGGTACTTTCATCCCCGGTCTTACCTATAATATTTTAATAAATGAATCGAGTACGCTTTGGAAATATCTAGAAATTTTGTTTTAAACGTGAAATGATTTCTATTTTCACTTTGGCGCTGTAATTTTATGTTGGATTAATAATTACTTAAAAAAAAAGTACATTTAAAACAAATAATTTTACACTGGCATTGTTAAATCATTAAATATTAATATTTTGTATGAGATTTGTACCTGTCAACATAAAAAAAAAACTACTGGAAAACCGTTGATTTTAGGTACAAAATCCGTCATGCATTTTTGAAATCTAAAAAGTTTTTAAAAAATGATGGTGTCAATTAAAAGTTAAAATGTTACGTATTGGCACGCGGCAATTAAACAGTATATCAGTATATCTGACAATAATTGTAGCTTGTGAAGTTGATGTTTTCCAACAAATTTTGTTGTTTATGTTATTTATTAATGGAATAGGTGGCTACTCTGTGAATTAAAAGTATAAAATAAATAAATTAGTGTAGATTCAAATGTACAGGATAATTTGTGGGAAATGATGTCTCAATTTGTATGAGATACATCGCAAAATGCTTTATAGGGGTTCTATATTAAAATTATTACATTTTTGTATGACGGAGAAACAAAGTAGGAGTTATGATTATAATAACAATAATAATAATCTCAATAAGACTAATTTTTGGTGACCATTAATTTAATCTTTTATGGCTTTTATAAAAACGGTACTTTATAATTTTAGTGACAAACAGAGGTTGTCCCCAGCTTGGTAACTTCTTTATTTTAAGAGATAGAACTTTAGGTATTTATTACAAAATCTGTATTAAAAGTGACACAAGCCTTTTTTTAAAATGTTATTTAGATTTGACGTTTGGGACATTTTTTTGCGATATTCGATTTTACAATTGTATATTTTACATTTAAAGGTATAAATAACAAGCTGTATTTAATTATTCATCATTTAAAAGCTGTTGAAATGTTAACACTAGATATATTTTAGCTTTATTTTACGAGAAATTATATTGGATTTTGTAGCTGCTCCTTTGGCAAGTATTTTAAAACATGTTTTTATAGAAATTTGATTTTAAAATGAACCAATAAATCGGCTTTAAAAGTAGTCGATTTAATTTTAAAACAAGATTAATCGTAATCGAACAAAATTATAAGTGTTGATTGTATATGCTGCCACGAATAAGATAGGAAAGTTGAAGCATTTTTTATACGGTATTTGTTCTATTAGGGCAAACAGTACATTATTATATCAATTACTAAAACCAGTTTTTAAATGTTCTTCCTGAAATTTGTCATAATTACTTTATTATTGATATATAATGAGATAAGCTATTTGTTTACTGATATAATTACACTGTAACGTAAATCTACCCATTCAAGAATAAGTAGAAGTAGCTGTTATCCTTGGGCTATTCCAACAATAAATTAATATGGGTCATTACCAGTGAAACTTACAGTTTATTTCGGTTATAAGGACACATTTGCTACAATCTTATCGTTTTAGGAAACTTTGAACAAATTGAAATGGAAAACAGATTAAGCCGTTTATTACAAGTATTCCTTAGTTGTTAACTGTGCAAAAGCTTTTGGATGAAATCTCTTTCCGATAGTTAAAATAAAAGTAAATCAAAGTACCTACTAATTTTTTTAAATAGGTTTATTCACTATAGTGCCCACAGCATCAAATAGACAAAATTATGCTCATTATTTTATAAGGAAACGAAATTTTAGGCAATTGATTAGATCAATTGCATTAGATCGGTGTTTCTTAAACTTTTTACTTTAACGACCCCTTCCCAAATTAAAAGCTTATGGGGGAACCCACTTAATTGTTTTTAGACAATATTTTTATTTCTTAGCCTGGCAAATAAACTTGGATGATTTTCAAAGATTATGAAAAGGTTAGGGGGGCAACTTTAGAAGGATTCAGGTACGGTCAGGGTTCCGCAGACCATACTTTGAGAATCACTGCGTTAGATCATCAACTGAACATTTCTTTACTTTTACAACATTTCCAGTCTAGTCGAGAATGGCCAGACCTTTCTTATTTCAAATGAAACAACTTTGAATGAAAACAGTTTTTAATACTATTTAAAAACGCAAACACAGAGGGTGGCCTTAATAATGCTACTGTTGATTAAATCAACATAATGTTGTGAAATTGATGTTGGAAACATTTTTCATGATAAATCTAAGGTGCAGTGTACATTTTTAAATGAAAATACCATTGCATGCTGTTATTTTGTGTTATAAGAATAATTTTGAACCACATTGTTGTGGTTGGTTAAAAGTCGTAAACACTTTAATACTTTCGATAATTATGTTCTTTTTAGAAATGTGTCAAAATCTATAAAAAAAAAATGAATTAAATTGTGTGCGTACCAGAATGTCAGTAAGAACAATTTTTTGTTGACTAAATAAAGTACATAGTTCATTTTGATTCACTTTCAAATCCGAAAATATACCTACCAAGTTTTAATTATTTACCGACGTTGCATTTTCGAAAAAAGTATTAGCATAATTGTTAAAATGACTAAATCATTTGAATTTACATCAAACAATCGAATATATTTTTGTTCCATTTTACACACTTCTTACTGTTATACAGGGTGTTTCGTAAGTATTGCAAAAAAATTCAGGAGGTGATTCCTTATCGAAAATTAAGGGAAGTCTTTCATTAAAAAAAATTCCTTAGACGTTTCCTTTCGAAGTTACACCCCCCTAAAGGGGTGCGGTAAAATTAGGTTTTTATTTTATTTCTCAAATTTGGATATGTGTAGGAGAATGATACTTGGTAGATGTTTTATATTTATTAAAAGGTTTCCCAGAGTAATATTTTTAATCATCTCCCACCTCCACAGGGGGCTGAAAAGTGCGACCTCTGTTGGTTTTCTTATCAGAATTTTTTGTTGGATTAAAAATTTTTAATTAAAAATATTTTTTTCAAAGCTTGGTTTATTTAGAAACTTTATTTATTCTCTAGTTTATCTCGTAAAACCTACCGTTTTTGAGTAAAAAATAAAATGAGTAAACATGAACCATCAAATATTCCAATATAAAACTATTCATTTTGGTGGTTGCCATGGTTTGTTTATGTTCATGTTGGATAGAATTGACGGGTGTAATGCATTTTAAGGTTAACGCGGCGACAACGCTATAACGCCCGTCAATTCTATCCAACATGAACATAAACAAACCATGGAAACCACCAAAATAAATCGTTTTATCTTGGAACTTGGAATATTTGATGGTTCATGTTTACTAATTTTATTTTTTACTCAAAAACGGTTGGTTTTACGAGATAAACTAGAGAATAAATAAGTCAAGCTTTAAAGAAAAATATTTTTAATTAAAAAATGTTAACCCACCAAAAAGTTCTGATAAGAAAACCAACAGGGGTCGCACTTTTCAGACTGTTAAGACTATTTTCAAAAACAAACGAGATATTTGAGGTGATGATGGTATGGACACACTGTATATCTTCTAAATGTGGCAATTGCTGTCGCTCAAAGTACAGGGTGGTCCAAATTCGATGGAATACATGGGTATCTCGCTTAATATTCAAGATAGAAATTACCAAAAATGTGTAGTTTTTTGAGACAAAGAGGCAATCGCGTGCCGTGCCATGAAGGAACAGTTGAAGGCTGACCTAACCAGATCCCCCCCCCAAATCATGATCGAAGACGGATCTTGGTGCTATGGTTACGACCCCGAAACGAAGCAGCCAAATTTCACTGCCACAAGTTCTTGTAAATCAGCCATCACAAAATAGACAGATGCGTTGAAAGTGTCTTCGAAAAAAATTCACTGAAGCCGAACGCAGCAACACACAGCAACGCCAGTAGGCACGCTGATGCAGAAGGGTTTCTAGAATATTCTCCTAGCACGAGAAGCTCGAACTAAAAGGGGCTCGCCCTTCAGAAAATAATTCCGGTTATTTTTGGGTCCCCCCTCGTATATGAAGGTTGATGTAGTTATTTTTAATAATACGCAAGTTACGAGGGTTAATTAGTTTTTTTTTTAAGGTTAACATAGTACGCTGTAAAAATGAAAAAAAAACGAGGTGTAAAACCTTTTAAAACTCATGTGATACAAGTAACGAAGGTTTTTTAATTAGTTCTTTAGATAAACATTATAAATATTTGAACATAAAATGAACAACAATAGGTATACTACATAACTGCTGATTCTGACTATGTTGTTGTTATCTTATGTTCAAATATTTATAATGTTTATCTAAACAACTAATTAAAAAACCTTCGTTACTTGTACCACATGAGTTTTAAAACGTTTTACAACTTGTTTTTTTCACAGCCCACTTTTTACAAAAAAAAAACTCAAAAAGCTTCATAACTTGCGTATTATTGAAAATAAATACATCAACTCTTATACCGGGTGTAAATGAAGTGTAGTACACCCCCTTTTTTCTTTAGCTTTGATTTTAGATAAATGAAAATTTAGACAAATGATATGTGCAAAAAACCTGGCTTTTTGAGCCGTTACACACATTTGTTCCACTTCCGGTTTCGCCGAAAATGACCCCAACTTTGTTATTTTAAATGGAACACCCTGTATATTTTTATATTTTTGGGAAGAGGAAGCGATTTTGGATACAAATGCACTATTTTGGTTAATTTTTATAACCTCAAATTTTTTTTTAAACAAAATTTAGTTTTTTATTAAGGGTGCCGTGACGTGCACAAATTTATTTTTATTATGTCAACAATTGTCCAAAAAACGTTTTTGTAAATTTTAAATGACATTTAGGTTACTTTAATCGGCTTTGAAGGTTGCGGAATCGGGTTTTTGACAAAAAGTAAATTTTTTTAAATGGAACCATGCTGGTACTGGCGGTTATTTAAATGGAGCATCTTCTAACGAATCCATCGATACCAATAACTTGTATTTTTGTTAAGAGTTTGCTTCAAAAACTTCATTTTATTGTGAAAATTTATTAAGAGATCCTGTTAATCGCAGTACACTGTGCATAACTACAACAAAACAAATGATCGTTGTTTTATGTTTAACTACTAATTTAATTAAAAAGTCTAAAAATTTTGGTAATCATTTTTACATAATTAGATTACTGCGATTTAGAGGATCTCTTAATAAATTTTCACAATAATTTGAAATTTTTGAAGCAAACTCTTAACAAAAATACAAGTTATTGGTATCGATGGATTCGTTAGAAGATGCTCCATTTAAATAACCGCTAGTACCAGCATGGTTCCATTTAAAAAAATTAACTTCTTGTCAACAAATCGATTCCGCAACCTTCAAAGCCGATTAAAGTAACCTAAATGTCATTTAAAATTTACAAAAACGTTTTTTGGACAATTGTTGATATAATAAAAATCAATTTGTGCACGTCACGGCACCCTTAATAAAAAACTAAATTTTGTTTAAAAAAAAATTTGAGGTTATAAAAATTAACCAAAATAGTGCATTTGTATCCAAAATCGCTTCCTCTTTCCAAAAATGTAAAAATATACAGGGTGTTCCATTTAAAATAACAAAGTTGGGGTCATTTCCGGCTAAACCGGAAGTGAAACAAATGTGTGCATGTGCTCAAAAAGCCCGGTTTTTTGCACATATCATATGTCTAAATTTTCATTTATTTAAAATTAAAACTAAAGAAAAAAGAGGGGGTATACCACACTTCATTTACACCCGGTATATTTGGAATAAGAAAAATTAAGGAACTTAAATAGGTTATAGCAGTCGCAGCCAACTATTGCTTTCATTTATAAAAGTTAAGTTTGTGTCATAACTTTTGAATGAGTGTAAAAAAAAGTTTTTTTAAGACCATTGAGTTCAACATAAAAATATTCTCCATAATGTTTTTCGATATTTACCACAATAACGGAGATATGACACATTATAAATATGACAAAAAAACTCAACAACTCAAAAACCGGAAATGGTAGAATATTTTTGAAAACGGTTCTGAGTTTGTCTCAAAAAACTGAACATTTTTGGTAATTTAACCGTTTCTCTATCTTGAATATTAAGCGAGATACCCATGTAATCCAATCGAATTTGAACCACCCTGTACCTTAACCTTGGCATTTCTAAAAAAAAAATACCAATTTTCTAAAATTATTTATTTGTAGCAAGTTAAAAGTAAAACTTGGGTAACACGAACTATTATTCTTATTAACTAACGACTCTCAGTTGTGAGATTTTTCATATCTTCAATTACAGAAACCTTTGCCGATGGCATCAGCTTGTAACAGCTTCGTGATTTATTATTATATTTGTTATTCTGACTCGTTTATAGATCTCCTTCTCATTCAAAAATTAATTTGCAAAAAACTAGCACAAAGCTTTAATGTAATGGCGTAATAAAACATAAAATTAGTTTTTTTCAATCGGCCATTTACATTAGGACAAAGACATCAATCGAACGTACAATAAAAACTCCCAAGTCGATACCCTATAATCAACGAATATAAAAAGTCACGTGCAGTAACAAATTACAAATCATTTAATTTTATTTGTGTCTGATCGATGATGCAGCTCAACATCACACTGTGGCTTAATACCTTTTTTTATATCGACCCATAAAAAACTAACCGACAGATTTAAACATAAAGAACGTCTCATCGTTTAAACGACTTGGTGACCTCTTGACCATGACCACATTCGGATTATTAACCTGATAAATTAAAGAATGCGAATCTTGACGCGGCTCGTGACGAAAATTTATCATCTCTTTTGTTTTATTAATATCTAGCATAACACAAAACCACTAACAATTTTTTTGAGTGTCAAATGAAACTCAAAGGATTAGTTTAGCTGTAGATTTTTTTAAAGATTTTGGTAGCAATAATATACAGTGTGACAACAATTTACAGCGATACATAGGTAACGTTGATATTTTAACTTCGATAGAATTACAAACGTTACTGAATGCCACAAAAAAAAATTTAAAAGTAACCAGGCTTCTAATAAAAACTACAGAACTAAATTAAAATTTGAAAAATATTCAAACACCCAACTTTTTAATTAGGTATGATAGATTGAACAAATTTGTTAAATAGAAAATTTCCTTCACCTGTCAAATTTGCGTTTTCAACCAATCACTAATTTTAAATCTTCTAGAGACTACCAATAGGAGCTTTATTACACGGTAATAATTTTACACTCCCTGTCAGATGTTGATCCTCCTGTCAAATTTACGTTTTCGAACAATAACAAAGTCAGATTTCCTAGAAACGACCAATAAGCAATCATACATTGATAATATCCTTTTCGCAATTAACAGATTTTCATGCGTTTATTGGTCGTTTCTAAGAAATCTGAGTTTGTGATTAGTCGCAAATATAAATTTGGAGAGAGAATTAAATATTTTGGTCTTGATATTTTTTTTACGAATTTCGGCGACCAGTAGCGTTACATACATTAAACCACATCCCTGATGCACCACTCTGACAGTACTTGTAAAATTTCACAAAACACATTTAATTTGACAGGTAGGTTAGTTGAAGGAAATTTTCTGACAAAATATAACTTGCGCATTGCAAATAATTTATAATTTTTGACAAATCTTTACTCATGCAAGTAGAATCAGTAAAAATCACTCGTGCACTTCCTGCATTCGTGTTTTTTTCAGCTCAACTTGCATTTGGGCATATTTACCAAAAATTATCGATAATTTTCAATGCACTTGTTATATTACTACTGATAATTTTATGTAGATATTGTGACACCCGCCTGGCATCAATTAATTTCATTTTAATTCCGTGTGATTTCATTTACTTTTAAAAAATGAATGACGCGAAACTTCTACTGACGCATCAGTTACTAAAACATGTAACACTTCGAATGAGAATTCCAACTTTAGTAAAACACATTAACGTTAAAATGTACGGCCATAACTTGGAGTGTACAACTTTTATCAGTGTTTGTTTGGATTTTGTCCATCGGCAAACGAATTGTTGATAAATTTATACATCATAAAATAAAACACACTACTCGTAAAATATGTTTTTATAGGAAAGATTGACAAGGATACAACTACAATAAAAAAAGATGACAACAGGAACCCAAAATTTTGGAAAGGTCGCGCTTAGGAAGTTAAGAACCAACCACCGAGAACAGTCAGTCGAAAAATAAAGGGGTGGGTGGTTAAAATTCTTGTGTATTATTTGTTTCTTACTGTGTAAAACAATTGCTCTAGCTAGACCTGTGTATTATACAAAACGACGTTGAAAGGTCCTACCACGTTAAAAAGACGATCACGAGTCAAAATCAACAACAATAAACCACAAAAATTTGAGAACATTTTTAGTCAAATGATCTTATACAAAAAAATAAATAAATAAATAAAACCATTTTTTGTTGTTGTTCTGTTAAAACTGTCACTTTGACATTAATATGATCGTGATTAATTGCATAATTGGCAACCAGCTAGAAATTCTTTGATATTTGTGCTTTTGTTCGCAATTTTTGTTTTCACTTTGTTCTGGTAGTACATTTTTAATTAATTAATTTATTCGCTATGCCTTCGTGTTCTGCGTATTGTTAAAATAATTTTCGTCAATTATGGAAAATAAAAAGTGTTACAAATATGATATTGTAATTGATTTTAATGAAGTATTAAATAACTGTTAAAAATTAAAAAGCATGTCATGAGAAAACAAAATTTTGTGGATAATTATGACATTCCTCGAATTCCTTAAAAAGTGTTCATTGAAAATGGTTTTCACAAACAAAGAAAAACAGGGCATATTAAAAAATTTCTAGCTGGTTGCAAATAATTATACAATTAATCACGATCATATTAATGTCAAAGTGACAGTTTTAACAGAACAACAAAATTTTTTTTTTTGTATATCATTTGATTAAAAAATTGAACAAAATGAATTTTTCTTAAATTTTTGTGGTAAAATATCATTTAAGATATAAAGTGTCATATATCATTGAAATCAGAAGACAAAATGCTATCCGACTATGAGATTAGAATTTTTTCGCCGTTTAAAGAAAATATAGATCATGTTTCTGAAGAGACGAAAAATTGTTGGAAATTTTATGTTATCTCAAAATATAAAGCGTAAGAATTGCTATTAAAAGGTGCTTCCGGATTGTCGATATCTTAAAAAATGTAGGAAATAGGGCAAGAAAACGAAAATCAATTTTTTCAGTTTTTCTTGAATAACTTTTGAACTAAGACAGCTATGAAAATTTTCTTTGCAGATATTTGATGAGCATCTAATTTCGCAAATTTGCCCTAATTTAACCGACCTCTTAGCTTTTAAGATAAGCGAGATCCCCATGCATTTACTCGAATTTGGGACACCCTGTATAATTTTTTTTTGCAAAGTTGTCACAAGACGAGATATTGATCAGTTACATTACTTTTTGTACACACTGTATAAAGATACATATTATACTATGTTTTTTTTGCATTTGTACCCTTGTACTTCTGTTCTTTCACTCTTTTTTAAATTAAGATTATACTGCAGCTGACTAAATATAGTTGATAAAACTGAAGGCCAAAAATCATCATAAATAAGTAAAAAATCCTAATTTATTAAAATGTGCGTCTTCTCACTTTCATATCTGCAAAATCATTTGTTAATATCTGAACAATTGACGTTTTAATGTGCATAGCACAGTGGCGTAGCTTCGTTTTTGTGTAGTTTCAAAGGTTCCCTATCTGCATCATATAATGTTATTACTGAGGTAAAAATCACAATCAGTTTCTATTTTCTTTTTAATTTAAAGTTTAAATATGTAAATCTAGTTCAGCAGAACGCTTAGCTCCCCTAGAGTTTCGGGCACCGGCATATCTTGTACACAACTGTTTACGCCACTGAAGTAAATAAAATAAGATTAGTGATTTAGGGCAGTGGTTCTCAACCTGTGGGGCGGCGCCCCTATGAGAGGCGACAAATATCTGATGTGGCCGCGATGAAATGAAAGGGAAAACTATTTATTGGAACATAAAGTTACCAGTGCGAAACAGAGGACGGGTTTCAAAATAGTTCGAGGACCTTTTTTCCTAGTCGCCACTTCATAAAAGGATTGAAAGGGGGCGCAATAGAAATTGATATGAAAAAGGGGGGCGCAAGTGTTAACAAGCCTGAGAAACACTGTTTGGGATCATAACTAACTTGAAAATTTTGTTAAAAGTATTCAAAACATATTGAACATTGTATACCGTATTTTAAAAATTCACTCAAAATATACAAATTTTTGTTATTTATCAAAAATCAATAAGAGTGCATAAACTTTAGAAGTAAAGGATTATATTGCAAACTGTTTTCTAAGGAAGTCTAGTTTTAAACAATATTTGCAAATAAACGTATTTAATTACTTTTGGAATCACTCTGTATATACCGATTTCACAATTAACTCGTAGACATTTAATGATCATTGTGTCTTTGCGAGAAAAATATTTATAAAACAGCAACTTTCTAGAATTATTCTACTCATATAAACAAACAAAATAATAATTAATCATACTCCTCACTTTTATATTTAATCAGATTGTAACCTGAGAACTCCTTATTTATTCGTCATGTGATTCAGATGCTTATCATGAGTACTCGAGGAGAGTTAATGCATCAAAATGCTTGTGTGACAACGTTTTTTAATAAATCAAGAAATGACTGTGCCAACAAATTACAAAAAGCAGTGGAGATCACTTTCAAGTACTTTAATGAAAGGGATTGACCTAAAGTTAACCGCTAACTCTCTTATAAAAGCTGTTTAAGATTAGAATGGTAAATATGGGTGATAATTTTTATACTTCTAATGTAAATTGTGACCAACTTGATTTGACAGAATAACTAGTCTCGATACATTGTCGTACATTCAATCGCTTTATTTGTATAGTGCGCCAAAATTAATAGAACGACAGCAGCTATCTTTGCACGAATAACTAAACTACTATAACTTTTTCTTCTTCTTTATTCTCTTCCTCTTCTTTCTTTTCTTCCTTTTCTTCCTTTTCTTCATCTTCTTCATCTTCTTCCTCTTCTTCCTCTTCTTCCTCTTCTTCCTCCTCTTCCTCTTCTTCATCTTCTTCCTCTTCTTCCTCTTCTTCCTCTTCTTCCTCTTCTTCCTCTTCTTCCTCTTCTTCCTCTTCTTCCTCTTCTTCCTCTTCTTCCTCTTCTTCCTCTTCTTCCTCTTCTTCCTCTTCTTCCTCTTCATCCTCTTCTTCCTCTTCTTCCTCTTCTTCCTCTTCTTTCTTTTCTTCCTCTTCTTCCTCTTCTTGTTCTTCTAGTTCTTCTTGTTCTTCTTGTTCTTCTTGTTCTTCTTGTTCTTCTTGTTCTTCTTGTTCTTCTTGTTCTTCTTGTTCTTCTTGTTCTTCTTGTTCTTCTTGTTCTTCTTGTTCTTCTTGTTCTTCTTGTTCTTCTTGTTCTTCTTGTTCTTCTTGTTCTTCTTGTTCTTCTTGTTCTTCTTGTTCTTCTTGTTCTTCTTGTTCTTCTTGTTCTTCTTGTTCTTCTTGTTCTTCTTGTTCTTCTTGTTCTTCTTGTTCTTCTTGTTCTTCTTGTTCTTCTTGTTCTTCTTGTTCTTCTTGTTCTTCTTGTTCTTCTTGTTCTAGTTCTAGTTCTTGTTCTTTTTCTTTTGTTTTTGTTCTTCTTGTTTTTCTTGTTCTAGTTCTAGTTCTTGCTCTTGTTGTTCTTTTTTTTTTGTTCTTCTTCTTGTTCTTCTTCTGCACTTTATGGTTTGGACCATACCGCCTATTCCATGTTCACAGTTCACAGATTATCCAGCTATTTTTCCTTGGTCTGTTAATGAACTGTATACCTCTTGGCCTATAATTTAAAATTTGTTTCGGTAATCGGGGGCCACGCATTCTTTCTAGATGTTCTTGCCGATTGTGTCTATACTTGTATGTTTAGATTCTTTCGTTTATGCTAGCAATATTCAGCTCATTATTTATGCCCTGATTTCCTATTCTGTCTAATCATGTAAATCCCTTCCCTTGTTTTAAAGAATTTCGTTCCGAAGCTTGTATTCTTCTTTCATGTTCCTTCCTAATGGTCCATGTTTCGCTTACATATAAGAGAACAGGAGTTGCCATTACTTCATAGAGCTTTAACTTTGTTTCTTTCCTTGTTTTGCTTTTGAGAGTTCTGTTACTTGTATTGTAAAATGACTGACCTCTTTTTTTATTTTTGTTCTTATCGGTTCTATTCAGCGGAAGTAATAACATTAGTTCTTGGTACAGATATTTTCATCTTTCTAAAGCAGTTAAGAAACTAAACGTTTAAAATTTGTAGAAACAGATTCCTTGAAAAAACATAGTGTTAATTTAATTTTTGTAGAATTGAGTTTTGGTTGGCTTCAACAATAGTGTGTCAATGTCAATGTTTTTTTTTGCGATGGTACATAATTTAAGTGCGCATATACTTGTTGGTGTTTATTGTTTTTTTATAAATTGTATGTCCCGAAGTGCCATTTACAATTTAAATTAAAAAGTCTAAACTGGAAAATGGGTGGATTTTTGACGAGCAATGTTATGCCTGGGTGAATGTTTTTTATGCAGATCAAAAATTCATTTAATTTATTTATACTAAACTATGTAGCTGTATGATGAAAGTTCTATCACGATATTTTAGTCAACATTTTGATTTATAGTGATAAGGCTTTGTTTTCGAAATGTTACATAAATATATTCGTAGCACAGTTTTTAACCTTAATTCCATTGTGTTCCACTTACTTCAAACCTTCTCGAATAATTTGTGCATTTATCAAATAGAAGTTAACTTCGTTTGTATTCTTTAAAAGAAAAGTGTTTTGTTTGGGAGTATTTTTATTGGTTCCTCTTTTCAACTCATCAGTACACCCTTGCAATTTTTCAATGAACGGCTACCTGCAAGTTGCACAGGACTATGTGGTTCGTCTTCTAAAACACCATATTCGCCAGATCTGACTTGGCTTGATTTCTTCTTTTAAGATTTTGTTAAGAATTTCGTGTACAATCACTGAATGTCTTAATCTGTGGCTAGAGCGAATTATAAACACTTACGCTAAAATCAGCGCATGTTTGCTGTAGGTCACATAAAAAGAACTCGAATATCGTTTAGAGATCATTAAACTTGCGTCAAATTCACATGGACAGAAGTAAGATTATTGAAAAAAAAAATCAAGAAACGAAACAAAGAGAACAACTATGATTTCGCCGGTAAAAACATCGATACAACAAAGAGAGTCGAAATAGTTGATACAGATTTAGCATATGTAAGGATAGATTGGTGAAGGAATACGGAAAAAAAAAACGAACAGGAGAGGAAAAACCGAAAAGGGAGTGAAAAATGAAAGGCAACCGCACAGATGAGGAGTAGAGTGAAAAAAACAACAAAGCTGGCAAAGAATAGAAATATTTGAAAAAAATGTGAACAAAATTACTTAGCTGCAAAACTAATACTTTATACGAAAGGTAGAAAGGTTCAGGATAACTTACAAAGTAACTAAGAAATCACATTCACTTACGAGGCAAAATTGTTTTTGCACATACATAAAGTTATTTCAAAGCTGCAGCGGGTATGGTTTAGTATAGTGAACGTTTAAATGAATCCATACAATTTTTTCATCTCGAACAAGCAATGTGTTTATCTGTCACGTCGCATTAAGCGTAGCTATTGTTATAACAAATATATTTAGTTTTTGCCTTTTTTTGGTGAATTTAAAGTCTTCTGTTTTATATCCATAATTTTTCCAACCTAAGTAACTTTCTTAAGAACTTTCATTTTCCTTTCATTACGTGATTTGTGAGAAAGAGAAAAAATAATTAACTTATAAAATATGAAAGATGAAGCAAGGTGTCCGTTACGAAGCAACGTAGTAACTGTTGTTTATAACTACGCAAACATTTCAATTGAAGTATTTAAAAATTGGCAAATGCAAATGTGTTTGTATAATTTTTACTGTTTAACAGTCAATTTTAAAGTAAACACTTCTAATGAAAGACGTTTCATTGATTGTAGTAAATACTTAAACTTGTCGTATAAAAATCACTCGAGTAATTACATTACTATAACGGTTTCTTTCCGCAGTCCATCACATGATGGTCAGTGACAGTGAGAGTTTTATTGTTTACTGACCGCGTCCTACATTCTTAAGAGGAAGACGTCACAAAGTCACACTGAGGGAATCTATTTGCTTTAGTCATTTGACGTAAACACCTTCACTACATCGTTAAAGCGCGAGGAAGAAGTTAGAGTACGATAATTAAAACAAACATCAGCATGTGAGTTAACAAACTAAAATGAACGTGTTAATATTTAATTGAGCGTAAGTGGTTTATTAGTCCCCTTGAATTAGGATACATGGTGCAACAATGTAGTCTAATACAGAATACCCATTACCAAATCAGACAAGATGACTGCTCTCATAGCTGTGCAAATAGGGCCCTTATTTATATTTTACAGAATAAAATATATTAAACCAAAGGGTGGCCAACTAGTTTGTTGTCGCGATCGACCTTTTATATAGAACTAGCGTAGTGACCCGGCTTCGCTCGGTGATTTTTTTTATCAATCACAGACTACTCGCGCTTCGCGCTCGCGCCCGGTGGACGTTTTTGACCTTTTGAGAATTTTGGATCTTTTGGGAATTTTTGTATCTATTGAGAATTTTTGTATCTATTGAGAATTTTGAAACTTTTGTGATATTTGGATCTTTTGGGAATTTTGGTTCTTTTGGGAATTTTTGGAACTTCTGGGAATTCTCATATAGCCTATGTTCTTTCCATGGTCCTGTAGATTGTCTGTGTCAAATTTGGTCAGGATCGGATGAGTGGTATAGGAATGCATAAAGGACAAACATACATACATACATTAATTTTTATATAGATTGTTAGCGAGCTACATAACCACTAAATTCTCGAATTTTCGAACGAACTTCGAAGAAAACCCGCTTTTACATGGGTCTCATTTTTCGCGTTTTTTTCCGGAACCGTTAGATCGATTTTCAAAAATTTTGCACCGTTTTATTCGTAAAGGATGCTCGCATCGGAAACTAAAGAAGTTTAAAAATTTTCCCGCTCGGTTCCATGACCAACGTGACCTCAAAAATGATCATTTTTAGGAACCATTTTCGGGCGGCTGTAAAGGATATTAAAAACAAAAAAAGTGCACCATTTCCACATCATCAGATGTGGCTTACTTTTGGCTACATTTTAAGAACAAAAAGAAGAATGTCTAATTGAAAACAAAAAAGTTATTTAATATTTTGTGATCTAAGGTGTTTTTCGTTTTTGAACGAAAGCCGAGGAAAAACTGATTTGATTGGGATCCGTTTTTCGCGTATTACTCCGGAACTAGTAGACATAAGCTTTGCACCGTTTTACTCGCAAAAAATGTGTGCATCGGTAAATAAAATACTTTTAATTTTATCTTGGGACAATTATATGGCCAGCGTAACCGCAAAAATGACCATTTTTAAGCACCATTTTCGAGCAGCCGTTATGGATACTAAAAGTAAAAGTAAATGCAGTTATCTCTTTGTTTCAGAAAAATTATTATTTCATTAAACAAATTTCGAAATTGTTGCAGTGATCGACTAAAAATTGTTCACGATTGATTGGTTCATCATCGACCTGTTGGCCATAACTGTATTAGACCTTTAGGCCCGATTGCACAAAGCAACACTGGTGTTAAAATGCAAGTTAATCCCTAAAACTAGGCAATATCAGCGCCAACTATGATGCGATTTTACCTAGTTCTGGGGTTAACAAGGATTAAGCCCGGTGATTAACTCAAGTTCAACTTTTATGCAATCGATTCTTAATATTTACTTTATTCATTAATTATTATCAATAAATTTAGGTAACTATGTAAACATTACAATTAGTACTGTATACTTCATGTAATATACATAAACATTATTATAAATTTAAATGGTCTAGTTATTCATATTTAGCTGTTAGTGCAAGTAATTTTAAACAGCAAACATAACTTTTACTGTTTAAGACTTTATCTTTAGTATGCCTATAACACGTGCCATTGGACAAGCGCATTCGTTCATCTTAATTTTCAAACTATCTAGAATTAGTGTTATACAGGGTGTTTCTTAAATATTGCGAAAGATTTGGTAGGTGATTCCTTATCGAAAATGAAGGGGGCTATTTTATATAAAATTTTTTCCTAAGACGTCTCCTTTCGGAGTTAACCCCCCCCCCTAAAGGGAAGCGGTAAAATTAGGTTTTTATTTTATTTCTTAAATTTGGATATATGTAGGAGAATGATATTTGGCACATGTTATATACTTATTAAAAGGTTTCCCATAGTAATATTTTTAATCATCTCCCACCTTCACAGGGGGCTGAAAAGTGCGACCCCTCTTGGGTTTTTAATAAGAACTTTTTTTATTTTTTCTCGTAAAATCTACCCTTTTTGAGTAAAAAATAAAATAAGTAAACATGAACCATCAATAATTATTCCAATATAAAACGATTCATTTTGGTGGTTGCCATGGTTTGTTTATGTTCATGTTGGATAGAATTGACGGGCGGTTTAGCGTTGTCGCCGCGTACCCTTCACTTCTATCCAACATGAACATAAACTAATCATGGCAAACACCAAAATGAATCGTTTTTTATTGGAATAATTGATGGTTTACGTTTACTTATTTTATTTTTTACTTAAAAACTGTAGGTTTTACGAGAAAAGTTAAAGAATATATAAAGTTTCTAAAAAAATCAGGCTTTAATTTTTTTTTTAAATTAGATAAGTTTAACCCACCAAAAAGTTCTGATAAAAATACCAACAGGGGTCGCACTTTTCAGCCTTTTGTAGAGGTGGGAGATAATTAAAAATATTACTATGGGAAACCTTTTAATAAGTATAAAACATCTGCCAAATATCATTCTCCTATTTGAGAAATAAAATAAAAACCTAATTTTACCGCCCCTCTTTAGGGTTTTTTTTTTTTTTAATGAAAGACCCCTCTTAATTTTTGATAAGGAATCACCTCCAGATTTTTTTCGCAATATTTAAGAAGCACCCTGTATACAAGAGTTCGCAGAATGAATGCGCCCCATACTCGTTATCATTGATAATAATTTTCGGGATATGTGAAGCTGAATGTCTTCCTTTAGTTAAATTTTGGATAGTCTGACAGTATTTTTTAACCTCGGTAGCATTATATTTCCTAAAAATAATTTAATATTTTGAAGACCTATGAAACGACCTAATTGTTTGTTTCAATATACACAAATTAATCAAATAACTTTACAATTATACAAATAAGTAATTATAATATTGATACAAAAATTGGATGTACCTAGGTTTGTTTCAATTTAACATGATATTATTTAAATACATGTAGCCCTATAATAATCGTCTATTTCGATCAACATATGCATTAAGGTGTAAACTGTACAAAACGTTCTTTGCCGAAATATTTCCAAAGAAAAGATGTATGGACATGTTTTATCGTAGATCTTTCTTAAACTGGTTGAAGCTAAAAAGAAAAGCATACTAAATAAATAAAACTAGAACTTTGGATACATTGACCTACGTTAAAAATGGTTAATAAAAAATATTTATCTTATATCACATGAGAATGGATTGACTACAGCCATTTAATAGTTTTAAAGTCAAGGACCAACGGCTATGACCTGACAAAAATATTGAAGAATGTAAATAGTGATTATAATTTGAATCATATCAGATAGTGATCAAATAACGTATCAAACGCTTGTCGTTAATTTCATTTTATTGTTTATCGGATTATTCACATAAATACAAACCTCACGTTGTAAACAATCAAATTTCAATCCTAATCCTAATATTATTTTATATGGTTTGAATGTTGTCAGAATCACTGAATGTTATTCAATTACCAGTACAGTTATTTCACTTTCTTTTAGATATTGTCATAATCATTTTGAGGCACTCTGTATAACATAAACATAACAGGTGTAAATGAAACCTGATTCATCACTTTCTTTTCATTATTTATTATTGAAAACACGTGGATAAGAAGCTACGCATTAAAAGTATTTATATTAGTATGCCGTATTGGTTTTATTGAAAATAGTTGTAATTTTTTAACTCATTGATTTGCTTTAAACGTTATTTTTAAATAATTATTTGAGATAACGCTTAACAAAAAATATTTTGTGAAAACTTATAATTAACGAACATTTTATGAAATTCTTTTCTAAGCTATTGTAAAGCGGTTTTTGTTTTTTTAATCAATGAATGAAAATATAGAAGCTTTAATGAAGGGGGCAAAATTTTCTCTACAAGGGCCACATAGAAATCTGTACGGTGTCTAGCCCGCATGTGACAAAAATCTAAATGTACTAAATAATGAACTCTATTTATTACACAAAAATACATTTATTAATCGTACAACTGAATAACTTTAGTTCATAAAAAATGATGATAATATGAATCAACGATACAATAATTCATAAGTGATATTATTCCAATAACGTGACACTCTGCAAGTCTGCACTTTAAATGATCGTTTTATAATCTGTTTACCACATTTAAAAGTTGGTTTTAAAAATCGATTTTTTTTTAACAGGTTAAAAAACTGATTTCATAATCGGTTTAAGGTATTTGTTGTAGTAATAAACTCGTTCGTATTTAATAGACTAGTGTTTATCAACTTTTTACTCTGAGAACCCCTTCCCAAATTAAAAGCTCACAGAGCACCCCAATTAATTGTTTTTTAAACAATATTTTTGTTTTCTTAGCCAGGCAAATACATTTGGGTGAATTGCGAACACTGTAAAAAGGCACGGAGGCCCCTTTAAAAGAATTCAGGGACCCCCCAGAGGTCTGCGAACCACAGGTCTAGACAAATATTGAGACATTGATATTTTATAATAAAATGAAAGAATACAGATGCAAACTTTTAAATCACTTTAATCCATCTGTTAGGTAGTTTTTAAAAACTCTCTCTCGAGAAAATTTTGGCGGTTTGTTACGAAAGAAAGCTTTCAAATGCATTTAATGAACTAATTAATAAAATACTTTGTACAGATCAGTTTAGGGGTAATCTAACGGCGGCATATCAGGTGAATACGGATGGTGATACATGAGATCTCAACCAAACTTAAGCAAAATTTGCGTAGTGGCCAATGCTATGCGCTATAGTGTTATTGGGGTAAAACATAACGCTTTTTTTCTGTCAATTATCATCGTTTTTTTTGTAATAGCAGTATTGTTGGATTCCTATCTAAAAGCTTATAGCAGATGACGCCATGCCAATTCCATCAAATACAGTATACATTGTCGTGGATGTTGATTGCGCGAACAATTTTTTTACGTATGATGTGTTTCGTTTTACAGAACCTATTTTCTTTATTAGTTATTCTCTTTTATATCGGATCATGTTGATTGCGTTTTTGAAGTGAATCACAAGAGGATGTTCGAGAACGGTAAGTGTAATTCTTAATTAATGCCACACTTTTATCATCAGCAATTTCAGAAGATCTTCCAGATCTTGTCGTACCTTTTAAGAAAAAGTCGTAGGCACTAAACTTTGGAAGTCTTCGTACATCAAAAGCAGATTTCTTGCAAGCACCGCAAATCTTGTTTTTTGTAGCCCTAACATTTTTTCTATTTGAAAATAACAAGAAATATTGGGTCGAAAATGTACCTTGTTAAACATTTATAAATTTAATTTTTACAGCGTTAATTTTAAAGTCACTGCCATAACACTTTAAAAAGACTATAGGCAATCGTACAAGATATTTTGGCTTAGAATAAAGATGTGTTTTTTGATCAGTAACGAAAACACGAAAAAACTTTGTTTAACCCAATACTTTATAGCTTTTTGAACAACAACTGTTTTAAAATTAACGATGGAGATTTCAGTTTAGTTCCTTGGTTTGGGGTGACTGCATAGTAACGTTTTTTTTTACAATAGGGCAAATTTTTGTACAAAAAAATTGCAAGTTTTTTCTGAGAAACAAGAAGTGCAAAAAATTGTCAACACGTTTAATTAAAAGCTTCATTCTTAATTAACGAAACAATACAGAGTTTCACACGCTTAGTCAATTAATAAAAGAAAACAGTTGTGAACTGTTTCGTTTACACTCGGTACATAAGATTTCCTAATTATTATTTGATTAATTTAACCAACTAAACAAAAGGAATATAAATAAGCATTGTTGAAAGACTAGTCCCATATTCGTCATTGTTACGTGTTTGTTGACCTACTATGGTATGTACGTATGTACGTACTATGCAATGTGTTCATTTGAATAGGGATTAATTGTTCCATTAATCAACCACATGTTTCAACGCTTTACCATTAGGTTATGATAGCTCATAAACGTTTGCCAATAATTTTTCCATCAATTACCATTGAAGGTTTATAAAGAAAACCGTAATAATCTAACACATATTTCAGTATAACTGAATTAATAAACTTATGTTTGTGCAAATACCTCAAAGCAGACAGCGTGAATAATTTTGTGTTTATTACGAAACTCGAAGTTAAGTAAATTATTGTATTTATAATTACTTAGATTGAGGCGAATGTAATGCGTTATGGGAATTAAAAAATTGTTTTTCGCAATATTGAAGTGTATTGCTTGCCTTGCATAAAATTACAAAATAGCGATGAAATATTTCAAAATAATACTTAAATATTAAATTCGATCGTTTTTGTGAGGCCGTTGCAAATCAGTTTGCTTGTTCCACCTTCATGTAAATGTTGACGATGTTGGTGTTTGACTAAACAAACAGATGTATAAACGCACCGCCATTAGGAAACAATCGCTAATAATTGTTTGTTGAGAATTTAACAATAAAGTTGTCCGTGGTATACATAGTAAGTAGGGCATTTAAATGCAAGTTTAAACTGATTGATATGATCAAAGTTTTTCTATAATAAGTAAGTCTACATATCTTAAAACTCAAATAAAAAAAATATATAAATGTAAATAATTTATTACTAAAATTTTACTTTACTTTATCAAAAAAAATATATACCTATTATAGATTATAGGCGTTTCTGTGGATGTTCGAACTGAAGTTATTCCTTGCGAAAGATATTTTTCGTAAAATGATAAACTCATTTACTGTTGTATAGGCAACATCTTATACTTCAAATATTAGTACCTAATTCTTAAATTATGAATTTTTAACTAATAAGTGATTCATTTTAAATATGAATACAGAGTGTCCCAAATTTGCGATTTAACATGAGGATTTCGTTTACCTTAAGAGCTAAAAAATCGGCTGAATTGGGACAAAGCTGCGAAATTTGGTGCTAAATTCAAAACTTGAAAAAAATGTATTATGGCCTTCTTAGTTCAGAAGTTATTCCTTTGTTTTTAGAGATAGATAAAAAATAAAAATTCTTTCTTAAAGCAACTTCCTTCCCTATGTTCAGTCTTGAATTTGTGATACTCTGCAAGCATAAATCAACCTAAAAATTGTATTAATTTTCTCTAATAAAAATTCTTAAAAATAAGGAATATATAAATTAAACATATTTATTTAGACTTGAAAGCATGGGCGTCCTCAGAAAATTATCCAAGAGGGGGCAAGGCTTGCAAACAAAATTGCACTAAATGATCAGGAATGTAGTAAAATAAAGCTTTAGCCAACTTTTAACTTGACCCTCTTTTATTTGGTCAGTAATAGAGTACTCGATTCCAGAGGGGCGGGAAGTGTCTGGCTTGCCCTCCCCTGTGGCCGCCCATGCTTGAATGCATAATTGCTTAATAAATATCATAAATATGAATATAACCTACTAACAAAAGACGAAATTTTTGTATTAGATTTTTTTCAAACAGAGAATCTAATACAAAAATAATAATAAAATAAAATAATATGAGTGATTTTTTAATAAACCTTAATATATTTATAGTTAAACGGTTGTTTGGGGATTTAAAATTAAATAATATTAGAAGAAAATAAAAGTTTTTTAAGCTTTTTACGAAGAGAAGGGAGCCACGAAACGGGCCTAGTATAAAAAATTGCAAGTAATGAGTTAAGTAATACTAAACGTATTTGTATAACATTTAAAATGGATCGTTTAAAATAATTCAAAGGTTTTAAGCTACATACATTTTTGTGAAAAAAAAAGAACTGTACACGCAAGCATGTATTTTTTGTTTTAATTTTAACACAACGTTTAAATAGGTACAGAAAATATTCAATGAAAGGAATTCAAGTTTCCTTGTACCTAACGTAATTATAGAAAAATGTAATATAAAATAAACCGCATACCCTTCCGTTCTCTTAAAAAAAAATACCATTTGTAATGTATTTAAATGAACTTTTGAATAACTTAAGAACACAATTCTCTCGAATGATTATAATTATAAAAAAAATTAACTGCAGTTAATAATTTTACTTAACATACCGGTAGTTGTAGTTTAACCACTATTTTCTAACCTCAAAAAAATCAAAATATTAGCGTGATTTTATCCTATTTTATTTATATAACAATATTTAAACTTGCAAAAATGCAGATTGCTAAGATAGGTGTGAGATTTACTTTCAAACAACTACGAACCTTTTCTCGATGGTAAATAATATATTTCATGTATTTTGCATTTTATTAACCCAACTTTTTTTAGTACGACTCTTAGTCAAAATGTAGAATCGCAAATGCCTACCGAAAAGTTAACAATGCCACCACCATCCAATGTTGACCGACCAGCATCACCAAAAATAGAAAAACTTGTTGGAGAAATTTCAAACCTTACACTGATCGAAGTTTCAGAACTTAGTGGACTTCTCAAGAAAAGGTTAAACCTACCAGATGCTCCTATTATGCCCATGGGATTTGCTGCAGCAGCACCTGCGCAAGCTGATGACGAAGAAGAAGCGGCCCCACAAAAAGTTAAATCTTCGTTTACGGTTAAATTAATGAAATATGATGACAAACAGAAAGTAGCGCTAATTAAAGAAATAAAAGCTTTAGTGGAAGGAATGAATTTAGTGCAAGCTAAAAAGTTTGTGGAAAGTGCACCAACGGTAGTTAAAGCAGATATAGCAAAAGATGAAGCAGAGAAGTTAAAAGAAGCGTTAACGAAAGTTGGTGCAGAAATACAAATTGAGTAATTATGAACTGAGTAGTTTAATATTAGTTGTGTGTTAAATATGATTTTTACAAGTTATTACAAAATAAATGATTTAAGTTAATTGTATCCTGTTTCAATCTATTTTTAAACATTTGAAAAGATTGCTGAGGAACGTTTTTTATGTAAGGAGAAAGGAACAAAATATTATATATACATCTTGCTCAAGTCATCCAAATCAGTTGTAGTATCTTATGGGTCGTTATATTAAAGTTGCAAGAATAATACCAAAAATATAAGTTTTACCAAAATCTTTGACGGAATTAACAAAATTGTATTATTATATTGTAAAAATTCACTTATATTTATTATTTTAATAAAGTATAAATGTAAGAAACTACAATAGTTATATGGTTAGATACTTGTTACGCTATAAATATCACCCAAACTGATTTGATTTTTATTAATAATTATATTGAAATTTATTGAAAAATATACCTTTTTCAGTACTTTATTTTAATATTTGAGCCAGTCACAGGCCAAATCAATTAACTCCATTTTTTGATTTTCTATTAAAATTGAAGTGCCAAAGCACTTCTGATGCATAACTTGTTATATTTAAAATAAATTTACTTAACAATTCGGCTTATTACCACTGTCAATTTTTTTTGCCCAAAAATAAACAATTTTTTACAGAACTATTATTTTTGTTATATACTATTTTATTTATTTTTTACTGTGTCACATAAAGGATACACCTATAATAATACATTCTACAATGTTTATTTAAATCAAAAATTAAAAGAGGGTTTTAAAACGAGTGTGTTGATACAGAAAAGGGGCGCAAATACAAAGAGGTTGAGAAACACTGGTACCTACACACTGAAATGAATTGAGATTAGTGTTTTCATACAATTTTAAAAACTGTATAGCTAAATACATATCTGTTTAAAAATTGTTTAGTTATGTTAATAGTAGTCAATTAGCTTTATTGGTTTAAATTATACCTACGTGGTAGAATAAATCTGTGAATTTAAAAAAAAATATTCATGCGATATTGATTATAATTTAAAAATTTGGATATCATAAACCCCTTATGGACAGCAATTAAAAATTAAGCAAACTCGTTCATTTTACCAATTTGCAATATTGGTATAAAAAAAAATATTTGGAAACTGGAAGATTTTACAGTGTTACATCATTTTTTTTTTAAATTTCTGTTTTAATTTTTTATTTATTGATACTGATAACCATATTTCACAGGAACAATATTTATGGACCATGAATAAAACCTGATTATTTCTTTAAGTACAATAAAAAGTGTAAAATGTATGTAAATTGGTTAATTTATTTATTAAAAATGTATCTAATAATTACAATACATTATTGTAATTGTAATTGTAATTAATTTTTAATCTACAGACCTAGCAGGCCCATAGGCCAGCAGTTTCGTTTCTAACAAGAAAGTTTCTTGGAAAACAAAGTTAAATTATATGTGATGTGCTGGGAAATTTCAAGAGCTGTCAAATAACATGAAACGTAAAAAAATATAATCGGATATTTTAAAAACTGGATTTATTAAAATCAACTTTTTATTTTAAATAAGACTCCAAAAAAAATTCAATAAACAAAGCTCTATATCTACAAATAAAGCAGGTACGCTGCTAAAAAGTTACAATTAATTAGCTTCAACCAAATTAAAATTTGTATTATAAGTTTGTCTTTAGAGAGCTCATTTTTATTGATAATTTTGTGAAATCTTATCAATGAAGCTTAAATATACAGGGTGTGCCAGATATCATTACTGTCACAATTATATCATTTGATTTAGACAATAACCCAACAACCTTATTGTGTAATATTAACTGATAGAAAATGTGGCATAGAAACTCACAAAATTTGTATAAATATTGAAAAGACGTTATTTTTTTATTTTCAAATGACACTGGTGTAGTTTAAAGTCAAAATAAGATAAATATTTTTATTTTTCCAGTCATCTTAATACTTTAATAACTTGTATAATGATTTTTTCGAGATTTTTTTGGTATTTAAAGTTTAATAGTTCAATAAATTTTGTACTAGTACGTTAAGCAAAAACTTCGCTTTTATGGCTTCCTGACATTTAATTGTTAAATGTTTAGATTATTGAAAAGCTAGGAGCATTTAATATTTGTTTTTAAAATTAAATCATATTAATGTCATTTGAAAATGAAATGGTAAAAACACTTTTAAATAAACATCAAAATTTTGAATGTATATTAAGCAATTTTATGCAGTAACCTATTGGGTTTGTTGGAAATATAGTAGTTGAGAACGCACTAGATATTGGAGGTGGTAATGACTTTTGGAGCACTTTGTGTAACTGAACAAACAATATTTTGTTTAGATTTGCATTATTTTAATAAGCTTATAGAACCTAGTTCTGGTATTGAGAAGCATTGTTCTATTAATTATTAAAGATATCAAAAAAATTGTATGCTCAACACAATTTGTGTTGTGTAATACAAACATAATTTTTGAAATTAATGGATCAATATAGCTGTTAATAAACATAACTGCATCACTTTAATGTTGTAATATTATATTTTTATTGCAAATCAAGGCAATCTGTTTAAATTTTAATGATAAACCCGTCAGTATAATGAAGTGTTGCTTATTTCTAAGTATCTCGTGAATTAAAAGAAACTATTCAAAGTTTTGAACGAAGTTTTTTTCTTTTAAAATAGTGTAGTGCTTAAAATTATCGAAATATTTTTCTGTGTAAATATAGTGCCAAATTAATGTTAATTAATTTTGCATTATAATTTTACTATTAAAACAACGTGTCTGCGTTTACACTCTACGGGTGAGATTAGATAAGAAGTCGACAGTACAAGAGAGATAAATCATTCATAAACCAGTTGTAAAACAAATGGTTGTACCTTGGAACCATTACATATAAAACAACTGCAAAATATACGTGCAGAAGATAAAGATTTACTACAATTTAGTACTAAAATTAAAACAAAATTATTGCAACTTACCCTAAAGACATCGTACTATTGTGTCTAGCACCAAGAATCTAGAAGAATGGTTGCCTATAACCAGGAGTTTATATAATAAAATATTAATGGTATTATCATACGAATACATGCTTTCATTTTAAAGTTTCTTGACCTTAACATGTGTGTAAACAGACAACTTATTAATATTGATTTAAATCAATAATATTAGTCGGAATTCTGATAAAAAATGAACAGTTTTAGACAGTGATTAATTTAAGTAATATCACGTATTAATTTAAAAGTTAACATATTTTAGTTTTTTATTAATTTAAATTAAAAAGTCGAATAAAAAAAAAATGCAATTGGCATTTAAAAATTTTTGAAAAACATTTGCTGCAAAATAATAATGTTCATAAAAACAAAAATATGTTAATATTTTCAACAAATAGTTTGTTTAAAAAAAAAATGTATTGAAATGAAATCGAATATGAACGTAATAAGAATTTGTAAAGTTTGATTTTTGTATTAACTGATACGTCTTATTTTTTATTGGTAATAAAGTAATTTTAAATAATAAAAAAGTAAAATTAATTTTAAAAAATGTGAAAAGTGCGTTTAACTATGGAGCAAACTGCTTATATTCGAATTTTAGATGATGGTAGGTACTACCTTTAATATAAATAAAAGTGCATGAAAATTGAATTATAAGCTTTATAGTTTATTTTGTTGTTTACTGCTATTCATTGTTTATTTACATTCACGTTGTTATCTTAAATTTAATACATTGCAGTCTAAAACGTAAGTTAATCAAAACCTTGAGCTGTTTTTTTCAGGGTAACCTTTATTTTTAAAAAATTGCTGATTAAAAGATGTTTTTCTACTCATGTATATGAAAATTGTCATTTTCCCATTGCCTACTCTACATGAAAGTTTTACTTTCGTCTCTAGTGGCGACATACAGAGTGGACAAAAAGTAACGTAACGGATCAATATCTCGTCTTGTGGCAACTTTACAAAAAAAAGTTTCGAATAAAAGTTGTTTGTGGTAGTTTACTACATAACCTTAAATTATTTTCAACTATACACAGTGTTTTGTTTTTGTGCACCAATACACCACTTTGTTTTCTTAAACAGAACACCCTGTATATTTTGCGCTTTTTAGATGCAGAATTAAATTGTCTTTCAAAATGTATAGGATTTTATATGTCTAAAATCAGTTGTTTTTGAGTTATTTAAGTTTTTATGAAAATTTTGACAGAAACAGGAAAATATTGATATTTCACAACATAGCAATTTCAGAACGAATTTAGTGATTAGTCCGCTTTGAATATATCTCGATCATTTGTTTTAAATGTTAAATAACGTTCTAAGTTCATGTTTAAGCTATATGTTTACCTGATTATAAATTAGTTTAATAAAAACAATAAAATCAAAATTGTTTAATCGACATAAAAGAGTTTCTTTTTTAGGCTAATGTGACGAAAATACATACCTTCTAAGAATACATATTGTATGATTAGTTTTTGCAATATACCTAAAATTGCACCCCTAGTATTAAAGAACTAATAATATTATTACTATTAACTATCAACTGCTCTTATAAACAGAACATTTTAGTAACATGACATCGATTAGTTATCTGTTCATTAAAATATACGATTTTGTAGTAGCTCATGTAGAACTATTTTCGTAAATAAATCATTTTTATGATACTATATTATTACAAATTGAATTGTGAAAACCGCATGTTGCAACGTTTACCCAATTAAAAGGTGGACGAAAACCCTTATTTATTTAATTTAATAAACAATGTTAAATATGTTATTTTATTATTTAATAAGGTGTTCGAGTTGTCTTTTTTCTTCTATTTGACAGTACCCAAGCCTATTATAAAAAGTTGATATGACATTCCGCCACTTCTCATCTGAAATCTGTTCGGTTGTCACTATTATTCGATTTCTAAGATCAAATAAATTTTCTGATTTTGCTTTATATACGTTATTTTTGAGGTATCCCCACAAAAAGTAGTCCAAAGGTGACAAATCTGAAAAGCGTGGTGGCCATTCAATTGTACCTCGCCTTCCTATCCCCCTCTTTTTTGTCAAAGGTCACGTGTTTTTTCCGCTCGCGCGGAGACTGCTATAGGGGGTTTGACCCCCTCTTCAGTCGTTAGAGGTACAAGGATAATAGGTAGCGATGTGGATAGTCAAGGATGGGTAAGGATAGGTGGAAGTACTGCCACAGCATTTGCCTTAACCATAGAGGAAACCACCTGAAACCTCTACAATGACAGTCGGCCCTGGGAATCGAACCCAGGACCTCCCGATTACAAGTTAGGTTGTTTTACAAACCAGCCACCAAGCTCGGTCTCTTTTATGTGGATTAATGTAATGATATGGGACACGACTGCATATGCAGCCAATTTGATGTACTGGGATATGACTGTATACAGGGTGTTTCTTAAATATTGCGAAAGCATTCGGGTGGTGATTCCTCATCGAAAATTAAGGAAGTCTTTTATGTAAAATGTTTTCCTTAGACGTCTCCTTTTGGAGTTACACCCCCTAAAGGGGAGCGGTAAAATTAGGTTTTTAAGTATTTTATTTCTCAAATTTGGATAAACGTAGGAGAATGATATTTGGTAGATGTTTTATACTCATTCAAAGGTTTCCCATAGTAATATTTTTAATCATCTCCCACCTTCACAGGGGGCTAAAAAGTGCGACCCCTATTGGTTTTTTAATCAGAACTGTTTGGAGAGTTAAAATGTTGCAAATTTTGTCGTAAAACCTACAGTTTTTGAGTAAAAAATATAAAAAGTAAGCATGCACCATAAAATATTTCAATATAAGTAAAACGATTTATTTCGGTGGTTACTGGTTACCATTTACCATGGTTTGTTTATGTTCATATTGGATAGAATTGACGGGTGTAATATATTTTGACGTTTACGCGGCGACAACGCGCCAACGACCGTCATTTCTACCCAATATGAACATAAACAAACCATGGTAACCACCAAAATGAATCGTTTTATATTGGAATATTTAATGGTGCATGTTCACTTAATTTTTTTTACTCAAAAATTGTTGGTTTTACGAAAAAGGTTAAAGAATAAAAAAAGTTTATTAATAAAACAAGAATATAAATAAAACAAGCTTTCAAAGAAAATATGTTTAATTGCAAAATTTTGACCCTCCATAAAAGTTTTAATAAAAAAACCAACAGGGGTCGCCAGAGACGGTCCTAGGGTTGGCGGGGCCGTATGCGAAAATAAATGCGGGGCCGGATATTTTGATAAAGGGCCGTTAAAGTAAAATGTTACAAAAAAAACTGAAAAAACAGGCTGGTGACCTAAAAAAAAAAACTCTCCGCCCTTAGCGGGATCCTAGCGCGGGGCCGGCCTTCCGTGTGCGTGTGTGCAGATCCCGCCCTCTAGGCATTCATATCTTGAATGAGGGCGAGCAACCTGTTTTTTATTTTCGCATACGGTCCCGCAAACCCTAAACGTCCAGCGCGGGGCCGGTCTAGTCGCGGGCCGTGTGCGGTGCACACTCTGCACACCCCTATATCCGGCCCTGGGGGTCGCACTTTACAGCCCCCTGTGAAGGTGAAAGCGATTGAAAATATAAAATATCTACCAAATATCAATCTCCTACATTTATCCAAATTTGAGAAATAAAATAAAAACCTAATTTTACCGCTCCCCTTTACGGGAGTGTAACTCCGAAAGGAGACGTCAAAGGAAAAAAAATTATATGAAAGACCCCCCTTAATTTTCGATCAAGAATCACCTACCGAATTATTTCGCAATATTTAAGAAACACCCTATATACAGCGATTATTAAAACAAAAAATAGATTGTACCTCGTTCTTACAAATTACATTATGCATATAAATTTATAATATAAACTCGTAGATATTCGTATTACATGGCGAATTTAATTGTAAAATGGCACGGTCTTACTTCTTAGCCGACCCATTGTTAAGTTAGACTACGCTAAATAAATTCAAAACATTTTTATTATAAACGATTTCGCAATGTCATTTACCAACGAATTTTTAATTGATCAAAGCTTGTGGATATTTTAAATTATAAACTGCAAATTGTCTACAAATAATAAGTTAATTCTAAATTATATGTAGTTACATTATTTATCTTGTCATTTTTTTCCCGATAATGGACTTACATCACTTTCATAATAAACAATCCAAATTTACCATGTGCTACGTTATTTGTGTATGTTTTTCAAAAATATACCTTTGTTAAACAACATTAGTAAAAAGTGGATAATAATATCACAAACAAAACATTTATATGGTTGTGAAAACAAGGTAAAACTCCGCACCTATATTTACGTTTCGCAAATTAAATTTATCGGTAAACGTAGTTGTTACTTACATGTTGATACTTTATTTATTGACAAATATTGTTAAATAAGTTCTGTGAAACAACCATTACAATTCCTTAAATGTTACATTAAGCCAAATTTACAAGTTTCATGAACGTCAAAAATTAACTAGCTCTCCGTTGCCCGTAACGTAATTCGTGCTGTGGGAAAAAGGAAAATCAATATTGGTACAGCCAGTCCTCAGCATCTCTTAGGTCTTTGCGCAGTTTGGCTCAATTTGTACCGCTACGCCGACGATGTTCTTTTGTTTATTTGTTACAGTTTAATATGAAATAGTTATAAAGTCAGTATATATTGGACCGATACCTAATTATCGAAATTAAAAAGTGAATTAAGGCAATTAACATTAATTTCAAAATTCTGTCTGTTGATGCAAAAATTACCTAGTTCGGATTTGGTGTGTTTTCAGGCTTGGTTTATTAGTTATTTAAAACTTATATTATGTATAATAATGTGTTGACGTGTTCGTAAATTCGACAATAAAGAAAAAAAAATGACGGTAATCGGATGCATTTGTTACTTGTTTATTGTCAAATATGTACTAACAGTAAGTTGTAACATAGGAAAATATTTCAGTTATCAATTCTACGCTCAACAATAATTGTTGGCATTAACAATATGCAATTGTTTTTAACATTGCGTTCAGGGATTTATTAACCATGCATTGGTGAAAAAACAAAAGCAATATTTAAAATTTTAAATACGCTTAAGTCCTATTTAAGAATAATATTTTAATGTAGAAAGTTTTAAAATACAAATTTAATTATACCTTCTATTAATAAATAATATTTCGAATTTGAAATTGTTACGACAGCTGTAAATGGGCGTTAGCCGTTTAAAAAAAATGTATTTGAAGTTACTAAATGTTTATTTTTCCATAATTTGAAACGAGCAACTTTGTAATTTAGCTTATCGTAACGTCGGTAAATAATAAGTTTTAGTTTTGATTCAGTTTTTATTTTGATAATACGTCACTAACAAAGCTTTTAAAACTTATTAGTTTTTGAAATAATCATTGGATCTTAAATAAGGAGATATAATGAAATTTTTAATTAAATAAACAAGGACATTAGTCTTTTTTTAATTTCAAAAAAATATTGGAGTTAGCTTAAACTTATACAACATGTTTTTGTTATGAAATTAAGTAAATTATAGACTATTATACAGGGTTAGAACAAAGTTCTGGACGATCGATTACTTAGTCATTTTCAACCCTTTTTTAAAATTTGGCTTAAATATACGGTCAAACAAAAATTGATAATATTTTCAACTCTTTTGCATTGCTCGTTTAGCAAAAACTCATCTCAACCTAATTTTTTTAAATAAAACACACTGTATGTTTTTTCATTTTTGTATGCAGAATAGAAAACTACATTTAGAAACATCACCATGGGTTTTATTTGGAAGTAAAGTTTATAAAAAAATACAAGGAACTACTTAGTCTCAGTTTGTTTTCAAATTTTAATGTTGTTAATCATTAAAAACTGTTTTTAGAGAAAATCATCAAAATTTCAATTTATTCTGATTCTGTATTATTGCCATCTGCCATTATTAAAGTTTTTAATGATCAGCAACAATTAAATTTGTGCTAACAAACTGACAGTAGTCATATACAGTGTGTCCAAAAGGAATGGAATATGCTATATATCTCAGTAAATATCCACTTTAAGGAAAAATGTTTTGAATAAAAGTTGTTTGGTACTTAGTTTTCCACCATAAACAAAATTTAAATTTTTGGTTTTCGAATAACAAAAGCGCAATGAAAAACAATTTAATTTTTTTAAATGACAAGGTACCCCTTCATTATACTCATTTGATAGAGATTTTTTTTCTCTGTTCAATGATGGGGTCACCTTAAAAATTAAGTGTATGCTAAGAGGCCGGAGAATATCGAAAAATTAAAAGATCGTATTAGAGATCAGGTCTATTACACCTGAAATGGTTGGTAATGTTATTAACGGGTTTATTAACCGAGTTTATCATTGCCAAGCTGTAAATGTGTAAATGGTGCACAGTTTGAACACCTATTGTAGATTTCGTAAAAAAAACTTAGTTCTTATGATGTTTTTGTTAGAAATAAATACTAAACAATTAGAATAATTTGAGAGTAATTTTTGCGTTTTTCTCAAAAAGTTGCTTAAGTAAGGCTTCTTAAGTTTTGCATCATTAAAAAGAAAAAAATCTCTATTAAATGAGTATAATAACCCATGTCATTTAAAAAAATTTAATTGTTTTTCATTGCTCTTTTATTATTCGAAAACAAAAATTTTAAATTTCATCCTATGGTGGAAAACCAAGTACCGAACAGCTTTTATTCAAAACATTTTTCCCAAAAGTGGATATTTACATGCATATTCCATACATTTTAAACACACCGTATATTATGATTTTGTGTTAGTTAGTTTTTCCAGTTTTTTTATTAACTTTACTTTAAATAAAACTCTTGATGATTATGTTCCTGACTCGTAGGACACTAGATTTGAGCGATTTTTGAAATATTCGCAAGAGTAAAGTGCCCTTATTTTAAGAGATACAAAAAAAATTATTATAGGAAAGGGTTCTTTAGAATCCATAAATAAGCCTAGATTTAAATATTGACGGTCAAATTCAAATTTTTAATTTTTAAGAAATTTTTACATTCAAAAAGTCTGCAACAAATGGAAAAGTTTTTTATTATTGATTTTTCAGAAAATTGTATTCCTGATAAAAGTTGGTGCATAATGCATAGACTAAAATTAATTTAAAAAAAAGTTTAATAACAAAGTTATAGGACACTAGATTTTAGCGATTTTTGAAATATTCGCAAGAAGAAAGTGCTTAAAATTTCTTAAAAAATAAAAATTGGAACCGTCAAAATTTAAATCTAGCCTATTTTATAATAACTCTTTCCTATAAAATTTGTTTATATTTCTTAAAATAAGGGCACTTTAGTCTTGCGAATATTTCAGAATTCACTAAAATATAGTGTCCTATGACTTGTAATTAAACTTTTTTTCATCTTAAAATTAGTTTTAGATCATGCACCATTATCAGGAATTAAATTTTCTCAGAAATCAATAATAAAAAACTATTCCATTTGTTGCAGACTTTTTGAATGTCGCTGTATATTGAACTGGCTTTCATTTATTTTTAAAAATAGAAAACTCAAAATATAAATCTTTTTAAATGGAAAAATTTTGTTCTCCCACATTAAGTAATATCGACCTATATTACTACCAATAAAACAATGGCAGTTGGCGGGTTATCTCGGTTTTTGTAAGGTCAATAAAAAATGTATACACATTAATTTAAGTATGTAATAAAAAGTGCAATACGTAATTCGAATCATAAAGGAGAATTCAAAAAATTGATTTCATTTTATGTAGGTAATATGTTAAATTATAATGATAAAAAAAGTTTTTTATTAGGGAAGATATTAAATAGTATGTTTAAATTCAATTTTAGCTTGTATCAATTTGACTGTTCATTTTCCAAAACATCTAAATATCGTTACAAATTAAGTTATAATATCATGTAATTTTTGCTAATTTAATCAAATCTGTCAGTCTTACACCTAACAAAATCTCCATAATGGTCCGAATTTAGTGGTACTCCCTGTGCGATTTGATAACATTTTACAACATTGTTAACTTGTTATATTTAAGAATTATACATATATCAAACATATCATACGTGTTTGTTTAAGGCAGGGACCCGAACCGCAAAGAATAACGGTTCAGTTCCGGTTACCAGTTCGATAAATTTTAACTTCGGTTTACTTCCAGAATCACCGGTTTTTATTTTATAATGATTCTGTAACCGGTTCGGCGACAACGGTTTAGTTCCGTTTCAGGTTCAATGCTTATTTTGTTTTTAATAGGGAATTCTAAAAAGTGTACATTATTCAAATGTTTTTACGATGACGATGCCTATTATTAATAAATTGAACTGTCTAAAATTTTACCGGGCTGAAACTGGCAGCGGTTCTAGCAGCGAAACTCATTGAGAGCCAACATAGAGCGCGCATATAGTGTTCTATAAAATAACTTATTTCATTAAACACATACTGTATTTTGCCAATTTTTTTAGCCTGTAATGGGTAATTTGATATGAGGAACTCGAAAAAAAATATGCCAATGACGTCAGTGGCGTAGGGGCTTAAGCAGCCCCTTGTTTCATTTTATTTAATTATTGAATTAAATTTCTAACTTTTAAACTAATCACTGTATCAAAATGGTATTTTGGGATTATATGTAAATTGATTTGGTGAACTCGAAAAAAAATATGCCAATGACGTTACTGGCGTAGGGGCTTAAGCAGCCCCTTGTTTCATTTTATTTAATTATTGAATTAAATTTCTAACTTTTAAACTAATCACTGTATCAAAATGGTATTTTGAGTTTATATGTAAATTGATTTGGTGAACTCGAAAAAAAAAATGCCAATGACGTCAATGGCGTAGGGGCTTTAGCAGCCCCTTGTTTCATTTTATTTAATTATAGAATTAAATTTCTTACTTTTAAACTAATAACTGTATGAAAATGGCATTTTGGGTTTATATGTAAATTGATTTGGTGAACTCGAAAAAAAACATGCCAATGACGTCACTCGCGTAGGGGCTTTAGCAGTCCCCTGTTTCATTTTATTTAATTATAGAATTAAATTTCTAACGTTAAAACTAATCTGTGTCACTACAGTTTTTTTAATGATAATTAGTACATTTATTTGGTGAACATAACTTCAAATGTCACTAGAGGTTGCTAAATCATCTACGCCACTGACGTTACATGTATTACTTTGAACGTTAAAAATTTAATACTATCTTAAAATAAAATAAAATAGAATAGGATACTTTTGAAGCCCCTACGCCACTGACTTTATAAGCATAGTTTTATGTACATTTGTACATGTATAACATTGAACGTTAAATATTTAATATTATGTTAAAATAAAATGATATAGAACAGGATACTTTTAGAGCCCCTACGCCACTGACATTATAAGCATAGTTTTTTTTACGTTGCCTACACCTAATACATATTACCACAAAAAAAATTAAGATCCAACTTAAAAATTAAAAATTAAATTTTATAATTAAAGAAAATGAAGCTAGAGGCCCTAAGCCCCTGACGCCATTGAATTTTTTTTTTTGGAGTTCATCAAATTATTTACGTGTAAACCTCTAAAATGCTATTTTGATACAGTTATTAGTTTAAAAGTTAAAAATTTAATTCTATAATTAAATAAAATGAAACAGGGGACTGCTAAAGCCCCTACGCCAGTGACGTTATTGGCATGTTTTTTTTCGAGTTCACCAAATCAATTTACTTTTAATCCCAAAATGCCATTTTGATACAGTGATTAGTTTAAAAGTTAGAAATTTAATTCTATAATTAAATAAAATGAAACAGGGGACTGCTAAAGCCCCTACGCCAGTGACGTCATTGGCATATTTGTTTTCGAGTTCACCAAATCAATTTACATATAATTCCAAAATGCCATTTTGATACAGTGATTAGTTTAAAAGTTAGAAATTTAATTCTATAATTAAATAAAATGAAACAGGGGACTGCTAAAGCCCCTACGCCAGTGACGTCATTGGCATATTTTTTTTCGAGTTCACCAAATCAATGTACATATAAACCCAAAATACCATTTTCATACAGTGATTAGTTTAAAAGTTAGAAATTTAATTCTATAATTAAATAAAATGAAACAGGGGACTGCTAAAGCCCCTACGCCAGTGACGTTATTGGCATATTTTTTTTCGAGTTCACCAAATCAATTTACATATAATCCCAAAATGCCATTTTGATACAGTGATTAGTTTAAAAGTTAGAAATTTAATTCTATAATTAAATAAAATGAAACAAGGGCCTGCTAAAGCCCCTACGCCACTGACGTCATTGGCATATTTTTTTTCGAGTTCCTCATATCAAATTGCCCATTATAGACTAAAAAAAGTGACAAAATACAGTATGTGGTTAATGAAATAAGTTATTTTATAGAACATTATATGCGCGCTTTATGTTGGCTCTCAATGAGTTTCGCTGCTAGAACCGCTGCCAGTTTCAGCCCGGTAAAATTTTTCTATTTTTTGTCAAATGTAATCAAAATTACGAAAATAAAAACATACAATGTCATCAATAAAAATAATTGGTCCGAACAGTTGCGTGAACAGGTCGAAGCGGTTTGAACCGGTTCATACCACTCGGTTCTTTTCGATGTAGAGGTTTTGTGATTTTTCAACTAATAGGTTCACTTTCGGTTCACGGTTCATGAATAGAGCAACGGTTCGTCCCAGTTTTTGTTACAGTTCCGGTTCGGTTCGGGTCCCTGATTTTCCAAAGAAAAAAGCATAACAATATTTAAGCAGATTTCATATGTTATCAATAACCACTGAGGTACAAATTCATATTAAAAGTAATGTTGTGTCTCTATCAAAGACCTTGCCAACTAAATTGTTGTTGCGTATAAAAAGAGGCAGAAAATTTGTTACATCACTATCGTCTATTTCATATACCAGATAATTTCAACAGTTGGTTTTCAATAAACAGATTCAACGAATTCAATCTATTTAAACTGATAAATATTACTTTGGAGTTATATTCTTGGTACTAATTTACAGGAGTACTTCCGTGTAATTTAAAATTTATGTCCTTAACACACCTGCACCGTAGCTCCTTTTAGAAATCAATTATTAATTAGTATTCATAACTAACAATGTGACAGTTGCATATTGGGAATTGTTAACGTTAATGCAAATTTATTTTAAATAACCTTTTAACTACCGGATGAAGCTCATTCGGTCCTTAAACGTGTTTGTAAGTGAAGTTACATATTTGTGTTCAAACTGTGTGTTCCATTTTTTGATTATGAAAACAATAATAAAGCGGAAAAATCGCGTTTCATATTGAAAGTTTAATTAAAAATACAAGTTGTGCTAATTCATACAGTGTGAGCATTTTGGGGACTCAGTTTTGGGAACTTAAAATTACTTTTAAAACGAAAACAAATACTTACAGGGTGAGTTTTTTTTTTCGATGATTTCTATAGAAATCTTAGAAACTGTAAGAGATAAAGAAAAGGTTATGTGGGGTTAGTAGTGCAAAATTATAGGCCGAAATAAATGAGGTTTTCAAAACTTTAAAAAATTTCAAGGCTAGATTTTCACAAAAATGTCATATTAGTAATTTTTTTAAACCTATTTTTCTTGTTTCTTAAACTTGACAAAAAAAAACTTGGAAGACAAAAAGTTTTAGGTAATTTTAAGCTAGATAAGCTGATTTTGCTAGCGGTGTTCGTTTTTAAGATGTAGCGCAAACTTCATTTTTCTTTAATGGAAAGGATACCATCGTTTACTGCTTTTATTAAAAAACAATTGTTTATGGGTTTTTTTGTAGTACAACGGTCAATACAATTTTTTAACAGGCAAAAATGTATCAAATTTTAATTTTTAGGTATAAAAAATACACCGATAGCCATGATAGTAACACTAACAATTACAATATTTTTAGTGCTCTCTACGGTATAACTTATGTCCATTTGATAAAATTCACATCTCAAGAAAACGCTAATTTATGAAAATATTTGTCTATTTAAAGTCGTTTTTTTTTGTTTTGGCTTTGTGCCGTATGCCTTATTCACTTACTTAATCATATTGTCTTTCTATCTTGTGGTTCAAGGTGCCTTAAATGAACCTAATACATACTGTGGAAGTCGGTTAAAACGCGGGTTTGTGGGGGGTGTTACCAACCCGCGTTATACAGGGTGTTTCTTTAATATTGCAAAAAAAATCGGGAGGTGATTCCTTATCAAAAATTAAGTAGGGTCTTTCATAAAAAAAGTATTCTTAGACGTCTCCTTTCGGAGTTACACCCCCCTAAAGCGGAGCGGTAAAATTAGGTTTTTATTTCATTTCTCACATTTGGATGAACGTAGGAGAATGATATTTGGTAGATGTTTTGTGCTTATTGACAGGTTTCCCATAGTAATATTTTCAATCATCTTCCACCTTCACAGGAGGCTGAAAATTGCGACCCCTTTAAATCAGAACTTTTTGGTGGGTTAAAACTTTGCAATTTAAAATTATTTTTTTTGAAAGCTTGATTTATTTAGAAACTTTTTTATTATTTTGTTTTTCTCGAAAAACCTACAGTTTTTAAGTAAAAAATAAAATAGGTAATCATGAACCATCAAATATTCCAATATAAAACGATTCATTTTACCCCACCAAGAAGTTCTGATTTAAAAAAACCTGTTGGTTTCTTTTTCAGCCCCCTGTGAAGGTGGGAGATGATTGAAAATACTACTATGGGAAACCTTTTAATAAGTTTAAAACATGTACCACATTAATATCAATCTCCTACATTTATCCAAATTTAAGAAATAAAATAAAAACTTAATTTTACCGCTCCCCTTTAGGGGGATGTAACTCCGAAAGGAGACGTCTAAGGAAAAAATGTTATATGAAAGACCCCCTTTAATTTTTGATAAGGAATTGCCTTCAGATTTTTTTGCAATGCTTAAGAAACACCCTGTATAATAGCCGCGGTATAACCGAATTGTTGAAGATAATTAAATTTTAGTATAAACAACTTATTTTTACAATTCTATTTTTTATTTAGAAATTATAAAATAAAAATAAACTTTTTCACATATCAGCGAATACATACATTCAAAAACGAAAAAATTACAATTTACGATTATATTATTGTGTCCAATAAGTATTCCAACAACATTTCTAGTAATTTTTATTTGCCCCCACATCTTGTCTTTCACGCTGGGAGCGTCAACACACTAAAATCCGCGTTATAAAAGGCGCGTTATAACCGACTTCCACTGTACTTGCAAAAAGATGTAGAAACAGTTGACGTCAATCAGTGTAACGATTAAAATATTCATCAGTAGCTTTCGCGCTATTTGTTACATTATATGTGGCAGAATAACATTTCAAGTTTTTCGCTACTGTAAGTTTGGGTACCTTTGCTCTTCACGATAACATAACTGCACTACTGATAAAAGCGTTGTGTAGTTCATTATTTGAAGTTCGTACCAGTCTACACTATGTTAGCAATACAAACTACTTAGTTAGTATTTAATAATGCAGTGCAGAATACAATAAAATTTAAAAGGCTGAAACGCAAGGGTGGTATGATTCAGATCTTATTAACAAACTGTAAAAATGTTGTTTGCTCTGTGATTAAAAAAGGTTTTTTAAGTAAAAATTTAGGAGAAGATTGGCTAAAAATTTGTAGTCAAATTTTAATTTTGTTACCATGGTCAATTTTTTTCAAAAGTCATTGCTAATTTCAAAAATTTGTATTTAAAAAAATGCTAAATATTATCACCATTAACAAAACAATAAACGGAAAAAAAGAATTATTCTGTTTGTTAATCATGACTGTAGTTACACGATATGCCAGTTTCATTATTGAAAATGTTGATGAAGGTAAGTCATTTAACTATTCAGTGCTGGGTTAATGATGTATTAGTTACGTGTGTAGATATAAGGCAATTTAAAGTTTGTACTTAAGTATGGGACAAAGATAACTAATGTGGATGTGCCGAATTATCTACCTTAACAGTTTTAATTATTTTACAATAATATTAATTAAATTGCTTTCTACATATTTTTGTCGATTATATTATAAGCTGAAAAAAGAAGTTAATTTAAATTCAATAGTAAATTTGCACAAACGATAGATCAGAAATTGAGCCTCCAAAGGTACCCACATTAATAGTATTCGGAAAGGTCATTAAATGAAAATATCAAAAGAATCGTAATTTTATCCTTCAAATACCAACGGAAGTTACCCAAAGTTGGAATTTAGTATAGTTATTTGGACATTATACTTATTTTCTAATCAATGGTAATAGTTATTGTAGCTTATATCATACATTGCACTAACTAATTATAATGATTTAATTCGGTAAAATAAATCGTTTCCTAGTTATGGGTAAATAAACTGGCAGGAAGAGATAAAGCCCCTTCCCCATTGATATTTAATGTTGTACGAAAAAAACCATATTACTCTGTATTACAACGAGACTTTAAATGGACGGACACCGTAAAAAAAAACACTATGGCCCGATTGCACAACAGCTAAACCTGAGATTAACTTCGGGGTTACACCACGGTTACCTCTAGAACTATGCAAATCGCAGCATAATTGGCGCTGATATTGCCTGGTTTTAGAGATTGATATGTAAGTTAACACCAGTGTTGCGTTGTGCATCGGGCCTTATGTGTTTGGGAACTATAGTTCTGAAATTGTCACTTGAAAAAATTGTATTGAGTCAAAATTAACCGAAACCTAAACAGTGGAAACTTTTTATTTATAAAAAAAAGTTGGTTCATGAAAAAGTCACTAGGTTTATAATAATGACAAGCTATATTTTTGTGTCTAAAATATGTTTTAAGTTTACTATACCGGGTGATTCAGTTTGGCTGTCGCACCCCTATAACTTTGTAAGTATTGAGAATAACCCCAACAAACCTTAGGTATATATTTGAAATCAGCGAGAAATTCTCTATTAAGTGATGTGTTTTTGTTACCTCTACGATGACGTAGGTATGTCAAATCCGCGATAGGCAACTGTTTTTTTTTTAAATTACATAGTATACATTTTTGTTGTTGATTCGGATAGAGAATTTAATTCTGAATCCGACCATGTACTCAAAAAGTAAACATACATAAGAAAATTATCGAGAAAAATCAGTTGAAAGTTTATTCAAATCATAGCAAACAGTCTATTTAACATAAAAAAAACGTTCAAATATTAAAAATTATACGGTAACTATAAATGGAAATGTATTAAAAATAAATTTTTAATAAAAATAGACAAATAATAAACGCCGACATAAAAAATTAGATTTTAATGTATTCAAAATGACCGCCACTGCTGATTTTTCTCGCTTTTTTTTTGATGTATGCCTACTTTTTGAGTACATGGTCGGATTCAGAATTAAATTCTCTATCCGAATCAACAAAAAAATGTATACTATGTGATTTAAAAAAAAACAGTTGCCTATCGCGGATTTGACATACGTCATCGTAGAGGTAACAAATGCACATCACTTAATAGAGAATTTCTCGCTGATTTAAAATATATAAGGTTTGTTGGGGTTATTCTCAATACTTACAAAGTTATAGGGGTGCGACAGTAAAACTAAATTACCCGGTATACAGGGTGATTCAGTTTGACTGTCGCACCCCTATAACTTTGTTATTTTAAGAGGAAACCCCTAGAAACCTTATATTTTTATAAATCGTGGAAAATTCCCTATTGAAAGACTTTCAAATGTTTTTACTACGATGAAATTTGTCAGACTGTCAACTTTTTTTTTAATTGTATGGTAGGTATACTTTTCTTTATTGATTCTGATAGAGAATTCAATTCTGAATCCTATAGTGCATTAAAAAAATAAGCATACAATAAAAAGTTTTTGAGAAAAAAGGGTTTAAAAGTTATTTATTATTTTTCACAAAATCGTTGTATTTTAATAAAGACTAAAAAAAAAAAACACGATCGCTTTAGTAATTGACATTTTATAACTTGTATAATTGTGTTTTTTTATTTTTAGACGTAAACTATTTTGTGAAAATTAAATTGAACATGGACCTTTTGTCAATTTGCTTGTGTAAGAGTGTACTTCAGGCGTTTTAATTTAATCATCACAAAATCATGATTTTCCGTCGAAAAATAATAAAACAAAATTAGACAAGTTATAAACTGTCAATTACTAAAGCGATCGTGTTTTGTTTGTTCGAATTAAACGATTTTGTGAAAAATAACAAAAAACTGTTCCACTCATTTTTTTCAAATTTGTTTCAATGTATACTTTTTTTTAATGCACTATGGAATTTAATTCTTTATCAGAATCAATAAAAATAAGTATATCATGTTATTTCAAAAAAAAGTTAATCGCCAATCTGTCATATTACATCGAAGGGAAAAAAATTGAACGTCATTCGAAAGAGAGTTTTACACGATTTACAAAAATATGGGCTTTATCGGGGATTCCTCTTAAAATAACAAAGTTATAGGTGTGCTACAGTCAAACCGAATCACCCTGTATATAACTTTCACTTGCGAGGGTTAAACGATCAGTTTGGTAACAACAGTTATCAATTGTTAGTATCATGGATAACTAATTATCGTCGGAAAAGGGACAAAAAAGATATTGATTGGCGGAATTGGAGTTATCTGATGTTTCACTGGAAGGTGACTCCACTTGTCAACAATAATTTCTTTCCTCCTCTTTAGCTTCTGCCATTATCGCTCTTAAGTAAAAGTTATTTTCTTGTTAAATTTTGATTAATTTATGGATCAGTTTCGGAGCTGAGAACCGATTATTTCAACTTTAGTTAATTGCTATGAAAAAAATTGATTCCATATTCGTTCGATTCAGTATTCGTCGGTTTCTCAGAAACCGGATTAACGACAAATCTAAAGGTTCCATAAAGATTTGCACTATTATGTATCAAAAACAAGAAAAAAGGTTTGCCAATAAAACTAAAATTATATTTTGAAAACTTCATTTACTTCGGTTTGTATTTGTACTACTTGCGCTACTTAAACTTTTCCCTAATTATTACAATTTTTGTGGTCCTTATAGAAATAATGAAAAAATATCCACTCTTTTGTGTTTGTTGTGTATCGTTCTCTCTCATTTTTTAAGGTTTTATTATGAAAATAACAATAATATGGCCGTAATATTTTAACGTTAATGTGTTTTACTAAAGTTGAAATTCTCATAACTTGGCCCTTTTCAAGTGTTACTTGTTTCAGTAACTGATGCATCAGCATTTGTTGCAATGTTATTCATTACGATAATAGTGCTATTACTTTGCAAAATTAACAATTGCATTTGATAACTTAACGAAGTTGATAAAATATTTAATTGGCACAAAATATCGAACACAGTTAGAGACAGTCGCAAACTAGGTAATCGTTTCAAGAATGCGCTACTTGAGAAGATAAGAATACAGTACGAGAAAAATGGCCAATAATATATTGGGCATAATTTTCGATTAGATCTAATTATCGCTTTGTTATGAGAAGTGTGAATTTTGTGTTTAGTCTTAAATGTGACTTCGACGATGGATGTGAACAAGGAAAATGAAGCAGACCGCAATTGTGATAAAGGTATTACCTAGAATCGTTACAGAACTATAAGACGATGTTGTGTTAATGATTGGTTTGGGGTTTTTCCATTTTGAAAAGTATTTAGCTCAAATTTGTATTTAATTATTTATATTATTGTTGGTAATCGTACAATTGCGTTGGTGGTTATTTTTAACTAACATTTGTGTTATTATAAATAAATAGGTAAGTTGCTATTCACGTTGTCTAAATAAAATTTAAGTTACAGTTAGTTTAGTTCTGATTTTTTTTTAATTCTTTAATTTTGTAAATTGTAAAAACCAAATTTTACACTGTTAGGTTAATAATTTTCTTGTGTTCAAAATATTACGAGGTGATTGGAGGGTTAATGTATTACATAAAATAAAACATGAATTTTTTTTTGGAATGTCTGTACCCGCACTAATTTCTTTATACCGGGTGTAAATGAAGTGTGGTACACCCCCTTTTCTCCTTTAGTTTTAATTTTAGATAAATGAAATTTTAGGCATATGATATGTGCAAAAAACCGGGCCTTTTGAGCACATGCACACATTTGTTACACTTCCGGTTTCGCCGAAAATGATCCCAACTTTGTTATTTTAAATGGAACACCTTGTATATTTTTGCATTTTTGTAAAGAGAAAGCGATTTTGGATACAACTGCACTATTTTGGTTAATTTTTATAACCTAAAAAAAAAATAAACAAAATTTAATTTTTAATTAAAATTTAAAGAAATTGCAAATAAATTTAATTATGCACTTGCAGTGATGTAAGTGTGTCATATGACCGCGTCATGACAGTTTGTCATGACGGTCATGACGTCACGTCACAATTATTTTAAATGACCGTGACCATTCTAACTTCCAAAATTCAAAATGACAGTTTTTCTAACATCCAAAAATGACAGTTTTAAGTTTACATGGTGGTTGTCACTTGATTTGTGTTAATCTTAATTGCAATATCGTTAATAAAAATGTAAATACTACTATATAAAGTATTCTGAAAGTTGGTAAACACAATGCGGAGAAAAGGGAAGGTATTTTACTTTTTTGTACGTTATCCTGTAAGTTCGCAGCAAAAGGTAGCTACTTATGGTTGCCAATTTTGTAGAAAGAGATACGGATTACATGCCACTAGAATTGCAGAATATTTAATTACAACATGCACGAAATGCCCAGAGCATGTAAAATTAAAGTTGAAACGCAAATAAAAGTTTTATTTAAAAAAATTAGCTCTCAGCATAAGTATCCCATATGTCCATACAGGTTTTAAAATTTGCTCGTACAGCAAAAGTTTGTTATGTAGGGACAGCGATGAATGCCTCCCGATTAGCCAGTACATTTTTTTATATTTAATGCCTATTTCTTGCCTTTTTTTCTTGACATGAGCCTTCCAGCTCAGCTTAGCGTCCAATGTAATACATAAGTATTTTGCTGCGTTGGAGCATGGAATTGGTTTATTATTTAAGTTGATTGGTACATGTTCAATTCTCTTGTTGGTGAAATTGACATGTACTGACTTAATTCCATTTAACTTTATACGCCATGTTTTTGTCCAGTTGTTGATTTGATTGGCAGCTGCTTGTAATTTCTCGGATGATTCTATATTGTTTCTTCCTACTGCTAAAATAGCCGTGTCGTCAGCTATAGTATTGTTTTCTATCTTTGGAATATCACAAGTATACAATAGGTATAGGACCGGACTTAGTACGCTTCCTTGTGGAACTCCTGCTTTAATTTCTTTAAGTTCTGAATAAGATTCTTCTTGCTTTATTCTGAAGTGTCTCTCAGAGATTAAACATAAAGGTAATTGAAAAAAAAAAAAAACTAACTTTAAAGCATATATTAATTGTGTTACAAAACGTAATAAGTTTTTTAAAAACGTATTTACAATATCTTAGGAGGATAGTTAATTGGATGGGAGGAAGTTTTTCCGGACGCGTACCCATGCAAACTTATTCCATTATTTTCGTTAAAACCCTAATTTTTGGCCAGACATATCGTTAATAAACTGCGCGATAACTTTGTCAGAATTTTTTAATTTGTTAAATGTTGAACTTATAAGAGATCTAATATAAAAAGTCGTGTTTAAACAAAAGCACATTAATTTGTTTTTAAAACTAAAAAATAATTCTTTCAAATGCTTAGCAGCCAAATTTGGTTTTTTCAACAACAATGAAGTAAATAATTGTTTAGCCTAATCGGATAAACAAGTGATGAGCAATTTCTTTGTAAATTTAAATACGTCATTATGTGGAAATAATTTATGTTTATTTGCTTAATTAACATAAATTTAGCAGTAATAATTGGTTGTTTATAAGGTTGTTATTTTTTAGATTTTAGTGGATAAGTAATATGTATGAACCTATTAAAGAAAAGTTTTGAATTTAGAAAACTTAGATAACTAAGAATGGCTGTTTACTATTTAATTCGAATAATGTAAAAAATAAATTACATCTTGACTGTAGGCAGCACGCCTAAAAGAAAATGTTACGATAAGCCTAAACAAATTTTGGTACCGATTAGGTTTTTGATTTTTGCAAAAGTGTAAATAAGATTCATAATTTAAAAAAAAATGTATTTTAAAAATTCAATTTAATTTAAAGTACTTTTTTCGTATGAAATTGAAGAAATTCAGTCAAATCGCAATACGGTTTTTTAAATATTAAATTAAATTAAATTATATTTCAAAGATCTAGAATCTAGATAATCTAGAATACTTGGTGAATACATTTCGAAAACATACAATAATAAACATTGTGTAAAAACTCCTTTTTTTTCTCAAATGATTTGACACTTTAAATTTAAATTAAGTCAATAGTGATTATATCTTTTTAATACTCAATCGGTATGAAAATTAAAAGGATTAAACAACGGTAAAGGAAAATAGTTAAATTTCGTCATGATTTTCTTTGGAATTAATTAATGACTTTTTAAAAGGAGGGACCAATCCCTCAAATCCATTCTAACTTTTTACACACACTGTAATTTTGTGCGAAAATGTAGCAATTTAGTAATTAATGATCTGAACGAGTATTTTCAATTAGATGTTAAACCCTTCCATACAGTTTTTATTGTAGTTTTTTTGTTAATTTTTGAAAAGAACTCCCAGCAAACAAAGAAGTTGCATATTATTTATTTCATCTGTTTTTTATTCACTCTTTAGTATTTATATTACATCACATCTATTAGTACATACATCCATGAATTAAGAACAACTTCTTCTTCTCCTTCTCCTTCTCCTTCTCCTTCTCCTTCTTCTTCTCCTTCTCCTTCTCCTTCTCCTTCTCCTTCTCCTTCTCCTTCTCCTTCTCCTTCTTCTTCTCCTTCTCCTTCTCCTTCAGCTTCTCCTCCTTCTCCTTCTCCTTCTTCTCCTCCTTCTTCTCTTCCTCCTCCTCCTCCTCCTCCGTCTCCTCCTCCGTCTCCTCCTCCTTCTCCTTCTCCTCCTCCTCCTCCTTCTCCTTCTCTTTCTCCTTCTCCTTCTCCTTCTCCTTCTCCTTCTTCTTCTTATTCTTCTTCTCGACTCCTTTTGCCTTTTCAGGTTTCGTGTTCAGGGTCCATTTCTACCAAGCCCTTCTATCTTTTGCTAGTGTTTTCATTTCTTCTTGTGCTTTTCCTATTTCTGACCCCAATTCCCTTATTTGATTTATCCATTTTCTTCTTGGTCTCCCTCTTTGTTTTTTGGCTGGTTTTCCAATTATCATTATTTTTCTCGTGATTCTGTCAGGTTTCATTTTTACTATTTGGCCATACCAGTTTAGTTGTTTCTTTTTAATTTTTTTTATTATTGGTTCTTGTTTCTGTCCCATTTAGTTTTCCCCGCAATTTTTTTGAGGTGTCTCATTTCTATGGTGCTAATTTCAGCTTCGTCTTTTTTTCTTAGTGTCCAGTTTTTGGATGCGTATGTTATTGTTGGTAATGTTATGTCGATGTGTTTGTGTCCTAGTATTGTTTTGTTTAACGAGTAATATATTTTTGTTGATTTGTTTGCTCTATTTGTTAATTTGGCATCTATTTTCCCATTCTCTGTTATTATGCTTCCCAAGTATTCGTATGTTGTTACTCTTTCCAGTATAATGTTTTTACAGTTAATTTTGTTGTTTCGATTGTCTTTTTGTTTTTCGTTTACGATCATGGTTTTATTAAAAACTTATAAATCAATATTACACGAGTTCCGTTGTGCAGGGTTACATATTTTTAAGATAACAATCTACAAACAATATAAGGATTATTGTGTTTTTCAACATACTTTAAATTCTCCACAATTAATTTGCAATAAAATTAATCTTACGGTGATTAACAAAGTCAATAGTATTTTTTAATCTTAATTACTGTACTTAACAAAATGTTTTACACCAGACTATAAACATTTTGTTAAATACTTCAGTGTTACATCACACTAGCGGATTTTTCGACCTATTAATTAAATCAAGTTCCTAGAAGTATTTGTATAGGTGAATCCTTCACTCATTTTATTATTCATAATATTTGGCAGTTTATCCTTGATTAAGGACGGCAAACAGTAGTTTTATTCATGAGTAAATAGTTTGTAAGCAGTAAATTTTTTTTTTAATTAATGGGGAAGACGAATTACTTATTAAAATAATTTTAGGTAGATTTGTTTGCAAAAAAAAACATTTGCTCGTGTAAATTAAGCTACAAATTTTTAAATATTTTGCAGAATATGTTAATACACAACAGAAATTTACTTTGTTTCGCCCACAAATCAGTAGGCTTGATTGCAAAAAGCAACGGCTAGTGTTAACATACTCGTAGTACATCTTAATCGCTAAAAATTAGCGTCAATTGTGCTGGAATTTTGCCTAGTTTTAAGGTTTAACGTATGTTAACACTAACTATTGTTTTGTGCAACCGGGTCTTAGTCGTTCAATTGTTTCCACAAATCTTAACTTAAACGCTATTCTTTCTGGTAATTCTTTTAAATTGTTTAATTTCAGAAACTCGATCAACTCAACCAAGAAATTCAATATGTGCAAATTATATTCGACAGCGGTTGCCTATTATTACTTGGCTTCCAAATTACACAGTCAGTAAAGGTTTACAAGATGCGTTAGCCGGACTAACCGTAGGACTCACTGCCATACCACAAGGAATTGCTTATGCATCCGTTGCAGGTATTTATTTATTAAAACTGTAATAGGTCTCTTGTACGGTGACACCTCAATTATCCTTACCATACGAAAAATTCACAAAAGTTACTATATCGTTGTAATTTTTGCGACTCGTGTATAAAAAAGCACAATAAATATTTTTTTAAGTGAGAAAGTGTGCTAAGATAAATAAGTTTAACATAAAAAAATATGTTTGCTTTTTATCTTAGATATTAAGATCGCCACTAGACCTTGTGATAACTCGCCAAACTCTTCTTATTTATAGGGCGCGTCAAATACGTGGAACTATAGGGATTTCGTGAACGGGTCTAGGAACATTCTTCACCCACAATTCTTCTCCTCCATAATTCTTCGCCCACAATTCTTCGCCTCCACAATTCTTCGCCCACAATTCTTCGCCTACACAATTCTTCGCCGGCCACAATTTTTCGCCGCATACAGGCATATCACAAATTTTATTTGTCAATGTGATTGTTTTTATAAATAATGTAATTTTTACAGATTATTTTACATTAGCCTAGACTTGTTTCTTGTAGGAGTATATTAATACTTCATCATTTAATATTATGTTTAAAAATTGCTACATAAATAGCGTATGTTGTGATTTTTAATCTTATTTATGTTATTATAGTATGAATAAAAATTAAATTAACCTAACTTAACCTAATGTAAAATAATCTAAAAATTACGTTATAAACCAAAACAATCACATTTACAAACAAAATTTGTGATATGCTTGTATGCGGTGAAAAATTGTGGCGGCGAAGAATTGTGGCGGCGAAGAATTGTGTACTGTAGGCAAAGAATTGTGGGCGAAGAATTGTGGAGGCGAAAAATTGTGGGCGAAGAATTGTGGGCGAAGAATTGTGGGCGAAAAATTGTGGGCGAAGAATTGTGGGCGAAGAATGTTCCGGACACGCTCGTGAACGATAAGAGATAAAAAGTCTGTTAAATTAGACAAAATGGTCCTATGTATACTCAGCGATACTATCTCTTACGTTTAATAATCCATGGCACGCTTGATAAAACGAAATACTGCAATTGGTGTTTTTTTCAATTTTAAATATCTTTGTTGCGGTTGTTCATAAAAAAAGGTGCTTTTGGAGAAGTTTTACAAGAAATAGAATAGCGAAGTTTTTAAACTTTGTTAACATTCTAAAATAAATGCAAGGTTGAATTTTTAAATGACAAGTATAGTCGTTTTTATTTAAAAGGGCATCTTTTCGTTTTTTAAATATTTTTGTTTGCATGTTTATTTTCATATTTGTCATAAAATTAGTAAAAAATGTGTGAAGCACTTGTGTGCCATGAAACAAAAAATATAATTTACTATCGTAATTTTAATTCAATAATGGTTCATGTTGAAAAACGATATAAAAAAAGGTGAAAATAATTCTGTGGAATAATAATAAATCAATTGTTATATATTTACACTTTAAGTTATTTTCTATATGAACTATTTTCAATTGAATATTACAACTCTAAATTATTTTCTGTACTATGCCATTCTAATCTTTTTAAACGTTTATATTAATTTTAGGACACCATATTAAAATAAATATGCAAACCAATATACAGAGTGTACAAAAAGTAACGTGGCAACTTTACAAAAAAAAGTTTCGAACAAAAGTTGTTTGTCGTAATTTACTACATAACCTATTATTTTCAACCATAAACAGTGTTTTGTTTTTGCGTACCGATTTGTCACTTTGTTTTCTTAAATAGAACACCCTGTATGTTTTGCACTTTTTAGATGCAGAATTAAATTGTCTTTCAAAATGTTTAGGGTTTTATTTGTCTAAAATCAATCGTTTTTGAGTTATTTAAGTTTTTATGAAAATTTTTACAGGAACAGGACTCTAAGAAAATATTGAGATTTCACATCATTTCAGAACAAATTCCTTTGAAACTTTGTTCGACAATAGTATCATAAAGATTGCTGACTAGTTAAAATTTTAAATTAATACACAGGGTGTTTTTTATGCTCGGTCCAATTGGTTAAACTTCAAACAAGGATAAGTCAATGTTTTTAAATAGAACACCCTATATATTTCTACATATTCTTATCGATAATTTAATTATCCTTATTGCATTATTTTTTAGGCCTCGAACCTCAGTATGGTTTATATTCCAGTTTTATGGGATGTTTCTTATACATTATTTTCGGAAGTTCTAAAGATATTAATATCGGACCAACTGCCCTGATGGCTCTTCTAACTCATCCGCATGTCGAACAAATGGGACCAGATATGGCCGTACTTTTAACGTTTTTATCAGGATGTATAGTATTTTTGTTGGGAGTATTTCAGTTAGGTAAGTAATATAAACTTTTCTTATTAATTACTTTTGATCTAACACGTACATTAAGTTTTCACAATTACGGTTTGCGTTTCGACCAGACAGTTAAATTATTAAACTTAAATTAATTATTTTATGCACTGTGAATTCACGCTTTCTTAAGAACAAAAATATTTATTTCTTATTAAGGAAACTAAATATTTTGAGCGATTTCATTTACTTTCTTACTGATATTGAAATACAGATGGTGCACGAAATACAAAGTTTCGCATACACGCCGTTGGTTAATTAGGAATATATAACTTTATATAACTTAAAGCTTAAACAAATCTTGACATGTTTTTAATGTATATTTTCAGGTTTTATTATTAGGTTTTTCTCCTACCCAGTTATATCAGCTTTCACATCAGCAGCCGCGATAGAAATTGCATCCACTCAACTGAAAGGTCTGTTTGGTTTATCTGGCACTGCTAACGATCTCCTGGAAGCTTGGGAACTACTTTTTGAAAATATAAAAAAGACGAGGAGAGGAGATATTATATTAGGCACCACATGTCTCATTCTTCTAATTATAGCCAAAGTAAGTGCCTAATTTAACAATTTGTAGTTTAGATTTAATTTTGAAAAACAATTGACCATCAATATGGCCTTCTGTGCTTTATTATTGTATTAGTAAAATATTTTAGATTACTTTTAAACAAGTAAACGTTTATTATTTATTCATCCAAAAATTAATAACAGGTATGCGAAATACTTTTACAATTTTTATTGAGTCTTTGCTAACAACAAAAAAATATATTGTTAAGATTTCAATAATATAAACTACACAAACACCATCAAACTTACCTTCCTCAGGTATTTATAGCAGTACAAGTGTATTTATTAATTGGAGAACTACCAACGTACAGGGTGGGCAAATTTCGATGTTTTCATAGGGACTCTCGGTAACTATAAGAGGTATCAAAAAACGGACCGCGCATCCTCGATCTCTTTTTTCGAGAAAAACTTAATGGTGAAAACAAAAATTGGTTATCGTCTTTTGTTTTCGAGTTATCGCCGATAACTCGATTTTTCGACTTTTCGTTTTATGACTATATTTCGCTTGTTTATGAAAATAAACAAAATTAATTTTGACGTTCTACAGGCACTTTGCGCGGTCCGTTTTTTGATACCTCTTATAGTTGCCGAGATTCCCTATGAAAACATCGAAATTTGACCACCCTGTACTGTTTCTTGTGTGATTCTAGTTGAAAATCTTATTGTAGAATAAGTCGAAGAGGCCAATAAATATGAAATTATAAAAATTAAATTGCATTTTATTATCACTTTAATATTGTTCATAGCTGGCAGTTTGTGAAAAATTAACAAAGAATTATCTTATGTATGCATGTCCTATTATTTCAAAATTTGATGTGGAAGTAATAAATATTTTAAGCATTGCTTAACTTACACGTTTTAAATGACTTAATTCTGTGACGTCATGAATTTTCTTAATAATAACTGTTCGTTTGTCATATTTTGATCTATCACAATGAGTTTGTAGGCATGCAGATAATTTTTGTAATGAAAGTAAAAATGTCGATGGAATTAAATATCGAGAATGGTTTTTCCAAAATTGCACTCCTTAAAAGGTCTTCTAAGGGTTAAATTTAAGCCCCTGCTAACATGTTTGTAACAATATTTTCGAATTAAATTTTTACAAGGAACAAAGCTGTGTTAAACATTACCCAGCGATGTGTATACGATCTGTATATTCTTATACTTAGGAACTTAGGAAGGCCAGGGTGATGTTTCTTAAGTTAGTGTGTTATTACCTTTTAAACAATGTATTTGTTTAAATGTTAATTTTCAAAATTAATGAAATACTAAATTTTAATAGGTTATTATAAATTTTAATTAAAAATAAACCAGACTATTATTTTTATTATCATTTTTCAACTGAATTTAATGACAAAAATTATAAATTGCTTTTCTTTATACATTATAAGCTTTCATTTCCTATTTATACGTCATCGGTAAAATTATTCAGTTATCGTTGGATTGCTGGCTTAAATTTCTCAAGAAAATTATTTTATCATAAAAATATTGTTACATTTTTTCAGCGATCTAAATTGTGTCATGTAGAACCGCGGCAACAGGTTCGATTGTATCAATGAATAAGTTAGAAAAAAAATAGCAATGCGTCTAGTCTGAAGTATCGTGCACTCCTGATTTATCAAATAGGCAATCTCACAAGTAGTTGTTGATAAATATGGCACACTCCGATATTTAAATTACTTTTGATAGCGATACTTTGTAACCAAAGAGATTAAGTCATTAAACTCGGAAAAAACTATATAATAACGCCATGACACTAATGTGTTTATTTAGTTTAGATTTGAAAAATATTGGAGACAAGGTAACAACAAAAAACAATAATAAGATCAAAGGTTTTAAATAAATTTTTGGGTAAATTTTTAAAACTTGTTTACACACTGTAAAAATTCTCTACCTTTAAGTTCTTAAGACTGTTTTATACTATACTATTTTTTCGTTTAAAAAAATCGTATACGATTTTTGATACAAAAATTTCGTTCAAGAATTTAGCATGGAAAATATCAACCTTTTACATTGTATTATATTTTGGTACGAAAACTCCAATATATTTTGGTTACTTTTTAGTAACTTCTATCATATTTTGTTGGCACTTTGAGTAACCATGTCAAATGTTTAATTTGATCACAACAGTAAGCGAATCATTTTCAAATTTAACGTATATTTAACGCTTGTTCCATTCTACATATTATTTATTCCTACAAAATAAATTATGAGGGATTAATGGTAATAAGTAGTATTTAACATCGTTTGATTGTTTCAGTTAACCTAACCCACAAATGACATGCGGTCAGATAAAGTAACAGTAGAATACGCATGCGCGCATGCTAAAATTGGACGCATATAGGGACTGTAATAATTTCGTACGAATTTTTCGTTCAAGATTTTTAATTTCTGATTGACACCGTACTAGAAAATCGTATACGATTTTCTTAAACGAAAAAATAGTGTAGTATAAAACAGACTTTAGATTTTACGATTTAAGTTGTCACTTGAATCTTTGGAAAAACAATTTTGTAGTTTGTAACGAATTTAAAACGTAGAAAAGTTTAGGGATTCGTTCAACATTATTGGATTATTTACAGGAAATGAGTAGACTTGGTAGCAGAAAAAATAGACCAGAATGGTCTAGGTCAAGAAATGTTCTTGCTAAAGTGATATGGTTAATCTCTTTGTCAAGAAATGCAATTATTGTAATTTCTACAACAATTATAGCTTGGGTGTTACATAACCGTGGACAAACGCCATTTAAACTGACTGGTAAGTTTTTAATATAAACCTTGTTCAAATATAAACATTTTCGGAATTTTACATCAAACTTTTTTCTAAAACTTTTGTAAAATTTCGACCAAGTAAAGGTTTTTGAACATATAAAAAAAAGGTCAAACCTTTGGTATACAAACTAATTTAAACTCGGTCACTTATTTGGTAATTTTATAAGGGATTGTTACGTATAATATCAATTAACTTGGGTTTCTTCTTTTCCTTCATAAATTTTCTCAGAATCAAAGCGTTTTGTAAGCAACTAATCATTGCCCTTTAACACTGCATAAAAAATATCTACAAGCTTTTCGTTCACATGATTTTGATATCAAACATTGTAACGGAGATATTTAATTGAGATTTAAAACATTGATTAATTTTGATTTCTGGCCAAATCTACGGTGCAATGAAATTTAAAAAAGTACTGCACGCAAATAAATAGCCAACTTTTATCCCATTCAACCAAAGTTGCCTATAGTGAGTCGCATTTCGAAAATACTGTATGTTTTACCGGGGTAAATCAATTACGGCTTACTGTGGTTTTAGTATTTAACACGATTTGTACAGAGTGGACCAAATTCAAATTATTTGTGGGGATCTAGGTTACTATAATACAGCGGTGGGCAACATTTTTTGAAGAGGGCCAGTTTGCGCAAATAGTGTGACTAAAAAGGCTGAACTAAAAAAATTATAATAACAACGTATTCATTATGTGTACGTTGGGAGCGACAAAAAATTAAGGTATAAAAAAGCTAAACATATGTACATATTATGCACACAAAAAATGAAATTTCACCGTTTTTGAAAATGTATTAGAACTTTTTTATTTACAAAAAAAATAGAACTAAATGTTATACAGGAAGATTCTTAAATATTGCGAAAAACTACAGCAGGTAATTTTTTATGAAAAATTAAGGAATGGCTATTATATATGTTTTTCTTAGACGTCTCCTTGCAGATGTCTCTTACGACGTCAGTCAAAACGTCGGTAAAATTTTGACATTCATTGTCAATTTGTAACAACACAAATGTTCAAAAGATGTTTAAAATATAGGAAAAATGGGCAAATTTTTCGGAGTTACAACCCCCTAAAAAGGAGCTGTAAAATAAGGTTTTATTTTATTTCTCATATTTGGAGAAATGCAAAAAAAAGACTTGTGGCAGATGTTTTATTCTTATTAAAAGGGTTTTTAAAGTAATATTTTCAATCATCTCCCACCTTCACAAGGGGCTGAAAAATACTACTACTTTTGGTTGTTTTATCAGAACTTTTAAAAGGGTTGAAATTATGCAATTAATTTTTTTTTCAAAATGCTTACTTTATTAAGATTTTTTTTACTTCCTTAACTTTCCATGCAAAACCTGCAGTTTTTGAGTAAAAAGTAAATGAGTTAACATGAACCATTAAATTAAATAGTCTAAAATAAAACGAGTCATTTTGGTGGTTACCATGGTTTGTTTATGTTCATATTGGGTAGAATTGACGGGTGTTTTCGTGAATTATACAGGGTGGACCAAATTCGAATGTTTTACGGGGTATCTTGGTTACCGTAATAGATCGCGAAAATCTGATTTCGGTGTCTTGGGCTATTTTTTTGAGAAAATAACGCCTATGCAATCAGATTTTTTCTATCGGATTCCATTTTGGCACTACAGACGAAAAATTAAATTTCATCATTTTTGAAAATTGGCTGTAACTTCTTTATTTATTAAATTAGAACAAAATGTTATAGAGGTTTTTTATACAGATCTTTATGCTTAATTTAAAAACAAAAGTAATTTTTTCTTAGCCTCCTTGACTTTCGAGATATGGAGTAAACTTACATTTTTTTAAATGGAAACCCTAGTTGGCCATGACTTTATGTGAAAGAGTATTTTTTTAGCTTTTCAAAAATATATAGTTTTATATATTTTTTGCAAAAAATAATCAAGATATGGCCAATTTTGTAAAAATTCGATCATCATAGTGTGCCATGATTTCGTAAACAAGTGATGTTTGCAATTATTAAATAACTATATTGGTTTTTATAAACATTTTTATGCTTAATTTAAAAATCATATAAAAAAATAAACTTTATTAGGCCATGATTTTATATGAAAAAACATTTTGATAGTTGTTAACACATACACATGTAGTTTAATATTTTTATTGCAAAACTTAACCAAGATATGGATAATTTTATACAAATTTTATTTCCACAGTTTGCTTTGAAATCGTAAATGGGTGATGTTTGCAATTAAAAAACAACTAAATTAATCAAATATTTTTGCGATCACAATACTCCCTTCGTATTACGTATAGCGAATGTAAAAATATATAATTTGACAAAAAAAAAAACTATTAAAAAGTATTTTAAATGATGTGCTTTGAACTACATTTACTTTACTTTGATAATTTAAGAATATGATCCCACCAAAGCACATTAGCCAAACTGTTTGCTTTTTTTTTCAATTTGACACGACAATAGTGAAAACCTAAATTTAATTTTCCACTTTTAAAACCAACTTAAGTGACTTGACAAATAGATAATAGATTATTGCAATAATTTGGAATGGTTGAGAACTAACTATTGTATAGAAATTTGTTTATATTAAAAATAATTTAGGACACATTCTTTAAGCATTCACAATAAATAAATTTTGTGTTAAGTATTTAAAAAATGTTTTATGTTTACAGGAACCATCAAAGAGGGTTTACCTCCACTATCACTTCCTCCATTTTCTACAGAATTTAAAAACGAAACTTATACTTTTATGGACATGACCAGACAATTTGGCACGTCTTTGGCATTTATACCCTTAGTTGCTTTATTGGAACATGTGGCCATAGCGAAAGTTTTTGGTAAACACAACTGCCTTGTTATACGTTTAAAAATATTAACAACAATTGGTTTATAGCTCATGGCAAAACTGTTGACGCTACACAGGAAATGTTAGCTCTCGGTATAGCGACAATTGGAGGATCTTTTGTAAGGTCAATGCCTAATACAGGGTCTTTTAGTAGAACTGCTATAAATAATTCATCCGGCGTACGTACTCCAATGGGCGGACTGGTATGTGGAACTATGGTACTACTTGCACTTGGCCTACTTACTTCCACCTTCTATTACATACCCAAAGCCTCTCTAGCGGCTGTCGTAATCGCGGCGATGATTTACATTGTTGAATATGAAGCAGTCTTCATTCTATGGAAAACAAACAGTAAGTATACAGGTTGTACATACAGGGTGGTCCAAATTCGATGGGATTACATGGGTATCTCGCTTAATATTCAAGATAGAAAAACAATTGAATTGCCAAAAATGTGGAGTTTTTTTGAGACAAACCTAAAGCTGTTTTCAAAAATATTTTATCATTTTTAGTTTTTAAGTTACTAAAAATAACTGTTTTTTTTTGGTAATATTTGTGTAATATCTCCGTTATTGTTGTAAATATAAAAAAAATGTATGAGAATTATTTTTTAGATGTTTTATAAAATCTCGATGATACTAAAAATGTTTTTTGCACTCACCCTTGAAAAGTTACGACGACACAAACGAACCTTTTTTTAAATGGAAGCTATAGTTGGCTATGACCTATTTAAGTTCTTTATTTTTTTAAATTCCAAATATACAGGGTGTTTCTTAAATATTGCGAAAAAAATTTGGGAAGTGATTCCTTATCGAAAATTAAGGAGGGTCTTCATATACAATTTTTTTCTTCGTAACTTGCGTAGTATTGAAAATGGCTACATCAACCCTTATACAGGGTGTTTCTTAAATATTGCGAAAAATTTCCGGACGTAATTCCTTATCAAAAAGTAAGAGTTTTAAATGGTTTTGTAGCTTGTTTTTCTTGTTTGTGTTTGTTTGTTTTTGTTTGTTTTCACAACCTATTTGTTTTTGTTTTTCTTAAAAAAAAAAAAAACCTTTGTAACTTGCTTATTATTGAAAATAATTACATCAACCCTTATATATTAGGAATGAGAAAAAAATTAAAAATTTAAATAGTTAATAGCCCACTATAGCTTCCTTAAAAAAAAAGGAAGTTTGTGTTATAACTTTTTACGGCGAGCGTAATTTTTTTAGTATCTTTTAAAAATTTCCCGTTTCCCTGTGCCACCCTTTATTTTTGAAAAACTAAAACATTTACTCTCATATAATAAGTAATGACCAACTAGGGTTTCTATTTAAAAAAATATGTCTGTATAAAAAATCTCCATAACATTTTGTTCTATTTTAATAAATAAGGAAGTTATAGTAAATTTTAAAATTTGATGAAATTTCATTTTTCGTCTGTAGTGCCAAAATGGAAAGCGATATAAAAGATCTTATTACATAGGCGTTTTTTTTCAAAAAAAAAAGCGCAAAAGACCGATATAAGTTTTTCGCCAACTATTACGGTAACCGAGCTACCCCGTAAAACATTCGAATTTGGTCCATCTAGTATAGGTCATTACCCTTAATTTTTCAGAACTGGATTTGGTCCCATTCGCTGTGACATTCTTTTCGTCCCTGTTTATCGGAATGGAATATGGTATTTTAATAGGGTGTGCAGTTAACTTGCTATTCGTTATGTACACGAGTGCAATTCCACCAGTAGAAGTGGTCAGAGACAAACTACCTCACGGAGATATATACTTAGTGACTCCTTGTACGAGCCTACAGTTTCCCTCAGCGGAATATATACGGGAAAAAGTTATGCGCGAATGTAACGACGGTGCGACTGTCGTCATCGATGGAAAATATATTAGATTGGTTGATGCAACTGTGGCAAAGGTGAGTACGATATTAATAAAATACTGTATCAAACTTTACTTGACTGAATTACATCTGTAAGTGTTTCCTGTTAATTAAATCTCTCATATCTTAATCTTCTTTTTTATCTATTCAATTATTAATTAATCATTTATGTAATTACTTGTTTTCCAGAATTTGATCTCACTGTGTGGCGATCTGAAGTTAAGAAATCAGAAAGTGGTTTTATGGAATTTTAAGCCGTCCGTAAAAGACACTTTAGTAGGTCTCAACAAAAAATCTTCCACGTATTTCAAGGAAGGTAACTTGGAAGATATTGTCCATGGTTAGTATTTATTTAAACCATGTTTGAGGATGCGCGAATTTATATAAGTCACTAGTGCACAATTAAGACAGCTTAGAAAAGAATTGAAAAGTACTGTTACTTTGTAGCGTGTTAACTTACTGCATTCAGGTGTTTTTTTTTCAATTATGATACAAAATTATTTCGAATGTACTGAAAACCATAAAAATACAGGTTAAGCTTATTAACAAATAATACAGAGTGTCATTAGTGCGGGATCGGTCGATTGTGGCTAAACGGTTTGAGATAGAAAGTTGATTCAAACGCTATTTCATACAGTTTTTTTCTTCCGAACACGATACAAATATTTTTAAATATACAGGGTGAGTTACCTCTCTGAAACTAATAGCAACTTTTATATTTCAAATACAACACCCCATTTTTTATTTAATATTTATGACCGCCTTCATTTAAGCTTTGCATCAATATAAAATACTACAGGTTTTCAAATTTTTTAAAGGTTTTAAGTCTTTATTTAAAAAATTCTCCTGAAGTTATTTTTCGAAGTACAGAGTTGTAATTTGGTAAGGACGTGCAGAAAACATTGCTCTATTCGCTCGATATAAAAAAGTTTGAATCACGCGTACAGGGTGTTAATAAATAGGTGGCAACTTCCATGATTTCAAAAGCTCGTAACTCGGTTTTTTTAAATGCAAACCCCTGTATTTTCTTATGTCATCGAATTCGTCTTTTAAGGCCTCTACTCATTATCCAACTTGTCGGGGCCGACCGTCGGGAACTCCGTGTTGGGTGTTGTCTACACACCTCCCGACCAGTCCAACCAACACAGCATAAACGTCATAACTTTTTTTATTATCTTGGCTCTGAAGCAATTTTGTGGATAACAAATTTGTAAATAGCGTTAAATTTTCTTTAATAGTCCTTATCTAGAGGAATGTGGTGGGGCGGTTGGCTTCAGTTGGCTTGTTGGATGGCTAGCCACCCGACCGTTCCAACTGTCGGGTTGGTCGGGTGAAACACTACACATTAAACAATTTATCGGAATGGTCGCCCGGTTGTCCCGACAAATTGGTAGGTGAGTAGAGGCCTTAACAGAGCTTCATTTTTTGTTAAGTATGTCCTATACCCAAAACTTTTTGAGATATTCGACATTTTTTCTTCAAATCGTTATAGAAGCAAATAGAGTGCCGTGGAAATCGAAAAAACTGACTGTTCACTTCACTAACGTCAAAAACTTGTCATTTATTTCTTGAATTATTGCATTTCCACAATAAATTTACTTTACGAGAGCTTTCTCTATATTTTTACGTTTCCCTCACAAATTTAATAACTTTGTATTATAATTTGTTAACGTATTTATAAAAACTAAATTAAAAACATTACAAATTGCATAATTTTTACCTATAATAGCTTTCTTTTTCTTTCCAAGCATTTCTTGATTGTGTAAAAATAGTATTTTTGTCAATATTTAAAAGTGTTAATATTTCAATCGAGTGATGTGTTTTCGAAAAAAAAATTGAAGGCAAATAAGCAATAGGAAAGTTAATTTGAAAACAATAAAATGTAATCGAAGTTGAAATATCAGTAAATAGAGAATAGATAATTGATACAAGAGGATGTTTACGAAATTAGATTTTTTTTTTTATAAATACGAAATTTTACCACTTCGACAAATGTAAGCCTTTGCTATATTGCTTATAATAACGAGTTCTTCATGTGGTTAGTAAAATTTTAACCAGTCTGTAAACAATTATAAACTGTACACGTCCTTAAAAAATTCACCAATTTAATAACGCATCAGTTTGTTTTAAACGAAGACGATTTATCTATTTGTAACATAATGGGCCGTTTACACTTATGGTTTTGCACATTATCGCGTATCCGTTTACACTTACGGTTTTGCATGTGGATTTAAAATCTAGCTTTGCTAGATTCACTTGTGCAAAACCAAGGTCGATAAAATCGCCTGGTATTAGCGTCCACACACACGATCATAACCACATGCAAAACCAAGTCAGCAAAACCACTTGCAAAACCATAAGTGTAAACGGCCTTTAACGAAATGTAGAGTTTCGCAAAAACTTAATTATTGTATATTTTAATTTTTGCTTTATTTCAGATCCAGCGATAGACAGAATATCGACAGATGTGATATATTCTATACCATAAAAATAATATAAGTACTGTGATCTGCGTTAATTTTATTTTGTAAATATGTATATGTACTTGTTTTTAATAAACGTTGTTTTTAAATGATTAGTTTATTATGCCAATAGAATTTCTTAAGTAGGTATATGTCTATAAAATTTAAAAAAAATAATTACGAATTTAAATGCTAATGCTGGTGGATTTCATGTGTTTATGGTGAGTCTGAAAAGGTTCAAATATTATTATTTATAATAAAAATATCAAAAGATTATACAGTCTAAAATAATTTAATAACATTTGGTCGTTTCATTTCTTATAATTATATTGATTCTTTAAAATTACATGATTTTTAAATTAAGCTTATCATATAAATCTTTGTACAAATTCGAATATTAAAATAATACCTAATATTATAACTCAGTAGTAGCATTGCCGTCTGCTGAAGTTTTTCGTGTATATGTATTTGGTACTATAATTTGTGGTGTAGGTGTTCCTGTAAAACAAATTGAATTTTAGTATTCTAAATTCTTCGCCTCTGGTTATAAAATGATTAAAATTTTTGTATCGAATCATACAATACCGGGTGATTCAGCTTGACTGTCGCACCCCTATAACTTTTTAATTATTGAAAATAACCCCAACAAACTTTATATTTTTGAAAACGGCGACAAATTCTCTATTAAGTGATGTGAATTTGTTATCTCTACGATGACGTATGTCAAATCCGCGATAGGCAACTGTTTTTTTTTTTTTAAATTACATAGTATACATGTTATTGTTGATTCGGATAAAGAATTTAATTCTGAATCCGTATCCGTAATACTAAAGAATGCAACAAACTTTCTATTTGATCGTGATCAACTAAAATTTTTCAACAATTATTACAGTCTATTCAATTATTGAAACCTCAACTTGATTTTATTGTTAAATAATGAGCGATAGTTAAAATTTGATTTTTGTTTGTAATATCTATACCTCTTTAGCTTTTTCGAATCGAACCTCTGTTGATGTAATTTTTTACTTTAAATTAAAACAGATTGCTCATAGTAAAATAGTCGTAGTAAAAAATTGAGCCACTGAGTGAATTCAACCGGTCAGTTCTTTATTTGGACAACTTGACTGGCCAATGTTTAATAAATATTTACTATATCTAAAGTTTGGGGCTTTGGCGAAATATAGAGGTTAAATAAGGTAAAAGTAATGTCCAAACTTAAATCTTGTTGCTTGCAATCAAATTGTGATGTAGTTATTCAGACAAAAAAATAGACACTTTTTCTCCTAAAACTTTAGTTAAGTCGATAATTAAAATGAAACTAAATTAAGACATATACATGGAATTTAATTGTTTTAACATATCATGTTGATAAAATACCTGGATAGACCTCCGTAAACAACTTACCGTTAAACACTGTACTTGAAGTTAAGGCTTCATCTGTTAGTATAATTGTACACTGTGGACTGCAAGCTCCTGTAAGTATTTCCACTATCTTTGGATTTAGTTTATGAAACACTAAAGTTTTTCCATTCTTTTGCAAATCTTCGGACAAAGCACCAATGCACTAAAAATATTTGAATTTTATATGTAAAAAGGTAGAGCTGACTGTTTATCTGATGAGAAACTAAAACTTACTTTTTTTTTTAGTCCATAGTTCATAGCATACTAATTATGATCAAAAGGCCAAAATTAGTTAATATTTTAACTTGAACTAACAAAATTTATAGATAGTTATTTTAATGAACTTTAAATTATGGAACGCCATCGCGCTCAAAATGATATAATTTCAAAGTTTTATTTTTAATTAAAAATTGAATTAAAAATATTTATTTACATATTTCGTCTTTAGCGATGAAATATTCACCACGATACTAATAACTGATAAGTAAGACGGAGATCCCAAAAGAAACAAAGACGCGAATATTTAATGCAGCGTCCGTACCAATTCTTACTTATAGTTAAGAAACTTGGACACCAACTCTAAAGCAAAATCAAAGGATACAAACTCAAGAAATGAGATTTTTAAAAAGAATAGAGGAATGCAGACTTATTACAAATTATAGGTAAGTAAAATTAGAAAAAAAAAAAAATAAACGTGAAAGATAAAGAAAAAGATAAAGTCAAACCAATTACGTATACCAGAAAGTATACATGGTGTTTCTTAAATATTTTGAAAAAATTTGGGAGTTGATTTTTTATCGAAAATTAAGGGGAGTCTTTCATATAAAATGTTTTTCTAAGACGTCTCCTTCAGGGGAGCGGTAAAATTGGGTTTTCATTTTATTTCCCAAAAACAAACCATGGCAACCACCAAAGTAAATCGTTTTATATTGGAATATTTGATGGTTCATGTTTACTTATTTTATTTTTTACTAAAGAATAATTTTTTTTTTTTGATGAATTAAGCCTAAACAAAGTGAATTTTTAATTGCAAAATTTCCACCCACCAAAAGGTTCTGATAAAAAAAAAACAATAGGGGTCGCACTTTTCAGCCCCCTGTGAAGGTGAGAGATGATTAAAAATATTACTATGGGAAACCTTTTAGTAAGTATAAAACATCTACTAAATATCATTCTACATTTATCCAAATTTGAGATATACAATAAAAACCTAATTTTACCGCTCCCCTTAAGGGGGTTGTAACTCCGAAAGGAGACGTCTAAGGAAAAACTTTTATATGAAAGACCCCACCTTTCGAATTTTTTCGCAATATTTAAGAAACACCCTGTATACTTTTTGGTTTGATTCATTTAACGTGCGTTGAATCTAATACTGTTTAGAAGTTACCAGTGCTGAATCTCGAAGCACTACTAGGTGCCAAAAAGGGAAAATTAAAATATGTGCTCTTGTATTTTATCCATGATTTTAAAAACAAATTTGCAAACAGTACCTTTGCAGCAGTAAAATCCGCATTATTAATATGGGAACAATCCATTACCACCAAATTAATATTTTGTCCTAGTTTAACGTTTTTCTTCATTACAAGCTCTCGTACATATTCCACAGAAGGGAATAACAGAGCAGATGTGGGCGTCAGCTTAATATATTCCAGACCATCATCCTAACAATCAAAATGTAAGTAAAACTTGTCCTAATTTAATGAAAAAGTTACTCACGGTAATCTTTTCAACCGTCACTTTAGGCCTAGCGTTATAATATAATAGAAGAAGTAAATCCACACCAACTCCGATTAGTATACCAATTTCGATTCCCAAAATAAGACAGCATATGAATGTAATCCATAGAGGTATCATATCAATTTCTAAAATATACAGTATTAAGATTTTCAGTAATTGATAGTTGATCGTACAGGATATTACTGTGAATATTCCAGATAGGTTTGACTACAGATACTTCTACCATGTATATCACAGCACATATGATGACTGAAGCTAATGTGGCTTTTGGGATAAACGAAAAATATGGTGTCAGAAATGTTAACGCTAAAATAACCATAATGCCTGCAAAATATATTAATAAAAATTAAAGGAATAACAAGCATTCAAAGGTGTAATCATAAATCGGAATTCATAATTTAAATTTCAACAAAGGGTATCTCTAATTTGAGATCAATATGGGAATCTCACTAGAAATAAGAGGTCAATTTTTCTTTTCTCGAAAAATGAAAACGATCGAGAAATCTTAAACACTACTTACAAGGGATGGTCACGATACGTTGTCGCTAGAATTTGATTAAGGCTGTGTTTATTGCATCAAGAACATCAAAACTAAATGTTTTCCAGAGTTATACGTGCCACTAGCCATTTCCTTCGGGGAAAAACTGAAAAATTGGTATAAAACGGTAATTTTTGCGATCGCGTTGGCCATGAAACCGTCAGAGACAAAATCGAAATTCTTCTATTTACCAATGCGCGCATCCTTTACAAGTAAAATGGTGCAAAGTTTTTGAAAAAATCTTAAACGGTTCCGGAGAAAAACGTCAAAAACGAAACCCCTGCATAAGTGCTAAGATTTGAGAAGTTGTGGTATATCTGTATAACTATATCTATGCGACTTGCATAGGCGTTTAACATAGGAAAAACCGTTTTTACAAGGGCCTCGTTTTTCGCGTTTTTCTCCGAAACAGTTGAGGATTTTTTCAAAAACCTTGCACCATTTTACTTGCAAAGGATGCGCGCATTGGTAAATAGAAACATTTAGATTTTTTCTCTGACGGTTTCATGGCCAACGCGCAGGGCCGTTTCTGGCGGGGGTCGAAAGCGTGCCCCACACGTGGGCGGCCGATTTAGAGGGCGGCCAAATGCCGCCCTTGCGATCTTTAATGTTTCACAAGAATTGAAAATAAAATATTAGTTTGAAAAATAGTATGTAAAAATGATCAAGGATTAAAGATTTCAATCCCATACTATTCAAAAAAAAATTGTAAAAACGCGTAAATCACTCTCCAGTTTGCTTATTCGGTAATTTCGACTTGAGAGTGAAGATTGCGATTAAATTTATGTACTCAATCGGCGGTTGTATACCGTACCGTAGCAATGTAGATAGAAATGCAATTATTGGCAATGGGACAAGTGCCAAGGGCGCAAGAGATGGCGCTGAAAATCCCTCTTACACATAATGACAAATTTACAGTCATTCAAACAGTTTGCAACTAATGCGAACTTTTTTTATTGATTTCTCAGAAAATATTATTCTTGAGAAAAATTGGTGCATGGTCTAAAACTAATATTATAAGATGAAAAAATTTCAATAAAAAGTCATGGAACACTAGATTATAACGATTTTTGAAATATTCGCAGGAGTAAAGTGCCCCTATTTTAGGAGATATAAAAAAAAAATTATAGGAAAAAGTTATTTAGAATCTCAAAATAAGGCTAGATTTAAATTTTGAAGGTCAAATTCTAATTTTTATTTTTTAAGAAATTTTAACATTCAAAACGTCTGCACAAATGGAAAAGTTTTTTATTATCGATTTCTCAAAAAATTATATTCTTGATAAACGGTAGTGCATGGTTCAAAACTAATTTTAAATGAAAACAAGTTTAATAAAGTCATAGGACACTAGATTTTACGATTTTTGAAATATTCGCAAAAGTAAAGTGCTTAAAATTTTGTAATAATTGTAATTTTGGAATTTGACCGTCAAAATTTACATCTAGCCTTATTTTGAAATTCTAAATAACTTTCTTCTACAATTTTTTTTTTGTATCTCTTAAAATAAAGGCACTTTACTCTTGCAAATATTTCAAAAATCGCTAAAATCTAGTGTCCTATGAATTTTTAACAAACTTGTTTAATCTTAAAATTAGTTTTAGACTATGCACCAACTTTAATGAAGAATAAAATTTTCTGAGAAATCAATAATAAAAAAGTTTTCCATTTGTTGCAGACTTTTTGAATGTTAAAATTTCTTAAAAAATAAAATTTTGAATTTGATCTTCAAAATTTAAATCTAGCCTTATTTTGAGATTCTAAATAACTTTTTTCTATAAATTGTTTTTGTATCTCATAAAATAAGGACACTTTGCCCTTGCAAATATTTCAAAAATCCTTAAAATCCAGTGTCCTATGACTTTTTATTAAACTTTTTTTATCCTAAAATTAGTTTTAGACCATGCACCAACTTTTATCAAAAATAAATTTTTTTAAGAAATCAATAATAAAAATGTTTTCCATTTGTTGCAGACTTTTTGAATGACGCTGTATACATGTTGTTAAATATAATACTTGCAACGACAATTATTTATTTTTTTATTTCAATTTTTTTTGTTTACCGTGGCGGCGAACGCACGTTAGCACGCGGGCGGCCAAGTAGGTACTCACAAGGGAAGGTCACGATACGTTGTCGCTAGAATTTGATTCCGGCTGTGTTTATTACATCAACGGCATCAAAACTAAATGTTTTCCAGAGTTATACGTGCCACTGGCCATTAACTTCGGAAAAATAGGGGAAAAACTGAAAACTTGGTACAAAAAGGTCATTTTTGCGATCGCGTTGGCCATGAAACCATCAGAGATAAAATCGAAATTCTTCTATTTACCAATAGGCGCATCCTTTGCAAGTAAAATAGTGCAAAGTTTTTGAAAAAATCTTGAATGGTTCCGGAGAAAAACGTCAAAAACAAAACCCCTGTATAAGCGCTATGTATTGAGTAGTTGTCGCATATCTGTATTACTATATCTATGCGACTTGCATAGGCGTTTAACATAGGGAAAACCGTTTTTACAAAGGCCTCGTTTTTTGCGTTTTTCTTCGGAACCGTTTAAGATTTTTTCAAAAACTTTGCACCATTTTACTTGCAAAGGATGCGCGAATTGGTAAATAGAAGAATTTCGATTTTGTCTTTGACGGTTTCATGGCCAACGCGATCGCAAATACTACTTTTATTAATCAGCTGTTCAGTTTTTCCCCTATTTTTCCGAAGTTAATGGCCAGTGGCACGTATAACTCTGGAAAACATTTAGTTTTGATGCCCTTGATGTAATAAACACAGCCCGAATCAAATTCTAGCGACAACGTATCGTGACCTTCCCTTGTCAGAAAAGGCACTGCCAACGCGATCGTAATAATTACTTTCATTATTTAGCTTTTCCCCTATTTTTCCGAAGAAAATGGCCAGTGGCACGTATAACTCTGCAAAACATTTAGTTCTTGATGCAATAAACACAACCTTAATCAAATTTTAGCGACAACTTTTCGTGACCTTCTGTGGTTAGCTACTAAGTTAATTAAATTGTGTAATTTAGTGCTGAACTCCAATCTAAAATAATAGTAATAGCCTACTTTGTGCAGAAAGTATTTACACTAAAAACATTAATTAACCTTTTTTTTATTTCCTTAAGCTTTTAAGGTATTGATAACTAAAAATTTTTTCTTATACTAAGTTTTAAACCTTGAAAATTAACATTTTGGACATATCAGTGTTACAATTAATTTCCAGTTTAGGGTTGATTTATGCTAAGTTTTCATCAAACGTTTCGTCTATTTTGGACTATCATCATCATTAATTAAAAAAGCAACTGACGAAGAAACCGGAGTTTCAAAATTAGTTTAATTTTTTGTACCAAAAACGTTTTGTATAGATGATAAGATAATTGAATTTTATTAGACGTATTTAAATTACGCTCAAAAGTAGGCCTTTTTTGTAATTCTAAAATTAAAACATTGCATCAATGTTATCATGAGCTGTTGTCAGTTAAATAATGCACTTTAGAAGAATTCACAGCTGTTAAGATAAGCGAAATCGTCGAATTAATTACTTGTCTGATTATAAAAAGCGTAATTAAAACTGGCTAAGGCTGCGGTTACAGTACAGCCGTATTCGCGCGATGGGCTTCGCGCGTATGCGACCGTATACGCGCGAATTAAAGAAACCAATGCAAGCATATGAGAGTGGTTTCGGGCGAATTATCGCTTGTAGTATAACCGCTTTTATATGCTTGCATTGGTTTGTTTTAGTCGCGCGCATACGGACGCGTACGCGCGAAGCTCATTCGCGCGAATACGCTTGTAATGAAAATACAGACTAAGCCATAAAACAGCGTTTTTACTAATTTTAATTAACTGCCAATAGCGCATCATCTGTGTCTAAATATACATATTTGTATAATAGTACATTAATTTGCTTCGATTGGTGTGATCATCAGTGCAATAATAGGATCATAAATGTATCGTGTAATCGTGTAGGTTGTAATAAATTGTTAAATTACATTTAAGTCCTTGAATCCAATACCAATACTCTAAACTATTTATTATTATTGCAATGTTTAATATGGCTAAGTATAATTGGAAAAGTTAGAAGTACTTTTTTACTTTATGTTTTACATAAAATTTTCTTACAAGCTTGTGCAGGGTGGATCAAATTCGAATATTTTAAAGGGAATATCGGTTACTATAATGGTTAGCGAAAATCTAATATCGATCTCTTTGTTTATTTTTTTACGAGATAAATCCGCCTGTGGTATCAGATTTCTTATATCACTTACCATTTTGGCACAACAGACAAAAACTTAAATTTCATAGTTTTTAAAATGCATTATAACTTCTTTATTTTAAAAATTAATCTAAATGTTATAACGTTTTTTTCATAAACATTTTTATGCTTAACTTATAAACAATTTTTTTAATGACCTTTATTTTTGAAACATTAAGAAAACTCGTACTTTTTAACATGGAAACTCTAGTAGGCCGTGACATTATATAAAACAGCGTTTTTGCTTTTCAAAAATATACACTTTTATAAATGTGTTGCAAAAAATAACCGAGATATGGTTAAGTTCTTGAAAACAAGTAATGTTTACAATTGATAAACAACTAATCAACAACTATCCAAGTAAACTTTCAAACTTGTAAGCAAATCCGTGAAAGATTTTGTATTTTACATCTATTAATTGTGAAAAATTTCAACCCTTTAAAGCGTTTAATATGTTAGAAGTTAGAGTTCAAATTGTAAGTGGAAAAAACAGGAAAGCTGCTGCAGAATTTACTTGTTAAAAAGACGTTTACTTGTTTATTAATAATTGCAAACAGCACTTGTCTACGAAATCATGGCAAACTTTGATAATAAGATTCCCTCAAAAATTAGCCATATTTCGAGAACTTTTTGCAACAAATATATAACTATACTACTATACAGGGTGTCCCAGATTACATTTCCGGCATGGAGATTTCGCTTATTATAGGAGATATTTTGTGCTTTTATAAATTGATTGTGGCTTCTCTGATACTAAGGAGTAATTCATCTCGTTTAAACAAACCTGTATCTTTTATAATAAGCGAGATCCCCATGCTGGAAATGCAAACTGGGACACCCTGTATATGTTTGGAAGGTCAAAAAGTTGCTGTTTTGTATAGTCATCGCCTACTAGAGTTTCTTTTTACAAAAATATATGTTTACCTTACGTATATCTCAAAAGTCCACGTCATTAAACAATTTCAAAAAATTGTTTTGAAATAAGCATAAAATTGTTAATAAAAAACCTACTTAACATTAAATTCTATTTTTATAAAGTTATAGTAAATTTTCAAAAACGATGAAATTTAGCTTTTCGTCTGTATAGCCAAAATGAAAAGTAATATAAAAAATCTGACAACATTAACGTGTTTATTTAAAAAAAAAGGTTAATAAACAGATTTTCGCCAACTATTATAGTAACCAAGATACCCTGTAAAACATTCGAATTTGGTCCACCCTGTATATCGACTTTTTGATGTACCTGTATATACACCACCAATGGGTGTTTTTGTTCCGCTGACATTACTAACAGCAGCTCTTGAAAATGAAGCATTGACTGGCATTGAACTAAAAAATGATCCAACAATGTTACACATTCCAACTGCTAACATTTCTTGAGACGCATCGACCACCTTACCAGAAGCTGTAACATTAATTGTTTAGTTCACAATTCGGAATATTCTGAGGAATATTCAATTAGTTGTTCTCGAAATGAGCAAGCTAGAAAAACTTGATTGAATGTCAACAGTGGCGTAGCCAGAAGTGAATGCGCCCGTGTGCAAGCAGCGTTAGGCTGGCGACATACTTGCGGGTGAACCGGTGCGGGAAAAGTAGCAATCTGCGACGTAAGTTTTGTAACTCACACGTTGTTATGGCCGAAGACAAACAAAGACACAAACAATGAGTCACATTGCGTACCGGCACATTACACGTTGTTATATGCTTGCATTTGGATCTGCAGCTGCCCGCAATGCTATCGCACTTGCTGCGTTCGTAAATCTACCCGCAATGTACTAGTAATGCGCCCGTACGCAATGCGACTCATTGTTTGTGTCTTTGTTTGTCTTCGGCCATAACAACGTGTGAGTTACAAAACTTACGTAGCAGATTGCTACTTTTCCCGCACCGGTTCACCCGCAAGTATGTCGCCGGCCTTAATGGTCCCTTCAGATAAAGTTGCACAGTATACAGGGTAAGACAACGGACGCCACGGAGTTTTATGGCCAAACGGTATATATTTTCAAACTTTTGTCGCTGTTAGATCATGTAAGTCAATAAGGGCTACATTTTAAAAATATTTTCAAACATACAGGGTGCTCCAAAAATGAGTGGCATATCAAAGTTATACTTTTTCTTATGGAACACCCTGTATATTTTTACATTTTTGGATTCCTCTTTAAATTTACTTCAAAAAATGTATTAGGTTATATTGGTCTAAAGTCAACCGTTTTCGTGAAAATTGCATTTTCATGAAAATGCAGTACTTTCAAAAATTTTCAACATTTAAAAAATTTGAAAAATCTGAAGAAATTCGCTTGGAGATAAGATTGACAATAGATTATGTAACACTTTGCACCACCTACATTTTTAAAATATTATACAGGGCGTTTTTTTACGCTTGGTCAAACTTGTGAAACTTTTTAAACATCGATAACTCATTTTTTTTAAATACAAGACCCTATATTTTTTTACACCGTCTTATAGAACATTTCATTCTCTTTTGAAAACATAAATCGCGATTTTATTGTTAATTATTAGTGCAAAGTAATATTTTCAAGTAGGCTATGAAGGTAGACGGCGGTAATTTGAAACAATTGAAAGAAAAAACAAGACACTTATAATTTTATCGTTTCACTACACACTTTTGACATATTTTTATAGGAAAGTTGTAGTTTTACTTTACTTACGTTTAAATAGAGGATTCTTAAAATTATTTATCCATTTATTTATTGGACCAGTGTTGTAAGATAATTACTAAATCCTATAAACTTTTTTTTGTATGTTTACGATACGAAATTTGGCTCTACCGAAAACAGTACCTACCATGTTATCAATCGGTTTTTAGCATTTGGCAAACAATCAAATTCAATTGTATGAAAAATATTGTGGCCCTGATAAGAAACCTCTTTTTAAGCGTAAGAATGGTAAAACTATAACTTTCTTATAAAAAATGTCAAAAATGTGTAGGCAAGCGACAACATTATAAGTTTCCTGTTTTTTCTTTTAATTGTTTTAAATTACCGCTGTCTATCTTTATAGCCTACTTGAAAATATTACTTTGCCCTAATAATTAACAATAAAATCGCGATATCTCGGAAAATATTAATTTTAGATGAAAAACAGCCTGAATGTTTTCGAAAGAGAATTAAATTTTTTATAAGACGGTGTAAAAAAATATAGGGTGTTGTATTTAAAAAAAATGAGTTATCGATGTTTAAAGTTTCACAAGTTTGACCAAGCGTAAAACACGCCCTGTAAAATATTTTAAAAATGTAGGTGGTACAAAGTGTTACATAATCTATTGTCAATCTTATCTCCGAGCGAATTTCTTTAGACTTTTCAAACTTTTTAAATGTTGAAAATTTTTGAAAATACTGTATTTTCATGAAAATACAGTTTTCACGAAAACGGTTGACTTTAGACCAATATAACCTTATACATTTTTTGAAGTAAATTTAAAGAGGAATCCAAAAATGTAAAAATATACAGGTTGTTCCATAAGAAAAAGTATAACTTTTATATGCCACTCATTTTTGGAGCACCCTGTATGTTTGAAAATATTTTTAAAATGTAGCCCTTATTGACTTACATAATCTAACAGAGAGAAAAGTTTGAAAATATATATTGTTTGGCCATAAAACTCCGTAGCGTCCTTCGTGACTCACCCTGTGTAGGGTGTTTCTTAAATATTGCGAAAAAATTCGGAAGGTGATTCCTTATCGAAAATTAAGAGGGGTCTTTCATATAAAATGTTTTCCTTACACGTCTCTTTCAGGGGGGTGTAACTCCGAAAGGAGACGTCTAAGGAAAAAAAATATATGGAAAAAAAATATATGGAAAAAAAATATAAAATACTTAAAAACCTAATTTTACCGCTCCCCTTTAGGGGAGTGTAACTCCAAAAGGAGACGTCTAAGGAAAACATTTTACATGAAAGACTCCCTTAATTTTCGAAAAATCACCTCCCAATTTTTTCGCAATATTTAAGAAACACCCTGTATATGACCACTTGATGGTCCACAGAACATTTTTTTGAATAGATGCAATATCGAAATTTTGAATAAGTATAAGTGAACACACACACTTTCATTTTGATCTTCACTCCTACGTTTAAAATTTACACTTAAAGTTACCTCCTTGCATCCCCATTCCCCACCCGGTCAGATAATTCAACAACATGAAATCAGTTCAAAGGACTATTACATCCTAATCAGCTGATATCAATTTAGCAATGACAAAGGATTTATGCAAAAACTAAAGCTTAATATTAATTATCTTGTGACATATCTGCGCTGACAAAATGTGAATGCCAATAATTAAAAAAGAAGTTGTTTTTAGTATCCTATGGGCCGGATCTCCTTGGCTCGTGGGCCCGTGTTCATCGCACCCGCTGCATCCCCGATTGTTACGCCACTGGATTTCATTCTTTGAAAATTGTTGCTCAACACTTTTGACGCAAAAATGAAACAAAACACTTACCGAAAGCTTTTGCAATGGCAACGTTGCCTAAAATTGCTATAAACGGGATAATTAAGATTCCAGTACCAAGTTCTTGACCCATTTCCAAAATTGTGAAAGTTTGGTTGCCTTTAGTTATAGCAAAAGAGGGTAGAGAAACATTTGGGAGACCGGCAGGTACCTTATCTGAAAGCGCATTCTTGATAAATTGTAACTTAACAAAGATTATACTTACTGGTCAATGAAAAGGGCTTCATATCATGAATTTCCAGAACGTAAGCTAGAGAAGCACATAATATTACGACCAACGCATTGCGAGCAACGGATATGAACCATACAATCTTTTTAAAAATGTCTCTACTTCCATCTGTTTTGTTGCTTTTTGCTGTACCACTAATAGGCGGTGTTCCATAATCTTTAAGTTGCTGTAACAACCCCAAGTCAATTTTTTTTAAAAACTCGTTTTATATTGCAACAACTTACTTTAAGAGATAAGAGTACGATGCAACAACATAAACTTAAGACACTATCCCATATTTTGATACCGTTTATGTTCTTATAAAAGTTAATCCAAATGTCGAGAAAACTTTCAGCTGAAAACTGAAGCCCAAAAAGATTTTTCACTTGTGCAGAAGCTATCGTTATAGCTCCTGCTGATGTGAATCCTGTTACTACAGGTAAGGACACAAAATCAAGCAAGAATCCTGAAAAATATCGTGATCAGAACCCTAAATACGTTTGAATATTTTCTTACCTAAATGCAAAATACCACAAACTAATTCTACAATTCCTGATAAAAAGCAAAGCAGGATTGCAGCAGGAACTGTTCCAAACGATGCAGTGTGTGTATAATGGAAAGTAAGTAGTGATAATAGTGCTGTGGGAGCAATGTTTAGTTGTGGAATGGTTCCAAATATGGCGTAGACTAAACCACTAGTTAGAGAAGAGTATAATCCAAACTAAAACAGAACAAGTCAATGAACATTTAAAAACTAAACATGACCTGGTGTTGTTTATTAGATAACTATTTACAGCTTTACGGCTTAAGAAAATTATTCTCCGGAGATTATACGAACTTACTTAACCTGTAACTTAGTTATGTAATCTGGTGAGGTAGAGCAATACAAACCCAAAATTAAAATGCATGTTTTATGGGGCCCCTCTAATTAAAAATACAAGTACAATGTAATTTAAACGTGCAAAACATGTTTTCTATTATGAATTAAAAATTAGTGAGCAGTATTTTTGTTATAAAGAACGCTTCATGGTGTATTTTTTTTTTTTTTTTTACAAAAATCAAAGTTATCTAACTCGAAATAAACTCCAAAAGAAGATAAAGATGGGGTACAGTGAATTCAAAATTGAAAAATACTTAAGACAACTCGAGGACACTTACTTTATTGAAAGTGTAAAAGCACTTTAAAAATGTAGAAGGGAAAATAAAAGGTATCTGGAAAATTGTAGATCGATCTTTGCTAAAACTTTTGTGGAGTTTTACTAACAGAATCTTACCAATAACAGGTTCAAATCTAACTGAATGTAAAAGATTAGCTTAATCGAGAGTTTTTTAATATTCAAGTTTACAGAAACCTAATCAATAAAAAGCAGTAGATTTAAACAATTACAATACCCGATAATATTGCAAAAATTTACAACAATTTAAATTACATTTAAAAACAAAATACGTGGCTTAGTAACAGTTAGTAATATAATGTAACTGTGGCAAGGAAGAATATTTAGTTTTAATATTCTAATGTTTATTTATATTTTTACAACTTTCAATTTATTTTATATCGCTTTTTGTCTATCATTGCAAATACAGAGGTTATACAATGAAACCAATTTTCCGCAATAAAAGATTAATTATTTTGAATCGAAATATTATTTCATTGGTTTTTCCAGTATCGCTAAACCCGTTAAAATGTTGAATATGAGTTTTATCTCATTAAAAATATTTATTGATTTATAGCATAACAGAAAACACTATAGAGAAACAATACACAAATACTACGTGTTTTAAATTTTCACGTTTTATAATGATGGATATTTTGTTTACTAACTGCACTATGGCCATACTAAAGTCATGATATCAAAAATTCAGTGTGTTAGTACATAATTTATTTAGACGGGCAACATAGCTTATAGTCATGGCTATACATACAATAAAATGTTAATTCTACCATCATGTTTACTATTAAAAAGAACTTTAAAAAATAATTTCTTTTCCATAAAAAAAAATTGGAGACTTACAGAGACAATATTTTCAAACGTTTATTAACTTTATTAAAATGCTTTTATGTTTTAACAGCTGGTGACGTGAATTCATGTTATACATACAAAATTTGTTTAAAGCAGGTTTGTGCAACTTCGACAAGACCATGGGCCGGATAGTGAATTTAAAATACGACCGCGGGCCAAACCTTTTTTAAGGGCTCGCATTGGAGTATGCAAAAAGCAAGCCATCTTTATTTGTGTTTTTTTACTTGACTGTAATAGTCATTACTATAAAATAGTTATGGAAAACAGGTCGAAGCGAAGCAATTTTCAGTAGATCCCTGCAACCATTTCAAAATTACTAGAGTAAAATTATTTTTCCTTAAACAAATATATGATGACTGCATATTTTTTGTTTTTAGTGTCTTTTAGGGACGGCGGAAAATGCTACATAAAAATGGCAATTTTTGCGGTTGTGTTGGCCATGAAACAATCTGAGATAAATCAAAACTTTGTATTTACCGATGTGCGCATTCTTTGCAAATAAAATGTTGCAAAGTTTTTGAAAATACGTCCAATAGTTCCGGAGAAAAACGCGAAAAACGAGATCCTTGTAAAAGCAGTTCGTTAAAAAATTATAAATACTTGGGGTCACAAAAAATTCATTTACTTCTTTGTTTTCCATCCGACATTTTTCTTTTTGGTCTCGAAGTGTAGCCAAAGGATAGTCGTGTCTGGCGATGTGTAAACTGATGCACTTTTTTTTGTTTTAAGTATCCTTTACAGCCCCCGCGCGAAAATTATGCTTAAAAATAGCCAATTTTGCAGTCGCGCGGTCATGGAACTGTGTGGAAAAAAATTCTGATGCGCGCATCCTTTGCTAGTAAAACTGTGCAATATTTTTAAAAATAGGTCTAACGGTCTTGGAGAAAAACGCGAAAAACGATACCATTGTATGTACAAGCAGTTTTTCCTCGGAGTTAATTCGAAAATTTGATGGGTAGCTTGCGACTACTAGGTATTCTATGTAAACAGTGTGTCCAAATGTAATATGCTATATATCTCAGTAAATATCTACTTTAGGGAAAAATGTTTTGTACAAAAGTTGTTAGGTACTTAGTTTTTCACCATAAGACAAAATTTTAATTTTTTTTTCGAAGCGCAATCAAAAACAATTAAACTTTTGTAAATGATAAGGGACCCCTATATTATACTCATTTGATAGAGATTTTTTTTCTCTTTTCAATGATTAAAAACTTTATTACCTTACTTAAGCAACTTTTTGAGAAAAACGCAAAAATTATTTTAATTGATTAGTATTTATTTCTAACAAAAACATCATAAGAACTAAATTTTTTTGACGAAATCTTACAATAAGTGTTCGAACTGTGGACCATTTACAGCTTGGCAATGATAAACTCAGTTTTTAAACCCGTTTATAACATTCCCAACCATTTCAGGTGTAATTTTTATAATACGATCTATTAAATTTTCGATATTCTCCGGCCTCTTAACATAAATTTAGTTTTTAAGGTGACCCCACCCCACCATTGAAAAGAGAACAAAATTCTCCATCAAATGAGTATAATGTAGGGGTACGGTACCTAGCCATTTAAAAAAAATCAATTGTTTTTCATTGCGCTTTTGTTATTTAAAAAAAAAATTATTTAAATTTTGTCTTATGAAGGGAAACTAAATATCAAACAACGTTTATTCAAAATATTTTTCCCTAAAGTAGATATTTACTGAGATATACAGGGTGTTTAAAATTCGAGTTTAAGCATGGGGATCTCGCTTATTATAATAGCTAGGCTAGAGTATAGGTTTAAATTTGGCAAAGTTGCTAAATTCGATGCTTATTGATAATCCAAAGAGAAATTGGAAATATCTCAAACGGTATCCGAGAAAATTAGGAAAAACTGGAAAGTCCAGTTTTGAAAATCGTTTATAACTCCTTTGGAGTTTAAAATATTTTAAATGTGTAAAAAAGTTGCCCAAGCAACTTTTTAAGCCAAATCGTATGGTGGTCACAAATTTTTCCTAGGTCGATTCGTTTTTGTTTTAGACAACCAACTTTGTTTATTGTTATGAGCAGCATATCGCGTTTTTCTTCATTATTAAAGTTCATTTTTACGACTAACAGGCCTTCAAAACTTTTAGTTTGTTGATCGGTTGTCATGGAAACAACATAAACTACAATGACCGGCCAACCTGATTTATAATGGATAGGTATTGTTTAAAACGTATATTTTGAAATTTGACAATGAAAGAAAAAGTAAAATACCATGTGTGATACATCAATGGATTAAGAAAAATAAATGCTATTTGATCATGTAAATAGCAAAAATAGAATTCATAACAAATGAAACATTAAATACATAAATAAAAAATACTATTTAGTCTTAGGTGGCTGTGGCCAGTGGTGTAGTGAGGGTAAATGGCGCCCGGGGCATAGTTTTTTTTTTCGTCCCCCTATGTCTGTATTTTTATTGTAGTTTGTGAGTTTCAAGTAAAATAATGTTTTATTATTAACTCAAATACACTGTTATGATAATGAGAACAAATTTTAAAATTATGGCAATTTAGTTTTCTGGCTTTAAATAAGAGAAACAAACGCAAAAATATTTTGTCTTCGCGGCGTCCCCCAAAACTGGCGTCCGGGGTAACGATATCCCCTTGCCTCCCTCGCTACGCCGCGGGGTGGCTGGCGGGCCGGATTCAGGCGATTTGGAAAAGTTCTCGCGGACCGGATAAAATTATGTCGCGTGCCTTATGTGCACATGCCTGGTTTAAAGCTTTTACACCGACATGATATTCTGATGGAATCTTACAATTTTGTTTATATTTAATATCAAAACTTTATAATATTTTAACGTAATCGAGGTTGCATCCTTCGAGTGTATAATTATTGGTTGTAATTTGTAATAAACGGTGAAGACCATTTGAATGTAGTTCTAATCGGAACAGTTTTGATTTTCAAATTTGCATTCACGCCATGCTTTGCACCTCTTTAGAAACATCCGGCATATTATTGTCAAACAAAATACATCAATAATTTTCCAGATTATTATAGTAACCTTACTGCTTACACGGGCCAAGGTCACGTCCAATTTAATTAAGTACAGCAAATTTAAACCGCAACACACACAAGGAATATAACAATTACGTTAATAAAAACTTCCTTAACAAATTACCGTGACACAATAATAATGGACAAAACGAGTATATTGATAAATCTCATCGCTTTAAATCTAAACAAATCAAAATATAACGCAAGCGACTATAAAAAATCAGCTTGGCACTAAACTTCAGAGCAAAAAAATATAATAACCCATTAAGGACCAACGTTGTAAAAACGCAACAATTATCAAAACAAATTTGTACGCCATAAAAAACTTTGAATTTACTGTTTCTTAGATTGAGGTTTAATACACAAGATACAAAAGACACTATAATACATATAAGTTTTTTTTTCAAAATAATAACGTAAGGCTGTAATTTTTAAAGATACCCAATTTCCTATAATTTCAAACCCCCCTTTTACCATGCTTTTACGTTTTTTTTTGTTTTTTTTTAAGATTTTTGCCAAAATACAGGGTGTATCACTTTTCCATGGGACACTATTGCTACCTCCGTAAACAATGAAAATACAAGGTTGGTTAAATTGGACAAAAGTTGGCTATTTAGGAGTGTATTTTAAACAAGATCTTGTTTTGTTTAAAAATTCCATGGCATGGGTGATATAACGAAAAAACCGAAATCGACCAAAATTTTTAAACTTATCAAACAAAAGTAATTAGTTGAAGAAATGAATAAACACCTTGATGCACTTTACAAAGTTAAATAAGTTTGAAATATCTCGGCTATTGTTGCGAATACACAAAACCGCCAAGGGAAAAATGTTTTGTAGATTTTGTTTGCTATAAGATGGCGATAGTCAGATTTTTTTTTATTGATTACCATGCGAGATATTTAACAAAACAACTTTTTTTAAATGACAGTCGTATTAGGTAATGACTTAGATTTAAGGATTATTTTTTTCTCTTTACAATGATATAATATTTTGAAATGTCTATTTTGAAAAATAAGCGAAATAACCTAAAAAAATGCAAAATCTTAAGATTATAATCAAGGTTGCCATGGAAAAAAAAAACAATAACCGACTTCAATTGTCTTATTTCGACCCTTGCTTGTCTGTTATAATAATTGTGTTAACTGAAAATAATGTAAATGAACATAAATAAATATTTTAAATCCTTTTTTTGCTAATGTCTTAGTAAGAGGTATAAAATATGTACATTCATATTATGACTATTGGTATGATTATTTTAATTTAATATCACTGTTTAAAGAGTGACATAATAGACAAGCAAGGGTCAAAATAAAATAATTGAAGTCGGTTATTGTTCTTTTCCGTGGCAACCTTGATTTTTATCTTAAGATTTTGCATTTTTTTAGGTTATTTCGCTTCTTTTTGAAAATAGACATTATAACATATTATATCATTGTAAAGAGAAAAAAATAACCTTTAAATCTAAGTCATCACATACTATGACTGCCATTTAAAAAAAAAAGTTGTTTTGTCAAATATCTCGCACGGTAACTGATAAATAAAAATTTTACTATCGCCAACTTATAGCAACGAAATCGACAAAACACATTTTTCCTTCGGCGTTTTTGTGTATTCGCAACAATAGCCGAGATATTTAAGTTTAAATTTTTTTATGGATTTCTGTTTTTTTCGTTATATCACGCAAGCCATGGAATTTTTAAACAAAAAATAACTTACTTTTGACCCATTTAACCAACCTTTTATATCAACTACCTGCTAAAAAGTATAATCAAGGAATAAACATATATGTAACTACAGATAATTATGACAGTAAAAAGGCAACTGAGTAAAATTAGATTTTTTTACCTATATCATTAGATTATGCTGAACAATGTATAAAACCACTAATTGGATGAAATGCTTGCTGCATTAGAAGATAAGAATATTGTTGCTGCTGAATCAGCCTATGTATATTCTGTAGATAAATTAACAAATGAACACCTGGATGACGATTTACTTATGGAAGATCAAAAAATATTGGAACTGGCTGAATCTTTTGAAGATGAAATAAACATAACTGAAGAGCGTGTTAATGACGAACATTAGAGGAAACAAATAAAAAGACTGTTGAGAACAAAAAATCGTTAAATATTCCATGTTGGAAAAGAATACATCCAACTTACAGTTCTTCACCCGAAGATGTAAGAAAAGCTAAGGTGGAAGAAATAAAAAATTGTATTTCTTATAAGAAGCCTTATGAAGTTTTTAGAATGTTTCAGGATGATAATTTGCTATCAAAAATTGTGGAGTACCCAAATAAGTATGCCCACGGCAGCAATTGCCATGATTTATCAATTAACTGCAAGTGAAAACGGGATATGTATTAACAGAAATAAATGAATTTAGAAAAGATGAATCAGTAAACGAAATGAGCAGTATATAAAAGCAATAAACTCCAACTACTGTCGTCCTTCGAAGAATGCACTGCTATCAGATGTGCGTTTTGATAAAATAATAAAAGACGACCAAAAAGTTACATGAAGATGTAGGATGTGTAAAAAAGTACAATAATAAAAATGTTTCCAAAATGCAAAATGCACTTTTATACTGAATGCTTTAAAATAATTTACATTAAGATTTAAGATATTTGAAATCCCAAAGTTGCACGCAACTTTTTTTTTAAATAGAAGCAGTAAATTGTTTTTACTTTTTCTTTAAAAAATGGCTTCTTGATTTTTATTTTACAGCAAATATACAACAATAATAATAAAAAAATAAAATAAATTCTATGCTTGATCGTGTAAACAAGCAAGAAATTGGACAAGAAACCAGTAAAATTAGCAATCAAAATTTATTACTATGTTCTTCGATAACTAGTTTAAAAAATAAATGTTTACATCGTGGATCATAATTTAAAAATCAAATATTGTGAGTACAGTGAATCATAATTTATCATAAACGTGCAAGGAACGATGACATGCCATGAATATTTTCAAGTTGCTGTTAATTAAAAACTAATACGATGAAGATCAACGAGCTTTTATATTAGGTAATCACCTAACATACTGTTCGGGTATTACTGCAACTACAGATCAGTTTTTTTTTCTTATCGTGTGCAGATCGAGTTTTGGAGAAAATTTTTTGGGTTTTTTAATCTTATAGGGCCAACCTAAACACAAATAACACTTTGTGACTTGCACAGTTTACACAGTAATAGGAAATGATAGATAAAAATGTATAGTGGCGGTAAAGTATCGATAAGTTTATCCAAAACATATCATCAAAACCCATTTTAGGATTAACAAATAGTTTCGACGTACCCCTAAAAACTAGATAAGACTAAAACACGAGTGATATGTAAAAGCTCAAATTTTTATTAACAATTTTAAAGCCGTCTTATACTGGAGATAACCCTATACAGGGTGTTTCTGAACGATGTAGCATAATTTCTACTGGTGAATCTACATAAAAAAATAGGACGATTTAGCCCATCATGCCTTATGGAAAGTTGCATCGTTGCTAAGTTACAGCCCCATGAAGAGGAGATGAAAAATTGTTTTTTTTATTGATAAATCAAGAACGCTTTGACCTACAACATTTATATTTGGCACGTATTCTACAATAGGAAAGCATGTTCTTATGCATAAGTTTGAACGAAATCCCACCATAGGGGGCGCTACAATCGATAATAGCAGAGAAATAACCTGCTGTATTTTTTTATTGTAACAGTCGGATAGGTAGGTCTAAAATGTACATTTTTAGTAACCTAAAGTTTTTTGATAGGAACCATCGTTTTGGAGAAAAACTCGATATTATTAAAATATAACTCTGATATTTATTGAAAGCATTTAACAAAAACTAGTTTATTGTGAATTAACAAACGAAACAAATGAAGTCAGATGTCATATTTTCGTTTATTGTAACAATCAGCGCCCTCTTGTAATGGGATTTTGCTCCAAATTATTTAAATTTTTTTCTTCCAAATCTAGTTTTAACAAAAAAAAAGATATGCGCAAAAGTATGGAAACAGACAAATATCTAGAACACTATTGCAGATATAACTATGGCATTTTGTATCTGGGCGTTATATTTTTTTTTTGAATTCGATGAAAATATTAAGGTTGCAATACGACTTCCTTTTCAACCGGAAACGGACTCAAATTTTGAAATTTTAAAGAAAACACCCTGTATATTTTTACATTTTTGGATTCCTCTTAAAATTTACTTTGAAAAATGTGTAAAGTAATATGGGTCTAAAGTCAACCGTTTTCGTAAAATTTACAATTTTATGAAAATTTTGTGCCATACAGCACTTTCAATTTTTTTTAAAATTTAAGTTATTTAAAAAGGCAGTAGAATTTCGTTTGAAAATTAGATTGACAATAGGTTAATTAAAACTTTTCGCTAGCTACATTTTACAATATTATACACGGTGTTTTTTATTATATCATAAATAAAAATTTTACGAACGAAAAAGAATAAATTGAGAGTCGAAACACTGGAAGCTTGCATTTACACGAAATGTAAGTATAATATGAACTGCATAGAATTTTAAAGTTCATTATACATAAAAATGCCCCCCAAAAATATTGAAATAAAAATAAAAATGTAAATTATTATTAACTACTTATTAATTAAAATATTTATTATATTAGAGTTGTGTATAAAGAAATTTTATTTTTGTCACTGACGTGAAAAATGCTTTTAAATTAAATGTTTATGTTCGTTTATAAGAACACCGATTGTGAGGACGAATTTTGTTTACGGGACGTCCGACGCGGTTTGCTATAGGTTTCCGTCCGTAATTTTTATTTGTCCTTTATTTTTCTTGAAAAAATCTATCACATATGTATAGGTCAACTTTTAATTGTTTAATGAAACATTAGTTCTTTTTATAATTTATATTAATACAGCAATCCCAAATTGTTGAAATCACACATTTACAATTTAATCATTTTTTTGCTAGATCTTTTAAATGAAAGAAGCAAACGATAATCAATTATGTAGCTTGTAAAAATTATGAAACTAAATTTGCAGGAGAGTATTTTATCATATGAACTATTAATAATGGACAAATAAAGAACAGAAAAATAAATCAAATAAAAAATAAAAACGTTTTTGTGATAGACAAATTAAACATTTTATTTTAATGTTTTAATAGGTTTTTAAAATTACTTAATAAATTTGTAAAAAGTAATTAAAATTCTTAAATACTCTGTTAATGATAAAAATAATATACAGAAAATAGTCATAAATATAAAAATTATTAAATAAATTAAATAAATTTTTAAGTTATAAGTGCAAGTTTCTACTCTGATATTAATTAAAATATTACTTAATTTTTTTATTTAATTTATAATTTTGTTTTATTTCTGTGCTGGATTTTCATTCCTAACAGTTTTTAGAAGACTATGAAGTTGAAAATTTCACAATAGAGCCTGACGATCGAAATACAAATAGATAACTACATAATTTTCGTCACAGTTAAAAATTCTAAGAAATCAACAAATGCAAAACACTTGTACGTTGAACATAGAATCGACAACAGCAGGTGCCCTATTTACTAATAATTTACGCTAATTCGTCTTTTATTATCTTTAATAATACATTTAGTGTACTAGTGTACATGTTTTTTTACGGTTTTCGCGGCTGTTACATTTAGCAGTGTCTTTTTGGGAATTTAACCACGTTAAAATTTGATCATTATCGCGACGTTTTGGCAATCTCGCCGTCCTTTGGAGCTTTTGAAAAAAAGACATATGTCTGTCATTGCCAGTAATCACAATGTTAACCATTCTTCACGGCTTACTAAATGCGTTGCTGTGGTTTTATAACTTAGCTGGGCGTGAAAGGACGTTGTCGGTAGATTTTTCTGAAGTTTGTAGTTCTTTTTGTAAAAACTCAGCAAAGCGAGAACACCACAGCAACAAATTTAGCTAGCTTAACCTTGACAAATGATAAACGTTGTGATTATAGTTAATGGCCGAGAGATGTCAGTGTTTTTTCAAAAAATAACTTAATACTGCCGAGTTCCAGTACTTTAGAGCCTCCAGACGATGGCAACGGTAAAGTTGTCGAAACGTCGAGTACATAATTGCACTTCTTAAAGTTGTAACAATTTGATTAAAATTAAGAATATTGTGTCTCTTTTATATAGGATATAGTAACATAATATATTCTAAATTCTAAGTAAATTGTTACAACTTTAGCAAGTACAATTATTAATTTAATAATGCCGGGTTAACTTTTTTTGTATCAACATTTAGGACATTTAATGTTTGCAAATATTAATTACCACAATAGTTGTTAAGCTTGACCAAACATTTAATTTCAAATGTCTTTTTACAGTTAAAAAAATCATATAATAGAACTCTTGTTTAAAAGATAATGACTCTTAGAAATAAATTAATTTTAGGTGTGCAATATTGTAGAACAAAGTATATTTACAGGATTAAGCAAGACATTTTTAACATACAGTGTGAACCATTTCGAAGCGGATCACCCATATAAAAAGGTTATTTATGATCCGATTTTCATGACATTTTTTCTTAAACGATAAAGCATCAAAAACTACTTTGGCACCCTATTTAAAAATTCAGTTTACACCCACAAAACCTACTATGAATTTTTTTCGATGTCAAAATTGGCAAAATTTGTTTAGCAATTTTTTAATTTAAAATCTGACTCCACTCCAGTGGTGTGGATTCAGGATGCCCTCAAATGGGTGATCCGCTTTGAAATGGGTTACACTGTAGAATAATGTATTACGTAGCATTCTGTCAAATATTATTTTAATTATTAATGTTGGTTTATTATTTAATGAAAAAGGGCCTACTAAAAATATTTTGGACACATTAAAAAAATCAGTGGCATAAATACGTCGAATCGGTCCAAGGGGCCCACACCGAATAAGTTCCAATAGTCCTCTATTTATATTTTTATTTTCTTTACTGCAGCTTGTTTTTAGGTTATTGAAAAGACTAGAGGAAAGTCAATTAAGAAATCTGCATATAATTATTATTTATTTATCCTCTAGGGGCCTTTTGCCATTTTGAATTGGAGCCTATTTTATTACTTAAACCACTTAAAAAAATGTTTAGGACCGGACAAGAATTATTTGTGCATATAAGATTATAAAAAATTACCTCTGGACTTAACCCAGCAAGCGCTGCATATGCTATGGATTGTGGAATTAAAGTTAAACCCACGGTGATGCCGGCCACCAAGTCTGATATAACCTTTTCGGTATCGTATTGTCGTAGCCACTGGACAGGTGGAAAAAGTCTCTGAAGTACTGCATAAGGTTTAATGTGCATTTTTCCAGCACCCTGCCCTAATAGGTGTGTATCTTATACCTGAAATTATCATTAATTAATTCAAAAACGATTTATGATTATTTATGAATATGACTAAAAAAATGGAATTATGTAATAAAAGGAAAATGTGGTCTGAGTAAAGCCTAGTTTACATGGTGATACTAGCGTCGTGACACTAGATGCCTTGATATTAAGGCCCGCTGCACAACTATTCGTCCGCTCTTTTAATAATCTCGTGATGTTGTCCATGCATTAGAAAATGGAAAAAAAAATGGGCATTGTATTTGAAAAAAAAACGAGTTTTAGTAGTCTGAAGTTACCTATATTAAAAGAACATTAAATTAATGCATCGATTGCAAAAATTCCAGTATAAACTTCAAGGTTTCTTCTATGCATAGTCTCAATTTAAGCGTGTTCTCTTCAAAATGGCGGTGGTAGATAATATTAAGCATCACGATGAAAATCAAAAAAGTCCAAAAATCTAAAAAACGACTGCACTTAGGTATAGGTAATGCTATTAAAAGTCCCTCTTAAATAACGTGTTTAATCCAAAACTGCAATAAAAAATAGACCATTGTATTTGAAATAAGAAAGTAGACGTCAACTTCCGGTATTTCCGGAAGTGTCGCCATATTGAAAATATTTTCATTAAACAGATCAGATGCCATTATGGTCATAACAAAAATTTCAGATTAATACCCTTCTTCATTCTTCATATATTTTTAATGGCCGGTCCCAATCAATCACCCTGTATATAATTTAATATTAAAATGGTCTTTTTTATTGTAATTGTAAATTTTAGATACTTTTTTTGAAAACCCGTATAACACACAATATGTCTTTGAAAAAGCCAATAAGTGCTTTTTGTGGGGTAGCTTAACTTGATAAAACAATCAAGTCATTCTGGTGAAATTTTCCTGTTGGGAGTATTCCTTTGAAAGCTCTTCTTTTATCGTTTATCTTCCAGCGAGACTTAAGATATTATCTATTTAGTAAAAGTTACAGTTATTGTTAAAAATCTAATTAAAACGAGTTGTTAGGTCCGAGGGTTTAAAGCTCTTTAAATCGTCTTGTTTCTGGTTGTATCATGAGGTTTTTTGCCAAACTGTTCGGGTGCGTTTTTAATCGTTCGCCATACGTAACACTGAACTTTTTGATTTCTTCTTTAACAGAAGGCAATAGAAGATCACTATGGATTATTTTGTTGGTAACTTTGGTTGGTTACTTTTATACGCAGCACTTTATTTCGATAACTTTGTATGATGTTTATGTTTGAATCGCTGGCTGAACCCCAAAGCTGTAATGTAAGCCATACGACCATATGGGCTTTATGACACATTTGTAGGTTAGAAGCTTATTTTCTTGCATTATCTCTGTCCGCCTAACATCCAGTGCAATTGTCTTAGTTTGACTCCCATTTGTCTTCGTTTGGCAAAGTTCATGTTGTTGTTTTTCCATCCTACATTTTTTCACCATAAGCTGTACCTTTTAAAATTAAAACTGTAAACGAGTATTAGTAAACCGATACAGGTAAAGAAAAACGCGGTACAATCTATTCTGGCAGTTGCATAACTTAGGTCTTTTAGAAACATCCGGTGTTAAGCCAGTTTTCATCGTCATAAAAAACAGTTTCACATTAAAGAAAGGCCTCTACTCATTAGCCAACTTGTCGGAGTCGACCGTCGGGAACTCCGTGTTGGGTGTGGTCTACACACCTCCCGACCAGTCCAACGAACACAGCATAAACGTCATAACTTTTTTTATTATTATGGCTCTGATGCAATTTTGTGGATAACAAATTTATAAATAGCGTTAAATTTTCGGTTTAATAGTCCTTATCTAGAGGAATGTGGTGGGGCGGTTGGCTTGTTGGATGGTCTGGCCACCCGACCGTTCCAACTTGTCCAACTGTCGGGTTGGTCGGGTGACAGACTACACATTAAACAATTTATCGGAATGGTCGGTCGATTGTACCGACAAATTGGTTGGTGAGTAGAGGCCTTTATTACTGATGCCTGTTTGTACGTAATTTTCTCTTTCTGAAGCTAATAGATAATCCTTTTTAAATTTGTCATGTTTTGTTTGTATGCAGGTACATCCTTATACATATTAAGATAATTTTTACAAACTGACTACTTAGCCTAACTTAACAGAATGCAAAAAAAATAACTAGAATTCAGCGTTGGAACTTTGTGCTTTACCTGAAAAAGTATTTTATGGACTTTCCCATTTGCAACAACATAATATATTATATGTAAATATACAGTGCGTTCAAAAAGTAACGTAACGGGCCAATATCTCGTCTTGTGACAACTTAAAAAAAAAAGTCTATAGTAAAAGTTGTTTGTGGTTATTTACTACATAACCTTGAATTATGTTTAAATGTACAGCGTGTTTTCTTTTTGCGCACCGATACGTCAGTTTGTTTTCTTAAACAGAACACCCTATATATTTTGTATTCTTAGGTGCAAAATGAATTTTTCTTCTAAAAATGTAATAGGTCTTTTGTACCTATAATCAATCGTTTTTGAGTTATTTAAGTTTTTACTAAATATTGGCAAGAACAGGAATATTAATATTTCACAGCTTAGCAATGTCAAAACTAATTCCTTTGAAACTTTGTAGGACAATAGTATCGCAATGCTTGCTGACTAGTTACAGTTTTAAAATAATACACAGGGTGTTTCTTATGCCCGATCCATTTGCCAAATTCAAACATGAATAAGTAAATTTTTACATTTTCTTATCGATAATTTAATTATCTTTAAAAACTATTAAAGGTCAATTATGTCAAAAATTAATATTTCAATTAATATTACAATGTTGGTCAAGTAAGTAGATAATTCAAGGAAACAGGTGATAAACCGTTTAAGCGTCTCTTACTATTAGACCAATTTTTAGTAATTACCCTCGCACACAATTTTAGGTCAGTTAAAGGTTGTTTTTTTTATAATACGCTGTTAAATAGAGCAACAGTATTATAGTAGCGTGTCAAGTGGTAATATCTTAAACTTGATCTAGTAATCTTGAACTTGATCTAGTAATCTTGAACTTGATCTAGTAATCTTAAACTTGATCTAGGAGACGCTAAATCGATAAATTAAAAACCAAGAGAATAAAAAATAAAGTTTAGATTTACCTGACTAAAATTTTACTAAATGTCTAAATGAATTCAGTTATATTATCAAACGTCTGGTCGTACTTACAAATTTAATTAAATGATTAAAATATTCAGGGAGATAGTCGAATTAAACAAATACGAATTTTACGATTTGGCTGTAACATAATATATTCCCATACAGCAACAATCAAGAAATAACTAATTAATTTACAAACAAAAATAAAATTAACTTCCTTATAAAATATCCTGGAAAATAATAAAAATTTTATTTATTTAGTCAAATATCTCTACCGCCAGGTGTAGGACTAGTGTTTAAGATTTCTCGATAGTTTTCATTTCTCGAGAAAAGAGAAATGAAGTTCTCATTTCTCAAGAATTCTCGAGTCTTGATAATTCTCATACAATATACAGGGTGTGTAAAAATTGGCGGAAGGGCTACACGGGGCGATATTCTTCGTAAAATTCTAAGTCGAAAATCTTAATACGAAAATGTTGTACCATGCTTCCTATAGCCTCAGGAACCATTAAAAGAAAAAAAAAATTGGCAACATTGCATACACTGATTTGCGTTTGGACATTTTTTTATCAGCAATTTTTACTTAGGTATTTACAATTTTTGTTCGTACTGAAAGCCTTCAATTCGTAAACATAGCTGCTAACTTTTAGGTATCGTCTAACACAAACTAGAAATAATTGCGAGAAAAACAGAGATGACAGTTAATGAAAATGGTGCCATATGTATTACTGTCATTAAAATCAGTGATTTACATATTTTCAACACCAATTTTTGAAAGGAAGAACACAATATCTAGGAAAAAATACTATTCGAAATCTATTTTTATTCCAAATTGCAGCTTTTTCATTTGCAAGTATTAAATAATAACGCTTATTAAAGGACTAAATGACAAAACTTTGAGGACCTCTTGCAGACACAGCAAGCATGGTACAACATTTTCGTATTAAGATTTTCGACTTAGAATTTTACGAAGAACCTCGCCCCGGGTAGCCCTTTCGCCAATTTTTACACACCCTGTATAAATTTACATTTACCCCCTTAAATTCAGTTTAAAAAGTTATTTAACAATGATTATCAGTCTTTAATATTAAATTCATATATTTTACTTATTATTTTAACACATCGTGGACCGGCACGTAATAAATTAACTTTAAAATTCATCAGAAATTTATTTTCGATTTATTATTTATAACGTCAAAACTTGTATTTTATTAATAAGTAGGTATATTATTATTTTATATAAGATAATAACCGTAAGTGATTTTAATAATTAAACACTATTATTGTAAACATTATGAATCACTTAAAACTTAAATATTTTTTTTTTAAATCACAGTGCATCTAAAGTAGTACTAGACAATCTATTTTTTTTTGTCACAAAATCGTTGGCAACAGAAAAATTTCGTTCGTTTTGTGTCGATGTAGGCTTTATTGTGGATAAATCATTCCTGAGTACCTAGTTCTAAATTTTTGGTTCTTGTATCTCATGATTAAATATATTAAATTCTTGCTTATTACTTTTATTTTTGTCATTTACACTATGTTTCACTTGAACTTCCCTCACACTTTCTGTTACCGACGCAGTATGCGGTAGTCTCTTCATGTTATCATTCGCTGCCAGCCGCCACCGTGGCACTTGCTACGTCAACATGTACAGTATTTTTAGCAGAAAAAAAATAATTATTTTCTTGCAAAAAACTCTAAATTTCTCGAGAACTGAGAAATCAAAACAATTACTTTTTCTCGAGAATTTCTCGAGAAAAAATTCTTGAGAAGAAACACTATGTAGGATTGTTGAGTTGTGTTGTGCTGACTTTCTTCCACGTCTTTTTGTCTTGTGCTTGCTTGTTTATCTCTTCCCATTTGATTTTTTATATGTTGTCGCTTTTTTAACTTCGTCTTGCCAGGTTTTTGTCGTAAAACTTCTCTTGTTTTTTAGCTGTGGCCTTGCTTCATAGGTTTTTCTGCTTAACCTTTCTTCTTTCATCCTATAAATGCGACCCAACCATCCCAGCTGAATTTCTTGTATTTTTGTTTCAACTGATTTTATTTTTAATTGTTCTCTATACAGGGTGCACCACGACCCTGAGATTCTTCGATAGCTCCTTTATTAATGAAAATATCAAAAAATGTTTAATACAAATATTGTGCGAACCTATTTTCTACATAACCTAAAATTATTTTCAAATATACAGAGTGTTTCGTTTGACCGGCACATATAAAAATTTAATTTTTTTAAATAGAACACCCTGTATATTTTTTTATTTTTGGATTCCTCTTAAAATTTACTTTAAAAAATGTAAAAGGTTATATGGGTCTTAAGTCAACTGTTTTCGTAAAATTTACATTTTTGTGAAAATTTTGAGCGATACAGCACTGTCATTTTTTTTAACATTAAAGTTATTTAAAAAAGCGGTAAAATTTCGTTTAAAATTTAGATTGACAATAGATTAATTAACACTTTGCGCTAGCTACATTTTAAAAATATTATACAGGGTGTTTTTTACGCTTGGTCAAACTTGTGAAACTTTAAACATCGATAAGTCATTTTTCTTAAATGTAACACCCTGTATATTTTTACATTTTCTTGTAGAGAATTTAATTGTCTTTCGAAATTATTAAGCATGTCCTATACCTAAAGTTAATATTTTTCCAGCTATCTCAATTTTTATTAGTATTACTAAGGCAATTAAAATATTTTAAAGAGGGCCATGGACATAAACCGTAATTTTTCAAAGAATTTTTAAACAAAAGAATAAAAAGAGCTGCAACTTTAATTTTAGGCTAAAAATGTACCCCATTTTACCGAAATTTATCGTATAAATTGTTCAAGATTATGTCCTTGTTCTACGCACAGCCGTAGACCTTGTCTGAAAGACTCTAGCTCCCTTTATAACATTTCGGGGGTTATACCATCAAAAGCAACACGAATCCTGTTCTGCACATCTTCAGCAGTTGTTGGGGGGGTCTTGATACACCTGTTTTATGGGTCCCCACAAAAATAAATCTATAGGGGTAAGATCAGGTGACCTAGGTGGCCAGGAGATTGGTCTACCTCGCCCTATCCATCTATTAGGATATTCTGTGTTCGGCAACTGCATTACTTGCTGTGTTGCTTTTAATGGTATAACCCCTGAAATGTTATCAAGAGTGCTAGAGTCTTTGAGACCACATCTACGGCTGTGCGTAGAACATGAACAAGGATATAATTTTAAACAATTTATACGATAAATTTCGGGGAAAAGGGGTACATTATTGGACTAAAATTAAAGTTCGAGCTCTTTTTATTCTTTTGTTTAAAAATTCTTTGAAAAATTACGGTTTATGTCCATGGCCGACTTTAAAATATTTTAATTGCCTTAGTAATACTAATAAAAATCGAGATAGCTCGAAAAATATTACCTTTAGGTATGGGACATGCTTAATAATTTCGAAAGACAATTAAATTCTCTACGAGAAAATGTAAAAATATACAGGGTGTTGCATTTAAGAAAAATGACTTATCGATGTTTAAAGTTTCACAAGTTTGACCAAGCGTAAAAAACACCCTGTAAAATATTTTTAAAATGTAGCTAGCGCAAAGTGTTAATTAATCTATTGTCAATCTAAATTTTAAACGAAATTTTACCGCTTTTTTAAATAACTTTAAGGTTAAAAAAATTGAAAGTGCTGTATCGCTAAAAATTTTCACAAAAATGTAAATTTTACGAAAACGGTTGACTTAAAACCCATATAACCTTATACATTTTTTAAAGTAAATTTTAAGAGGAATCCAAAAATGTAAAAATATACAGGGTGTTCTATTTAAAAAAATTAAATTTTTATATGTGCCGGTCAAACGAAACACTCTGTATATCTGAAAATAATTTTAGGTTATGTAGAAAATAGGTTCGCACAATATTTGTGTTAAACATTTTTTGATATTTTCAATAATAAAGGAGCTATCGAAGAATCTCAGGGTCGTGGTGCACCCTGTATGTTTCATTTCTGATTTTATCTTTTTTTGTTTTTCCTTGGATTTTTCTTAGAAACCCCATGTCGCATTCACACGGCTACTATTTTTGTTTGTTAAGCGTCCACGTTTCACTTCCGTAGAAAAGTGCTGGAGTTACTTCTTTTTTACTACTTCTACTTTACTTCGTTTTGAGACTTCTCTATTTCCAAAAAATTATGATCTTAAATTATTAAATATACTTCCCACATTTCCTGTTCTTTCGCTTATTTCCTTGTCCATTATTCTCGATGATCACTCCTAAATATTTAAAGCTATCTACCTTTTCCAACCTAAGCCCATCCAACCTAAAGTTATGCTCTTTGTTCTCTGTTGACACGATCATAGTTTTAGTTTTGTCTATATTTATTTTCTTTTTGACCTTTTCCAATGCCTAGTTAAGAGTTTTTTGGTTATGTTGTAGACTCTTTTCTGATTCCGCGACCATGACCATGTCGTCTGCGAATATTAGATCAGTTATGTTCATTTTTTTCGTTTTTCAGTTGCCTAGGTAGAACGATCTCATTTTTTGTTTTACTTCCTTATTACCTCATTTATAACTACTGAAAATAATTGTGGACCGAGCACGCATCTTCGTTTTAAGCCTCTCTCTGTTGTTTCTTCATTCTGTGTTCTTACAATATTTACCGTTTTTTTCATACATCGCTTTTAGTATGTCGATCGTTTCTATTCAGTATGAATAAAAATAATGAGTGTAATGTTGAATTCTCTTTGTTTAAACATGTCGCAAAATTACATTAATTAGAAATATTTTTTTGCATAACTTGGCGTTTTATTTAACTTTGGTGTAGATTTTTGGACCATGACGTGCGGCCTTCTTCAAAATGCAATTAATCGGCCACTATTAAATGTAGGACAGAATCGATCCGTATATTGGGTTTTTTTTGAAAATTATGTAATAGAATTATTTTCTTATTCATAAGTGGATTGTTTTGTATGCGTTTTTGTTTAATTTATTTACTTTACGGTTGCTACTTGAATAACATATTTATATAACACTTTTAACGCGTTAATGTTATTGTTAAGGTTATCCTAACCGCGAAACGTATACATAAAAAACAAAGCTTTCAATGTCAATATTTTTGTATTCAAATTTACCCAACTGTGTGAAAAATTACCTAATTTTAAAATGAGTCGTTTAAAAATTGTTTATATTTTCCTAAAAAATTTAACCTACAAATACAGAATTAAGTTGATCGTATTATAAACATCAAGGAGGACGCAAAAACAATTAATTAAATAATCAACAAAAGCAATAAAAATAATTACCAAATATGTATCTACCGGGTGTAACTGAAATCAGGCTCACCTCCTTTATTTTCTTTAGTTTTGAATTTAGACGAATGAAATTTTGGACATGTAACATTTGCAAAAAACTGGATTAGTTGAACATAGGCACACTTTTCTTTTACTTCCGGTTTCGCCGGAAATGACCATAACTTTGTTATTTTAAATGGAACACCCTGTATATTTTTACATTTTTGGAAAGAGGAAACGATTTTGGATACAACTGTACCATTTTGGTTAATTTTTATAACCTCAAATAATTTTTTGACAAAAATTAAATTTATTAAGTGTCCCGTGACCCGCATAAATTAACGCATAAATTTTATTTTGTCAACAAGTGTCCGAAAAACGGTTTTGTAAAAAAAACACAAAAAAAGCATTTGTTTTGTTGCCATTTGGCATTGTCAACTATGATTATTAGGATATCTTACCAAAATCTTACAAAAATTTTTAATGCCTGCTCCTAATAAAAATACCAAGTTATTGGTATTGTTGAATTCGCCAGAAAATACTCTATTTAAATAACCGCATGCGCCACTATCGTTCCATTTAGAAAAACTGATTTTTTGTCAAAAAACCAATTTCGCAACCTTTAAGGTCTATTAAAGCAGCCCAAATGTCAATTAAAATTTACTAAACCGTTTTTCTGACACTTTTTGATATAATAAAATTCAATTTATGCGGGTCACGGCACACTTAATAAAAAATTTAATTTTTGTCAGAAAATTATTTGAGGTTATAAAAATTAATCAAAATGGTACAGTTGTATCCAAAATTGTTTCCTCTTTCCAAAAATGTAAAAATATACAGGGTGTTCCATTTAAAATAACAAAGTTATGACCATTTCCGGCGAAACCGGAAGTGAAACAAAAGTGTACCTATGTTCAAATAATCCAGTTTTTTGCAAATGTTACATGTCTAAAATTTCATTTGTCTTAATTCAAAACTAAAGAAAAAAAAGGGGGTGAGCCTGATTTCAGTTACACCCGGTATAGAAATGTAATTCTAGAATTAAATTATTAAGGCAAAAAACCAAAGATTGTTATCTAAAATTCGTCACAAAACATAGGGTTTTTGATCTTATAAATACGCAAGGTGACAATAATAATAATATAACATTTTCAAGCAAAAATAATTTTTTTTAACTATTACAGAAAAATTTATTAGTAGGTAAAAGTTAATTTTGCGTTGGTTATACTTAAGATTATTTTGTTAGTTTTGACAGTTTTGAGTGGTTACCAAGATACAGACCAAATTTTTTTTTTTTTTTTATAATGGTCTAACCTAGGTTTTCTTTAGCCTTATACAAAAAATATTAAGTTCAGTGGTTTAAAATAATATACCGGGTGTAATTGAGTTCTGGAACACCCACTTTTTTCTTTAGTTTTTTAATTTAATGTAATTTTAAACATAAATGATATGTGTAGAAAATCGGATTCTTTAAAAATATGTAGATAGTAGGGTACACTATTATTTCTTTACCGGTGTCGCCGGCAACGACCCTAACTTTGTTATTTCTAATAGAACGCCCTAGATATTTTTACATATTTGGAAAGAGGAAGCAATTTTGAATACAACTGCACCATTTTGGTTAATTTTTTAACCTCAAATAATTTTTGGTCGAAAATTTATTTTTTTACTAAGTGTGCCATGACCTGCATAAATTGCATCTTATTGTGTCAACAAGTGTCAGAAAAACGTTTTTGTGAATTTTAATTGAAATTTAGTTTACTTTGGTCGGCTTTAAAAGTCACAGAATCGGTCTTTTGACAGAAAGTCAATTTTTTAAATGGAACGGTAGTGGTACACGCGAATATTTAAATAGAGTGTTTTCTGACGAATGTAAGAATACCAATAACTTATATTTGGGTTGGAAGGCTGCTTTAAAGACAAAACTTAAAATATTTAAAAAGTTTATCCTATTAATCGTAGTATGTTGTGTTTAATTGCAACTAGTTATTACTAAAATTTTTTCTGTGAAAACACCGATGCTGCAACCTTCAAAGCCAATTAAAGTAACCTAAATGTCCATCAAAATTTTCAAAAATGTTTTTTGGACACTTGCTGACATAATAAAATTGAATTTATGCAGATCATGGTGCACTTAATAAAAAAATAAATTTTCGACCAAAAATTATTTGAGCTTATAAAAATTAACCAAAATGGTGCAGTTGTATTTAAAATTGCTTCCTCTACCCAAAAATTTAAAAATATACAGTGCGTTCTATTTGAAATTCTGGCGATACCAGAAGTAAAATAATAGTGTACACGGGGCCTTCTAGAGGTAAGAGGGGGCCCAGGGAAGTTAAAATTTGGGGACCCTTGTGAATGAGAATGATGAGAGCAAAAACAAAACGTGGCTACTTTTTTGCGGGCCAGCGCGCGAGACGATATAATTTTACATTTTATTCACATCTTAGTTTTTTAAATTATTTTATTTACTTTTAAAAAAGAAATTTTGCTGTTCATTTGCAGTTTGTCGTTAAAATTCATATTAAAAAACAACAACAAAATTGGGGGCCCCTCAGACTGGGGGTCAGGGGATGCAGCCCCCTAAAATCCCCCCTCTAGTAGGTCCTGAGTGTACATATGTTTAAATATTCCGGTTTTTTACACATATCATATGTCTACAATCTCATTTATCTAAAATCAAAACTAAAGAAAAAAGGGGGGGTGTTCCAGAACTCAGATACATCCGGTATATCAATGAAATACGAAAAAACTACATCTTTTGTAAATTTAAAGCCAACTATGATTGTTATTTAAAAATATATTTTTGATATGCCTCGATAAACGTTTAAATAAAGAATAATAGTTTCTTAAACATAACATACATAGAAGCAGGGCCGACAAGAGAGATAGGGTAAAATTTCCCGGTTCCGGCAATCACCGGGCCCCGGACATCTTACCACAATTTGTTTTTTACATGCTAGTTAACCGAAGAACGACAGTGCTGAAGATTGCAAACACTTTCCACCGGGCCCTGCGACGTCTTTGGACGCCCATGCATAGAAGTATCTAAAAATTATCAATTAACAATTTTTTTCTGTCTATCATAGTTAAAATGATATTTATGTTTAAAGTTTGTTCTTGTTCCCAGAACACTGGTTTATGTTTTAACGTCATTCAATTTCTTATATAATTCAGTCCAAATTTACTTAATTAATCGTCTCGCTAATTCTTATAATAACTAAGTTACCATTGTAACTCGGAAGATGATTGTCATCTTGCATCCGAAAACAGTTGAATTGGAACAAGCTAAATTTTTTTATGATGAAATCTTAGTTTAAAAGTTACCCAACAAAAAATTACAAAACTACAGGGTGTCCCAAAAGTAGGTACCTATTTTGGTAAATTTGATTGTGTTAGAAAAAAAATTAATTTTTGTATTTAAAAAAGTGCATTTTTTTAACAGAATTTGTTGTTAGTTTTAGCTAATTTCATTGTCCTTCATGGTTTTTATGCTACATGTTACTACATAAACCTGTTGTTGTATAGTGTGGTCCAAATTCGATGGGATTACATGGGTATCTCGCTTAATAGTCAAGATAGAGAAACGGTAAAATTACTAAAAATATGCAATTTTTTGAGACAAACTCAGAACCGTTTTCAAAAATATTTTATCATTTCCGGTTTTTGAGTTATTAGAGAATATATATTGTTATATTCATAATAATTTATGGAGATTATTTTTGTATATCTTTATGTAGATTATGATATTATCTACTAAAAAAAAATTGTACGCTCGCCGTTAAAGAGTTATGACACAAACTTACCTTTTTTTAAATGAAAACTATGGTTGGCTATGACCTATTTAAATTCCTTATTTTTTTCCTATTCCAAATATACAGAGTGTGTATAAATTGGCGGAAGCGCTACACGTGGCGATGTTCTTTGTAAGATTTTCGACTTAGAATTTTACGAAGAACATCGTCACGTGTAGCGCTTCCGCCAAATAATACAGACCCTGTATAAGGGTTGATGTATTTATTTTCAATAATACGCAAGTTACGAAAGTTTTTTAATTTTTTTATAATGAAAAACAAAAAGTTAGCTGTGAAAACGAAAAAAAAAAACAAGAAAACCGGAAATGATAAAATATATTTGAAAACTGTTTTGAGTTCGTCTCAAAAAACTGCACATTTTTGGTAATTTAACCGTTTCTCTATCTTGACTATTAAGCGAAATACCCATGTAATCCACCCTGTACATTCATTATTAGTGATATAAAAAATACGTGCAAGAAAATTGCCTTTTTTTAAATACATAAATTTGTATAATATTGGACAACCCATGGTACCAGAATAAAAATTTTCCAAAATACCTTTAAATTCACAAAAATAGATGGTCACTTCTGGAACACCCTGTATTTTCCAGTTTTTATAACATTTTTATTTATTAAAAAGTTTTTTGAAATATTTCATTTTCCTTATCCTGTGTCAAATTTTTGATCGGTTTTGGCGGTCATTACTTTTATTAATCTTTTATGTCTAGATAAAAGTTTTTTGTTCCATGTTTTTTTCTTGTATTTGGTTTTTAAGAGATTAACTATTTTGGACCATCGTCAACTTTATTAATCCTAAGGTAGGATTAAACATGTCTGATTATGGTGAGAAAGTATAATAATGATCAATTTTTAAAAGTAACTGCAAAAAGCATTACACCTGGTTATAATATCATTGCCATAAACAAAACCACAAAATATAAAATAAAGGAAATAAAAAGTAGCCCTGAAAAAGTTTTTAAATTTTCGGATGTTTAACAAACAAACAAACAACAACAAAAACACGTGAATCATTTATCAAATTTTACTTAAACATCTTTTAAACAAAGCGCGTATGGTAATTTTATTTAGTTAACTCTTCTTATCATTTTATGTAGAACCTTGAATTTTCCGCCGAACTGGATGTTTAACATATTTGAATATATTCATAATAAGTTTTTCTATTTACGCACACAATTTTACACAAAGACAAAAGTCACATAATATAAATTAGAGCAATGTAAATACAGTTTTAAACAAAATTGATAAATAATGAATCGCTGGTCTATCGACAGATGTTCAAATGATTCATAGTTAGTTAAAAATATTTCGCTTATATAAACTTTAAATTAACGTAGAAGTATGTTTAAAAAAAATAACAACCTAGAGAAATTTTAAGAATTTATTATAGCGCATAAAACAGAAAATAATTACATTTATATTTGCAAAAATAGCCTCGGGTATTCGAGAAAAAAATCTTATTATTAAATATTGTAGTTTACTGTATAAAGTGTGATTATTTAAATGTTATACAGTGTGTCCAAAAAGTAACGTAACGGATCAATATCTCGTCTCGTGACAACTTTACAAAAAAAAGTTTTATACAAAAGTTGTTTGTGGTAATTTACTACATAACCTTAAATTATTTTTAACTATACACAGTGTTTTGTTTTTGCGCACCGATACGTCACTTTATTTTTTTAAATGGAACACCCAGTATATTTTATGATTTTTAGATGTAAAATTGAATTCTCTTTCAAAAACATATAGGTTTTTTGTATCTAAATTCAGTCGTTTTTGAGTTATTTAAGTTTTTATGAAAATTTTGACAGAAACAGGAGTCTAAAAAAATAATGATATTTCACAACTTGGCTATGTCAGAACAAATTCCTTTGAAACTTTGTTCGACAATAGTGTCATAGTGATTGCTGACTAGTTACAATTTTAAAATAATACACAGGGTGTTTTTTATGCTGGGTCCAATTGGGTAAACTTCAAACACGGTTAAATCAATTATTTTAAATTGAACGCCCTATATATTTTTACATATTATTATCAAAAATTTAATTATCTTTAAAATTTGTTAAAGATCTATTATGTCTAAAATTGATATGTCTCGAGTTATTGCGGTTTTCATGTTAATTAATGGCTACAAACAAAATATTTAATAGAAATTAATTAGGTAGTAGGTTTTGGAAATATCCCGATAATTTGTTTTAAATGTCAAGTAAAGTTTAGTTTTCATCAAGCGATATTTTTTACCTGATTACAAATTAGTTTAATAAAAAACAATATAATGATTTATTTACGAAAATAGTTCGAAATGAGCAATTACAAAATTGTATATTTTCATGAATATACGACTAATCGAAGTCATGTTAGACAAAATGTCCTGTTTATAAGAGTAGTCGATAGTTAATATTGATAATATTATTAGTTCTTAAATGCTAGGGGTGCAATTTTAGGTATATTCACATTGGCCTAAAAAAGGAAACTTTTTAATGTAGATTAAACAATTTTAATTATAATTTGTAATCAGGTAAAAATTATCGCTTAAGATGAAAACTAAACTTTACTTGACATTTAAAACAAATTATCGGGATATTTCCAAAACCTACTAATTAATTATATTAAATATTTTGTTTGTAGCCATTAATTAACATGAAAACCGCAATAACTCGAGAAATATTAATTTTAGACATAATAGACCTTTAACAAATTTTAAAGTTAATTAAATTTTCGATAATGATATGTAAAAATATATAGGGCGTTCAATTTAAAATAATTGATTTAACCGTGTTTGAAGTTTACCCAATTGGACCCAGCATAAAAAACACCCTGTGTATTATTTTAAAATTGTAACTAGTCAGCAATCACTATGACACTATTGTGGAACAAGGTTTCATAGGAATTTGTTCTGACATAGCCAAGTTGTGAAATATCATTATTTTTTTAAACTCCTGTTTCTGTCAAAATTTTCATAAAAACTTAAATAACTCAAAAACGACTGAATTTAGATACATAAAACCGATATGTTTTTGAAAGAGAATTCAATTTTACATCTAAAAATCATAAAATATACTGGGTGTTCCATTTAAAAAAACATAGTGACGTATCGGTGCGCAAAAACAAAACACTGTGTATAGTTGAAAATAATTTAAGGTTATGTAGTAAATTACCACAAACAACTTTTGTATAATTTTTTTTTTTGTAAATTTGTCACGAGACAAGATATTGATCCGTTACGTTACTTTTTGGACACACTGTATTAAAGTATTTACATACTATTATGTTATACTAAATAAAGTTTAAAATTTAACAGAAATAAATGTATTGGTTACTTACTATTGGTATTTTTATTTTTTTATTGCTGTTTTCGACCATGCAACTTAATAAATGCCCACACTCTTTATTGTGGCACTATTTCATAAAAACTGATGCACAAACTAATGCTGGTTAAGTGGTAAGGTTGTAAAACATCACTAACACGAAGAATTTTACCCACATTCTTGTGAAGATGTGCTAATACGAAATAAATTAACACTTGTTAATGCGTATGGTATATATAAGGTCACAAATTTTTAAAAAAATTACCATTAAAATATTTAAGTTAATTCAAGTATCACTAAAGCGGAAATCTGTTGTCAACGTGTTAGTTGTGCGGTACAATTGTATGCTATGTGCTAGGTGTACCTCGGTGAATGGCGTTTGGTGTATTCTTCTCTATTAAATTCATAGGTATTGACTATATCTGAATTGTAACGACTCGAATAGATTGATTAATTGAACTGAATAGCATTCAAAACGAATCTGTTTAGCAGTTGGAGCAGGTACAGCGACAGTTTTTGCAAATCTTCCCTCTGGTCACTTTCGGAAAAGTTTAACCGCGTTGCTTGGTTTGAATTTTAATTATTTGCAAATATAGGTGATCGTTTGATGTATGCGCATATTTTATTATTTGTTTATGGTAAATTAAAGTTGTACATTATAAGTTATAATATGCACGTAAATTATATTAGCAGTGTATTAAGTTTAAGAGTTCGCAATTAACTTGTAGCTTAATATTAAATGAATTTTAAATTAACATGTAAACGAACACGCTTATCAAATGACAGCTAACGCAAATTGTTGCTGTGTTCGTACAATCAATGAAGTTTTTAGCAAGAATTATGTTTAATGGCTTAGAGGACAATAATTAATTATTAATAATAGGATCGACCTAATGTAACGTAAGAAAGTTTGGGTTGTATTTGTATTATAATAAAATCTCGTGCAATTACAATTTAGTGAGCTAAAGAAAATTGATTTTATTTTAGAAGGAAACTTTGTAATTTAAAATTTGCCAAACTTAATTTTATAAAACGCTTTATTTTTATAGCATCGTAAACAGGGCCGGCCTTAAGTCTATTCCACCGATTCCCTCGCCTAGGGCCCCGCGCTCAAAAAATAAAAAATAAAAATACAACGCTTATTAATAGCATAGAAACACAAGGCAATTCTCTATCATATCACTTAAAAAAGTTATTGTTCAATAGTGAAATACTAAACTTAATAAATAAACAGTAATATAATAGATTATTTATCAAATATTATCATCAAATCAATTAACAAAAGCTTTCGTGAAATAATTCCAGTTGAAACGTTTACGGAAACGCAAAAAGTGAAACAGAATCTTTGGCCATTCAAGTGAAAGATTACAAATTCTAGGTATCTTTAGTTTTCTGGCATGATTCGCTTTTCCAGGTGAATTAGTAAGCAAAGAATTACAAAGTGACACCTCAGATCTGTCTTCGGTAATACCTACTCACTTTTGAAAAATTGTGCAAAAGGCTAGAAGTGTACCGAGAAAACGGTTTTAAAGATGTATTAAGCGGTGCAAATGATCTCGGAAAAGATTTAGATGTTGTTCCACAATTCCAGTTGAAACGTTTACGGAAACACAAAAGGCAATTAATTGGCATACGAGTCCTCAGACGAAATATAGGAACATGGAATACAAGAAGCATTCAAGGTAAAGAAGTAGAATTAGTAGAGGAATTTGACAATAGAAAATTAGTAATATTAAGATTAACGGAAACGAAGAAAAAAGGGAAAGGAATAGTAAAACTCGACAAAGGGCATATATTAATACATAGTGGAGTAAAAGAAACGGAATTTGCTAAAGCTGGGGTAGCCTGCGTAGTAAGTAAACAATTGAGTGAAAAAGTTAAAAAATGGAAAGGGATATCAGAAAGAGTATTGATGGTAGAACTACAAATTACAAATAAAGAATTGTTAGGGGTGGTAGTGGCATATGGACCGAATGAGAACGCGGCAGAAAAGAATAAAGATATATTTTATAGACAACTACAAGAAACAGTGGATGAAATACGAGGGAGAACAATCATAGTAGGAGATTTTAATGGAAGAGTGGGTAATGATGTCAAAAAGTATGGCACAGTGCTGGGAAGATATGGGGAAGACGTACTAAATAACAATGGAAGGAGATTAATAGAATTTTGCTTTGAAAACAATATGACAATAATAAACAGCAGATTCAAACACAAAAATATCCATAAATACACAAGAGAGGTAAAAAGTAGGGATGAAAAGTCAATAATAGATTATATTATTGTAGAGGACACAGAAAGGAGCAAAGTCATAAACGCTAGAGTATACCGAGGGGCAGAAATAGGCAGTGATCATTATCTACTTATGGTGCTAGAAGCAAAAGCAAAGACTTGGGAGGAATTTGGGAAAAGAATGGAAGAACATTATGCGAGCAATCAAAAACTCTTCTACAAGGTATTAAAAAACCTAAAACGAGATAAAAACCATACATTAAAGCAAATAATGGATAAACAGGGAAAAATACTGACAGCAGAAAAAGAAATTATCGAAAGATGGGGTAATTATTTTAAGGAGTTATTGGAAAGTGATAACACAATGAATGACGAGGAAGAAAAACAAGGACAGGAGGAATACGAAACAATTGAACAAGAATATGAACAAGAAATAACCGAAGATGAGTTGGATAGAGCGATTCATAAAATGAAAATTGGAAAAGCAGCAGGGCATGATGGCGTTTTACCTGAAATGATTAAGTACATGGGAGTAGAGGGTAAGAAAATGCTGTTAAGAATAGTAAATAAAGCTTACGCCACAAATAAATGTTTGATAAGTAAGAAGGAAATAAGACGCGAGTTTTTAATGCAGTGTACGTACCCATCCTCACGTACAGTTCAGAAACTTGGACACTAACTCAAAAACAAAAACAAAGAATAGAGGTACAGGAAATGAGATTTTTGAGAAGAATAGAGGGATGTAGACTGATCGACAAAATCAGTAACGAAAAAATCCGAAATAAACTTGGAGTAACAGATATTAAGAAAAAGATGGAGACGAATCAATTACGATGGCTGGGGCATTTACTACGCATGCCAGAAAGTAGATACGCGAAAATAGGATGGAAAATGCAGATAGAGGGAAAAAGAGCTAGAGGAAGGCCAAGAATAAAATGGGAAAAAGAAGTGAGGAAGAGACTAGAAGGCAAAGGAGTCAGCTGGAGAGATGTGCCACAATTAGCCAACGATAGGAAGGAGTGGAGAAAGATAATACAGTAACAGAAAAGCAACCTCGACACCGAAAGGTACAAGAGGAAACGATTAAGAAGAAGAAGAAGAAGAGACCATAGATTTATTTAGTTTTTTATGGACATTTTACAATCAATCCAAAGAGACTTCATTAAAATGTACTGCTGATTTACAAGTTGCTTTAAAATACCGCAAATCGGTGGACTTAAATTGATTCATGTTGGCGGAAGAAATAGAAGCTTTAAAAGTAACTATTCCACTAAGTTGTTGCAATCCTTTAAATATACTTGGCTTGTAATAATCGTTCAACCTCGTTTCCAAATTTATTTATTGCACTAAGGATCTTCCTTACTATACTGAAACAGCCTCTGAGGGCGGAAGAAGTTTTCAAAATTAAAATTAATTAAAACGTATTTACGATCCACTATTTCTGAAGAACGTTTAAATTCACTCGAAATTATGTCAATTAAAAGATGGACTTAGACAACTAATTAAAAGATTTTGCGGAAGCAAAATTTAGAAACATTAATTTTAATTGAGTGAGTGTCTATTTTGTTAATAAAAATACCTATGAGTTGTTTTGGTTTCCTTCGTTCATAGTGAATTTGTCAAATTTTATGTTTTGTTATGTTTGCTATTATATTATTTTAAATAACGTTTGTTCAAATTGTTATTTTAAAAAAAAAATATTTTTGTATTATAATGTATAAATAATTTTTTTGTAAGGATAGGGGCCTCGCAGCTTGTCCTTGCGTCGGGCCCCGCTCTTACTAGGGCCGGTCCTGATCGTAAAGGTATTATTAGAGGTAACTCCATTAAGCACACACTAACTTGCGCACTTTTGTTGTTTAATGAAGGATGAAGGTAGGATAACACTGACTAAAAAACCCTATCAATAAGTAATACCAAAAAATTAAAAACTTAAGAAAGGCTCTAAATAAAATAAGCTTTTATAAAAAAAAGTTCTAATAAATAAAACAGCAGGGGTCGCACTTTTAAGCCCCTTGTGAAGGTGGAAGATCATTAAAAATATAACCGAGAAAAATCTTTTAATACGTAAAAAACATGTACCAAAAGTATTTTCTACATTTCTCCAAATTTGAGAAATAAAATGAAAATTTACTTTCATGGTTACCTTTTACAGGAGTGTAACTCCGAAAGAAGACTTTTAAGGGGAAAAATATGAAAGCCCCCCTACATTTTCGATAAGGAATTACCTTCCAAAGTTTTTTGCAATATTTATGAATCACCCTGTATACAGACATACGCACATTTAGACAATATACAGGGGCGCCCTAATTTTCTTTGTCTGGGGGCGCCAGATACCCTTGCGTCGGCCCTACCTTCAGGTGTAAAAGCACAACTCGATTTGTTTAATGGAAATGTACACACTATCTACATCTAATAATATACACTAAGAAAGTGAAGCTCACTTGTTTCGAGAGAGTTATTTAATTGCCTCGGGGGAGTCCCCTAAACACTATTTGTATTTGTGTTTTAAATAAAATTTAAATATAGATAAAACCATTAATAGACACTATTATTTTCGCTTTCAATCTTGAACAAAATATAAAAATTCCATTTCCGTTTCAATTTTGATTATTATAAAAATTGCGGCTAATTTCGTTTATCATTTTCTTTTTAGTTCCGTTCTCAGTTACTGCTTTAAAGCTAGCCTTCCAATTCTCTAACACACATTTTTTAAAATCTACTCTACCCTGTATGCTACGAAAGTCGCATTTTTGGTATACCCTGTATATGTTCCAAGCGGGGATTTTTAGTTCCCTTTTTGTATGTAATACTTACGTAATAATATACAATTTTATGGATCTTACACTTTATTTGTTTTCATGGCATTATATGAAAATAAACACATCTAAAGGTACAAATACGTCAAGGTTTAATGTAAAATTTGTTATGGTGTTAATATAATAATTGTAACTAGATTAAAACTATTGCAGCAAACCTTGGGAATGGTCAGTTACCAATGACCAATGTATTCGTTTAAATTGTTATGAGCTTGAAGGACATACGTATTTTAATGTGGCACATTTTAATGTGTTGCATCGTACGAATACGTAGAAATCACGTTTTGGCCACTAACAACACACATTTAGTTAATTTACAAGATTCTTGGTGTAACGAAATTATTTTTTAACTGGGTCAGGATTGCAACAAAATGTATGCAAGACTTTAAAATAAAACTACAGTTAAATACAAATAGACCTGTATACTTAAGAAATAATTTGCGTTTAACAATGTAAATAAAAGTTGTTGAACAATCTGTTAACTGTTCAAAACGAACAGAACTTCTGCAGGTATCCAATAATAATAATGCAGGTATTGTAAGTTTATAGTTTTCTTGTTTCAAGAAAATATTTTTTCATGGAAAGATTTCTGAAAGGAAATTAAAATTATCTCTCTCTATAGCGAGAACATCCACAAACACGAACGATCGGTTTGGTATTATGGTATGTGGCATACTCCAAAATATGAACGATAGCATAATTCGTACTCCACATCAACAATTAACTCTTTCAAGGGCGGTGGTCTAAAATATGTACCACCAAACAATGCGTCTATTTGGGCGGTGGTACGATTTTTGTACCACCTACATTTAAATACGTAATTGTGAATCTACCTTTTAAAATTAACGCCTCGTGCGTGGAGCGCTCTCCAGTGGTAGACATCTAAGTTTTAGAAACCATTGTTGAAACTAAAAAGGCAAATTCAAATAAATAAAACACTTTTTACGGTATTTGTAGAGTGTCTATTTTATTGTATGAATTTAAGAAAAAATAAGTTTTTTTTTATTCATTTTTTTTTATAACACTAATAGTTTAGTTCATTTATAGCTTAACTATGAATAATATAAAGAAATTTACGTGAATTTGACGTTTGATAAACAGCGCATGAATTTTTTTGGTGATCTAATAATTGTACCACCTATTAATAATTAGGTTTAATTATGTAATAAACTATTAAATTATTTTTTTTTGTAGCAAACGTTATATGTAAAGAATGGGAAAATAGTAAAATTCAATTTATTGTTAAAAATTTCAAATAAAATTTTTCTGCCCTTCTAGGTCTTTTTTTGCATGACCTTTCCTGCCCTTGAAAGAGTTAATGAAGAGAGCAGTAGTAAATGTAAATAATCAGTTACTCTATTTAAAAAAAGAAGCCTAGGCTAGATTGGTTTATACTTGTTTAATATCATTTCAAACTTTGATCAAGCGTGTTGTATGTATTATTTACCTTACGATGGAAAAAAAAGCGGAGCTTTTATCAGAGACGAAGGAATGTGGAGTAACTAATCTGTCAAAAAAATACGGAGTAGCCAAATCCACCTTATGTGCTCTTAAAAAAAGGAAGGAAAAGTTACCTCAACAGTTGCTATGACATTTTCTGGACCAGGAAAATGAAATTCTCTGAGAACTTATCAGGATGAAAAAGATATTCTATAAATGGGTTTTGCGACACAGAGAACGAAATGTTTTAATAAGTGGTGTATTTCTGAAAGAGGAAACAAAATAGTTTTACGAGAAGATTCGAGAAAATTGACATACATTTTCCGCTAGCTCAGGATGGTTTAAAAAATTTAAGGATCTGTATGGTATACGTTTTCTGACTATTACTGGAGAAAAATTAACTTTACAACCAGAGCCAGTTGCTCCCTTTACACCAAAACTTGCAAATATAATTGAGGAGTCAAATTTAACCCATGATCAGTTGTATAATGCTGACGAAACAGACTTGTACTTGAAGCTGTTATCTGGGAACACTTACGTTTCAAGTGAAGAAAAATCAGCGCCTGTAGGAAAACAACTAAAGAGAGAATAACCTTTCTAACATGTATAAAAGTTATATAATTAATTATTTAGTTGTTTTTGTATGCGCTGCTCCTGGTGATGGTCAGTGTGTATTAATCCATAGCGTTAAATCAGTTCTAAGAACTACGTATTAAATTGTTCCAGCAGACTAGCGTAGTAAGTTACTACGCTAGTCTGCTGCTACTACTAGTAACTATTCTTCTGTTACAGTGAGAACACTTAATAGTCTATAAGCAGGATGGTAATCCGCAAATTCCTCGAATGCAATTACTTAAAATCTGTTGCTCGAAATCAATTGCTCGAAAATCTATTCCTCGAATGCAACTTTGTTCGAAATGCAAGTTCCTCGTAAAGCAATAATTGCTTGGATATGGTTATTTGATATTATGGTCATCCAGTTTTTTTAAATATTATCACACGGGTTGTGAGACTTTTAACTACATGCAAACGCTTTTCTAATGTTTTGCAGTTTTTATTCTCAAATGACAAATGAATAGCGCAAAACTATTAATTTTTTTCGAGTTTTTTTTTCATAGAATAGTTGCTTTTTCCTTTACGAGATACCCATGCTGTCCATGATTACTGGAACACCCTGTATAGCATAAACTATAGACATATAAAAATTTATATTAAATAAGTAGCCTATTTCATAACTTTGATTTTTTTTTCGAGCAATTGGTTTTTCGAGGAACTTGTAGTTCGAGCAATTTACATTCGAGGAATTGGCTTCGAGAAATTCGTTTCCGAGCAATTGATTTCAAACAATTTATCTAGAATCAAGCAGGATACCCTCAGCATCCCAGAAAATAGTCGCCATGATCTATCCGGCCGATGGCGACATTTTCAAGTTTTTAGGGGGTGGTGCGCCCTTTTTAATCCACCGCATGCTCTAGTTTCGACTCAGGCTCATAATGATGGAAGTTTCATCGCCCGTCACAATCGGATTCAAAATGCCATATCTGTTGTCTTCACAGAGCTCCATAGCATTCTCGGTACCCACCATGCGCTAACTTTTGTCATGCGAAGATGATCGGGTAGAATATTCAGAATTTCAGAATGGTTGAAGGTGATACTCCAACCATTTCTGCAAGCATCTTCCAATACGAGTTTCTCGACTTTTTTGACGTTGTCCGAAAAAGTTGCTTCAACAGGCCGTCATGAACAAGGATCATCTTCAATCTTCTTCCTTCCTTGTTTGAAAAGTCCATGCCACTTATAAATCATAGTTTTTCCAGGGTCCCCATACACCGCTGACATTTCTTCCATAATGAAGGTGTTTTTCCTTATTTGGTGGAAAACTTAATAACAGGGCGATACTCGATTTTCGCCATGCTTTCAATTTTCTTTCCGATTTACATGTTTACTTGGCGATATCTTGTAGCTACTGACCAAATTGGCTTAAAACTTGTCACCTATTTTAATAATGAGTCGAACAAAAAAACTAAATGCTACACAGTAGTTCTATCTTCTCCAACCCCTCTATTCCGGGAATTTTTGGACCCTTCCTCAATCAATAGATAAATAAATAAAACTTACTGGCGAAGAGAATTGGGATAAATTTGCGTAATAAGCAGTTGAATTCAAATTGAATAGATTTTTAACATAGACGCTTTTATTTAAAATTTATTCAGGAGCAACTACTATTTTTTTTAAAACCAATCTTATTTTCATTTTTTGGCTGTAGCGTGTAGCTTTTGAGATGTTTCTGTAGTTCACGTCACTAATGTGTGCATAACGTTCCATGCTAATTTAAAACCCAATTAACATCTGAGTAATGCACTGTATCATTATTATTATTATTATTATTGATTTTTTATATTTGAGAAATATCAACGAACCCAACCATCGGTATTTTTTTTAAATAATTTTATTAAAATAATGACAAAATTCGACTAACAATAAGGTTTTAAGGATATCAAAATTTTGGTTATGAATGGCTCAGTTTTAGAAAATATTTTGCATTTAAACTAAGGATTAACAAAAATCGATTGTGTAGAAATAAAAAAGTATATGCAATTAAAATAAAGTTTTCGATTCTTTTTTATTAAGCATGCAACATAAATATTTTACAAGCTATTTCAATTTCAATTAAGCGTCACCCAGACAGAGGTAAGCTATCATCCAATAAGAATTTTTCTATTGTCTTACGTGAATTGTCGTTAAGTGTTGAAGCTAAAATCAAATAAATTACAAATTAAAAAACTTTTTGTCATAATCCAAAAATATAAACATCCTAAATATTTTATCAGTTATTAATGATTCAAGTTTGTTGTAGTTAGCTAATATATTTTCAACATACCGTTCAAAATACTGTCCAAATCGTCTTCTGTACTGATCAATGTACATTTGGAATTGCATACATTAGTTAAGGCATTTGCCAATGTTTGATTTAATCCATAAAGAACTAAGGTTTTTCCACTCTTTTGTAAGTCGCTTGCCCAGGTTCCAATGCACTGAAATAATTGTTAAAAACATGATGCAAAACGTAACACCCTAATAAATAAATGATAAGTTATAAAATTAAGAACGATTAAATCTATTTGAGACTAGCTTTACAGTAAATAATTGTTACAATTTAAATTGCTTTGTTTAACATTTAATTAGGTCCGAAGTACAGGGTGGTCCAAATTCGATGGGATTACATTGGTATCTCGCTTAATAGTTAATAAAGAGAAACTATTAAATTATTAAAAATGAGCAGTTTTTTGGGACAAATTCAGAACCGTTTGCAAAAATATTCAATCATTTTCGGTTTGTGAGTTATTAGAGAAAAACTATTTTAATGTTATATTTATAATGTGTCATATCTCCCTTATTGTTTAAAATATCGAAATAGTTTATGAAGATTATTTTTAGATAGTTTTATGTACATTTTGATAGTACTAAAAAAAAATTACGCTCGCCGTTAAAAAGCTATTACACAAACTTACCTTTTTTTAAATCGTTGGCTATGACCTATTTAAATTCCTTATTTTTTTCTCATTCCAAATATATAAATATATATTTATTTTCAATAATATGCAAGTTACAAAGGTTCTTTAATTTTTTTTAACATAAAAAACAAAAAGTAGGCTTTGAAAAAAAAAAGAAAAAGCGAAAATGATAGAATATATTTAAGAATTGTTCTGAGTTTGTCTCAAGAAACTGCACATTTTTGGTAATTTAACCGTTTCTCTATATTGACTGTTAAGCGAAATACGTATGTAATCTCATCGAATTTGGACCACCCTGTACAGAGGAGCGAGTTCCAAGTTTCACATGTTGTAGCAGCAAAGCTTTTATATCAAAGTAATAAGTTTTTAAGCAAAAACGAATGCAAAACATAACGGAACAATACACAAACACTCAATTAAAATAAAATAAATTCCAAAATGCTTGTTCATCGTCAAGTATTGAACAAAAAAATAATAATTATTTATGTATCAAGGCCAAAAAGTGTAACTGGTTTGCTGGCCGAGACGTAGTCGAGGCCACCAAACAGACTAGGCCGAAAGAGTACGTTTTGGCCGAGGTGCATATTACATTTTTTGTGCGATCGAATTAAATACAATTTAAATTTTTAGTAATTTTCAAAATTATAGGTTAGAAACTACGTGACATTCTGTCACTGGCAGCTGACGGCGTATGTACTGCATTACCGGCCCACTCCTTAGCAACGGCCGTAAAAGTTACTTTTTCGGCCGTTGCTAAGGGTAACGGCCTGAAAAGTAACTTTTACGGCCGTTGTCAAGGATAGGGCCGGAAATGCAGTACTTTATGGTTGCTAACGCGTCCGTCAAACAGCATTTTCTAGTACGATCGCACAAAAATATCCCTTTTTTTCACTCAGTAAGAGTATAAACTGATAATGGAAGTATTGTTTATTTCAGTATTGTTTGAATTTACGACAAAAATAAAAAAAAATAACCACAACTTATTCCTGGATAAATCGTAAGCCTTGTATATTTTGCAACTTCTGTGCGTTACCAAAATACAAGTTAATCCCTGAAAATAGGTAGCTGTGCTGCGGTTTAGCTTAGTTGTAGGCTTAACGTGGTTTAATCCTGAAGTTAATCCCAGGTTTTAAGTTTATGCAATTGGGCCATTAATAGAGTAACAAAAACGACTCTGTGAATAATGTAGTAAATTTTTTTATACCTTTGTTGCTGTAAAATCGGCGTTTTTAATGTGAGAGCAGTCCATCGCTATAAAGTTTGTGTTTTGTCCTAATTCAAGATTTTTCCTTAGGGCTAGTTCTCGCACATATTGGGCGGATGGAAATAGCAGCGCAGATGTTGGAGTCAGTTTGATATATCCTAAAGACTCGTCCTAAAAGACATTCAGTGATTTAAAAAGCTACAGCATACACAATTATAATAAAAAAATCTAATAAATTTGTTAGTTCTAAAATAAAGGAGACTACTTCTGAGTTGCTACAATAACAGCCAACTTTTGATAAAAGATTGTATAAGAGAGGAGAAGAATCTTTGGATGGAATTTTCTTGGGTATTTGATTGTATTATCGATGCTACGTAGTTCGTCAAGTAGCACGGATTTTAACAAATAAATTCATGATTTACTTCAACTTGGGAAAATAAATTTAATGCCATAAAAAAAGTCTTGATAAGTACATTTTTGTGCGATCGTACTAGAAACAGCTGTTTGACGGACGCGTTAGCAGCCATAAAGTACTGCATTACCGGCCCCATCCTTAGCAACGGCCTAAAAAGTCACTTTTCAGGCCGTTACCCTTAGCAACGGCCTGAAAAGTAACTTTTTCGGCCACTACAGCGTAAATTATTTGCATTAAAGCTAACAGCATACGCCGTCATCTGTCAGTGACAGAATGTCACGTAGTTTCTAACCTACATTTTTGAAAAACACTAAAAATTAAAATTGTTTTTAACTCTATCGCACAAAAAATGTAATATGCACCTCGGCCTAAACGTACTTTTTTGGCCTTGCCTGTTTGCTGGCCTCGACTACGTCTCGGCCAGCAAACCAGACGCGGCCGAAAAAGTTACACTTTTTGGCTTTGATACATAAATAACTATTTTATATTAAAACCTTCTGAAATTGAGAATCGATTGACTTTATGTAATAAACTTTTTTGATAAATGTATACCTACCTTAGTAATCTCTTAAAATTGAACAACGTTTCTCATTTAAAGGCATACTAGCACTAAATATTGACGAGGATAGTCTTATAATCCCATGCAGTTTAGGACATTCTGTGTGTTAGTAAAAAAAAACAGTATTTTTTTTAAATACCTCTACTTTCTCTACTTTAATTTTAGGTCTAGCATTATAATATAAAAGCAACAGCAGGTCAATTCCAACTCCTATTAATATGCCCATTTCTATACCAAGAAGGAGACACGACAAAAATGTTATTGTCAAAGGGATTAAATCTATTTCTGCATTAAAAAAAGTGTTAAGTATGCATATTTCATATTTGTTGTACGAAATTGATCTTACTACTAATTTTCCATAATTGTTTTATGATAGAGACTTCGATAAGGTATATAACAGCGCACCAAATCACTGATGCCAAAGTTGCTTTAGGTATGTATGAAAAATATGGCGTCAAAAAAGTTAAAGATAATATCACCATGATACCTGCAAAATAAAAAACAAATCTTGTAAAATATTTTTTATTGTTTAAAAATCCTCTTACAAGGAAAAGGTCTTAAATCATGCCAACAAATAATTTAACTGTTTTTTTCAAAAATTGTTCATGCGAATAAACTTCTGAAAACTTTGTCATACCATTAAATCTTTTCCACGTAAAAATATATGAATCACGCAGGGTTTATAAGGTAAGTTAAAGTATTTTTTAAAATTATCAATGGTTAGGTTCTAAAGTAGGTATTAGTTAGGAAAACGCGGGTCGGAATAAATTTAGATGTGTGGTGTTAAAAATCACGCATATTGGATGCCGGTAGACGGATTCTCCAATGGGCGTTTTATAAAACGATTCAAAATTTTTGTCCATTTCAAACAGTGGATCAGATTTGATGTTATCGCGGGCTGCATACGGCTCGCAGCCGGAATTTGCCCACCTTTGTTAGCAAGTATTATACGTGAAAGGTTCATTCTGTAAGTATAATGACTTCAATAAAGAATTGTAAATCGAAGATGAAATTTCCAAATTGTTAAATCTTTAAAAAATAAAACACAAAGTTATTCACGGGACCATAAATTGGTATAACCAATTTTGTACGGTGCAAGATGGATCGAGAAGTGGACGACCATTAACAGCATGAGATCTTATAGTTATTTAAATCGTCTAAGAACTAATTTGAAGAAATACACCTCGAAAGCAAAAAATATACATTTAAGCAAGTCTTGAGTGACAAAAGAAAACCTTACGCTTGGAGCATTTCGCCAAGTAACATGACAACTATTTGAAATTGCGCTTTCAAGACAATCCGAAGAGTTACAGTTAACGCGAACGGAGACCACTGATACATAAAAAACAATGTTATAAACTGTCAAAATCGAAGAACTTTTTAGTATACTTAATTATTAACTGTACGCTCATAGTTAAGTTTAGAGAAGTGGAGAAAAAAATGGTGCAAAGAGGTATTTATCCCAGTATCAGATACGGTATGGTGAAGATGGAGTCAGGCAACTTCATTTTTGCAAAGAAAAGGGTTAAAACTTGCCCTCTGGTGTATTAAATTGATATTATAAAATTAGCTGTAAAGACACTTAATTATAAGTTGTATTCTTCTTCATTGAATTCTCTTTCGGTTTCAAGTTATGTTTTCCCAATTCTTGATTATGTTTCTTCACATCTATCTATTGGCTAACTGTAGCACATCTCTCCAGCTGACTCCTTTGTATGTAGTTTCTGCCTCACTTTGTTTTGTTCTTGATCTTCCTCTACTTATATTTCTCTTAAAACTACGTTGATCATCCCATTTTTGCGCACCTGCTTTCAGACATAATGGCCCGGTTGCAGAGTCGCTAACACCGTAGTTTGCACCGGTGTGAACGCGTTTAGCACGGCAACACAACGCGATCAGCTTGATATCGGTGCTATTTTCGCATTAACTCGACCTACAGATAGCACTGAGTTGACCGCGGTTGAACGCGAATATGCGTTGCATGGTCCGTAGGTGATTCCGAATTGCGCTTGATCGGTGCCAAATATTGTAACTCTAGTCCGTCCACGAGTTACCGGCTACAGAATAACGTGTTTATTTTCAAAATGGGTAAGTAAAATGTATATTTATGTATTGTTTAAGGATTTTGATGTGATTTACAGTCAATAAAGCTTGAACTAAACCAGGCAAATTAGTTTACATTAAGAAATATCAGTAAAATAAGCAAAAAGAGTTTAATAAATCATCTATTTTTATAATTATTGTGATATATAAATAGTATTGTAACTGAAAATTATTAAGAACAAAATAAAAATGGGATTTATTGTAGGGATTAATCCCATTTATCTAAAGAAACGTGATGTGCCTATTAACTGTATTATATTCAAACCACCTTCCGTTTTTTTTTCAAATACGTATATGAAGGGTGTTGGGTAAAAACAAGGAATATCATTTTTGACTGATTTTGAGATATTGAACTAATTATTAGTTTTATAAAAATTATTTTTTAAATTCATTGATTAATACTCATTTATAATAATATAATCCATAGTAAAATAAAGTTTGGTTGATGCAGCTCTTAAAAAAATAGTAACTTTAAAATTGAATTGTAAAGATCCAATAAAAATTGACAATCGTTGTTTTCACCTAACACCCTTCATAAGGGCAATATTGTGTGTTTACTTCTTTCAAACCAAAGTATTAATTTTATAGACAGAAAAGGTTAATACTTCAATAAATAATAAAGCAATACATATTAACATCAAGAAAATAATTTATTCATTTAACTTTTTAAACAGCTAATACACAATACATCGTATTAGATATTACAATTTTTGTGTGTGTGTGTGTGTGCTTGCATTAAATTAACATAATACTACTACCTAAGACCTAAATGCTTTAAAATCAAACTGATATTAATTTTTTTTAAATTTCAGTCTTTATTGTTTATAGTTGGCGAATGTTCATGTACAGCTGAAGGTGGTTGACCAATACCTGAAGAAGATGGTTGCCTTAAATTTGAAGAAGGTGGTTGGTTTATAGAAGAATCCTGTATTGAATGGCTTACGGCTGAAGAGGGTGGTTTGGTTATAGTTGATGGTAGTTATCTTTTTTTTTAAAGAAGTAACATTTTAATTTCTTATTTTGTTTGAAAGGTCCAGTGTATATAAATATCTTTGAATTGTATTTAAGTTATAATCTTTTTAAGTTAAAAGCAACAAATACATAAGTAAACACTGTCTTCGAAGTAGTTTGTGGTGGAATCAAACATATTGCTTAAAGGTGTCGTTTGATTTTCCATTATTGCCAGCAGCTGTTAATAAGAGTCACGGGCGAGCCACCCCCAGTTTTCTTTATTACAAGCTGTTAAATAAAAAAATGTATTAACAAAATATTTTAAAGTGTCTGACATAATAAACAATTACCTGGTCTTTTTTGTGATGTTCTATGGCTGTCTTCTTCATTTCTTCATATTTTTCTATTATTTCATCAACTTCCATGATAGCTGACATGTATGTTAAGTTGTACAAGTAAAAAAATTATACATTTTTCAAATATCTTGCAATTACGTTTTGCTCAGTTTCAACATTTTGCCTTTGATTTTTATAAAACTGCCTAAACTGGCCCGCCATTCTGCCTCGAGTTGCTGTAACTGCATTAAACTCCTTAGCTAACTGTTTCCAGGTCTCCCTTTTTTTCCTAATGATCCAGCTATCTGTCGTCTTGCATTCAATGATTGTTTTATATCTTATTATTATAAAAGGCTGTGCATTCCATATTGGAATAATAGCCGCTCTGTGGAGCCCTACTGACTATTATTTTTCGGATAGTCACTCCGCTATTTCTGTTCTTTCACTTCCTATAGATTGTTATGTAGTCCTCCTCCATTTTCTCGCCCCATAAATTTTTCTCAATATTTTTCTTTCTGAAACTTTATAATTTTCTTCCTTCCTTGTCATACACATCGTCTCTGCTTCGTCACCACAGGTCGTTTAGCTGTTTTATATCTACATAAAGTAAAAAACAATATCAGACGTTTATTTTTAGCATCTTAACTAGTTTCTTTAATTGTAAAAGAATACATGCTGTATTAAGTTATGTTTACGATAATTATTGGACATGAGTTGAAAGATAGTTGTGTATATGATATGTACTTATTAATTTAATTAAATAAATTTTATAATAAATTGTAAGAATCTGATTACTTACCTTACTTATAACATTTAAAACTATTTACTTGTCAACTATCGCGATCAAATCCTGTTTTTCAGTTTCAGAAAAGTTCATACCTCATTTTGGACACGTAAAAGTAACAAAAAACAAAAATAAACGTGAAATTAGCATAGCTGTCATTTAGTACCAACAGTACGATATTTTCCTCTATTTGACGATGATCGCCGGGCTAACTAACACGGGCGTGTGAACGCTTTCGGTCGTCTGCGGCAACCCGAGTGGTGCTAAGTATTTAGCCCAGCGCTAGGTAGCACTGGTTTGATCCGAATCCCATGCAATCGGGCCATATGTAGTAGATGTTTCAGATATCTTAATTATTTTATCTCCATCTTTTTCATGTCTTTCAATCCTTGGGTAATTCTAATCTTATCGATTCCCTCTATTCTTCTCAAAAATCTAATCTCTTGCATCTGTATTCTTTATTTTTGCTTTCTTACTTAGTAGTTTCTAAGCTTCTGATTTGTAATTAAGAATTGGAACGTATACTACATTAAATTCTCACAATAACTTGTACAAAAAAATTTTGAATATTTCAAGAACATTATGCCCTACACACAAACAAAGCCAATATATCTTAGCTCCAGATTTACTTCAAACCAATGTTGTTGACTTTATTGTGGCAGTAGACTAGCCCGTTGGAAGCACAAACCGCTTTTCGTACATCGCTTTTATTATGTCGATTGTATAAATTTCTATTCCCTTCCTTCTTAGACCCCTTAATACGATTTTTTTTTGTATTTATAAAAACTGTGTGGGTACTAAATTTAAGAGATTTGTTTTTATTTTTGGGAAAGAACTTAACGGCATGACAAAGTAAAATTCACTCTAACTGCTTGAAATAAAGAGGTAAAATGTCACAGGTGAATTCGTTAACATGTCCGCACATATATATCTACTACTCGCAGACGATCAAAGCAAAGATTTAGAATTTTAAACTTTGAAGTTCTCGTTGCATGACTTTGTAGGAAACAAAAAATATAATCATCTGTTTTTGCATGTTGTTAACATTTTCTGGTTAGATGAGTATAAGTATAGTACTTACTTGTATATACGCCAGTTAGTGGCGTTTTTGAACCACTCGCATTACTAACAGCAGCTCTTGAAAACGCTGCATTGACTGGTATCGAACTGAAAAATGACCCCACAATGTTACACAACCCAAGTGCCAACATTTCCTGAGAAGCATCAATCGCTTTTCCGCTCGCTGTAACACATTTTTTTAATCAAAATACGTGCAAAAATTACCATGTCTATTTAAAAACAAAAAAGTTACAATAATTTTAGAGGATTTTGCTTTAAAAACTCATATCGTATTTAAAAAATGTAAGTCACACAGATAAAATTTAATTTAAGTACGACATATCTGATGTTATTGCTACATACACAAATTTAAGCAACCTGTATAAGCTTATTACAGGAAAAAGAGCGGTTATTAAAAGCTTATGTTTCATAAATTTCAGAACATTATCGTATATTATGTGAACACGTTTGTATGTACTTGCTCCGTACTATTTAATTTTACCCCATTAATGAGTGTTGTGCTTCTAAATTTACAAAAAAAAACGATTCGTTATTCAAAAAAGCATCGGTGACCAATATCTTGAAACCATTACTTGCTTGGCGCATGGTGTGTTAATCAAATTAATCGTAGGTATTACAAAAATGCTTTATTTCGGCTAATAAAACTAAACTTAATGTTTTTTTTTACTGTTAAGCAGGGCATGAAACCGGTTTTTTAAACCGGTTTAAAAAACCGGTTAACCTTTATTTTTTGTCCAAAATTTTGATTTTTAACCGAAACCGAAACCGTTATTTTTAAAGGCAAAAAAAACGGTAACCTTTAACCAAAATAATAAAAAACCGGTTTTTTAAACATCTCTTTTTAATAAAAATTATTTTGAAAAAATACAAAATCTGTATTAAATGTGATTAGTTTACCAAAAGTAATTACTGAATGCTTGATTGTACATATATTATAAAATTATAAAATAAATCTGAATAATGTTAAAAACCGGTTAAATTAACCGCTTTTTTCAAAACCGGTTCTTTACGGAAAAAACCGGTTTTTCAACAAAAACCGTTATAAAAATAAAGTTCTTGAATTCGGTTAACCGTTAACCAAATTTTTTTTCGGTTTCTAGCCCTGCTGTTAAGCAACATAAACCCTTGACTAATCTTCTATTAAAAACTTATTTTGATTTATGGGGTAACAGAATATAGTGTAGAACTTCGAACATCCTCTTCTACTACCTTCTTAACTTACAGAATGATTTCGCTATGGCCATATTTCCCAAAATTGACACAAACGGTACTACAATAATGCCTAATTCAAATTCTTTGACCATGTCCACAAAACTAAAAGTGTCATTGCCATTAATAACTTTAAAGGGTGGTACGGACACATTAGGAAGACCCGCAGGTACTTTAGCTAAAAAGAAAATTGTATATAAAGCTGTTTTATTATTCACACTGGTTCTTACTGGTCAGCGAAAACGGTTTCATGCTCTGCGTTTCAAAAATAAATGCCATTAAGGCACATAATAATACTATAATGGCGTTTCTGGAAACGCAAATAAACCAAAATATTTTTTTTAGTGTTTCGTTATTCTGAGAGTCCTCATTTTTAGTTTTGCTTCCAAATGTGGGAGGTGTTCCATAATCCTTCAGTTGCTGAAATAATATGTAAACGGCACATTTAGTTCCAAAATATGAAAGGGTCCCAGAAAGGGGAACAATTTGTCTAATTAAAACTTCTTTGTAGCTCTTACTGTTTACGAGATCTTAATAGTGGTCTTCTATGTGGACCACCCTGTATACCGGAGAATCACTTACTACTTACTCGCATCAATACAAGTATTGCACAACAGCATACGCTTAGTGTAGTGTCCCATACGTGTATTTCTTTGATGTGTACAAACACATTCTTCCAAATCTCAAGAAAACCATCAGCTGAAAATTTTAATCCGAGGAGACTTTTGACTTGGGACGACGCTATGGTTATAGCTCCTGCTGAAGTGTAACCTGCCACGACCGGCGTAGACACAAAGTCGACCAAGAAACCTACACACAGAAATACTGTATCATCACACTTATCATTTTTACGAGGTCGTAACAATTGTGCATTTTTTAAAATGAGCGATTTCCTTCCTCGTCGGATAAACGTATCAAGTAAAAATACATTTTAAACGACACAGTAGTATTTATGATAAATGTTTATAATAAATAATACTGTTAATCGGGTGACAATAATCTACATGTGTCTAATTAGCAAAGTCGGCCAGAATTTCAAGACAAACTTAATCCCATTTTGACATTTGACCTACAACTAAAAACAGACTACTTATTCAATCGTAAATAATTCCATAGCCACATAAACTTGACTTTTTTTAAATGGCAAACATAGTTGGCTATGGGTTCGTTAAAAAGAGGGTTTATTGTCGTTTTATTGATATATAGATTGTTAGGTTTATCTTTAAAAATAAGCAAGTTATAGCAATATTATTGTATTTTCTACGACCACTACTGTAAATGACTTACCGTCAGGGCCGTTCACAAAAAATTCAGACCCCGGGAAAGGAATAGCCACCTGGCCCCCCTTTTCAAAAAATCATTTTTTATTCTTCGCTGATCTAATAAATTTTAACAGTATTTGTAAACAAAACTTTGTGTGTTACCTCGAATCCGGGGCCCGGGAATTAGTCCCGTCTCCCCTCCCCTGTGATAGGCCCTGCTTACCGTACAACCTGCATGCATAGCGAGTGGGCCCTTACGCAAAAAGCACAGTTTTTTTTTAAGAAATGATCAAAGTAAACTCACGTCAAACATTTCCTGCATGCCTAATAACTAGTAACGCACGGTAAGCAAAACGCTCACTTGTTTAGCAATGTCAAAGTAGGCTTACGTCAAAATTGACAGGACAACGTAATTACATGTGTATATTAGCCAGAAAGCCGTTAAAATAGTAGGTAACATGTGATCGTAGAAAAAGTAAGCTACATAACACGAGTTGTAAAAATTACGTACTCGTGGAAATACGCATTTGCCGCTACGCGGCTCCGTGCGCAACTTTTCCACTCTTGCGTAATATGCTTTTTACAACTCTTGTCATGTAATATAATATTATTAAGTATATTTAAGCGCATGCTGTTGTGCAATACTTGTATTGATGCGAGCAATTGATTCTTCGGTATACAGGGTGTTTCACAAATTGGGATCTCGTAAACGGTAAGAGCTACACAGAAGTTTAAATTAGACAAATTATACCCCTTTCTGAGACCTACTTAGTGATGCTCTAATGTTTTAAAAAAGTTCCATGGCACTCTAGATAATAAACAAAAATCAAAATGGGCTTTTTTTAATCGTTAATAACTCGGTTATATTTGGTGGTACAAAAATATCATTAGGGAAAAAGGAGATTTTTTACAAACTGCAAAATGAAAACATTCAATTGTTTTAATGTTGTTTAAATTCTTAAAAAAATTGATTACAAACTTGCATTTTTGTAAATGGAAACCATAGTTGGCTATGACCTCATGAAAGCATTTTTTTCCCCTCTTTTAAATAATATAAGGTTTAATGTATTTATTTTGATATTTAGGTTCAAAACAAACAAAATTCAGCTAAAAGTCCCTATGAATTTAAACAATATTGATACAAATGAATGTTTTAAATTAAGAGTGCGTTAAAAATTCTATAACTTTTTACCCAAAAATATTTTTGTACCATCAAGTATAACCGAGTTATTAGCTATTAAAAAAGTCCATTTCAATGTTGGTTTGCTTATCTAGCGTGCTATGGAACTTATTTAAAACCATAAGCATCACTGAATAGGTCTCAGAAAGGGGAAAAATTTGTCTTACTTAAACTATACCGTTTACGAGATCCCAATAGCGGCCCTTCTATGTGGACCACCCTGTATTAAGAGTCAAAATAAAATGTTACAACTTCGCCAAATTTAAATCTATGGACCATATTTTATGGCAAGCGATATCCCAGTGGTTTTTCCCTCTAATTTGATCCAACCAGTGTAATTACTTTTATTGTAAATTAATTATCACTAACCTAATCGAAGAACACCACATAGTAATTCCATAATTCCAGCAATAAAACATAACAGTACGATAGCTGGTATTGCTCCAAAGGACGCATTATTTATGTAATTGAATGTAATTAACGATAAAATTGCACCAGGAGCGATGTGCATCTGAGACGTCCTTCCAAATAGTGCATAAACAAAACCGCCACATAACGACGAGTACAAACCATACTAAAAAATTATAATGATTAAATCAACAATATTTTACTTAAACAAAAATAAAAGTTATAGGCACTTTTAAACCTTAAATAAATTACGTTTTGGTTTAATGTTACGGATTTTTGATATTGCGTATAACATAACTATTTATTTTAAGCATAAGTGACTTAAACTTAAGTAATAACATAAAGATGTATTGGGCAAATTTCGATGTTTTCATAGGAAATCTCGGTAACTATAAGAGGTATCGAAAAACGGACCCCGCTTCCTAGATCTCTTTTTTCGAGAAAAAGTTAATGGTGAAAACTAAAATTGGTTATCGTCTTTTGTTTTCGAGTTATCACCGATAACTCGATTTTTCGACTATCCGTTTTAAGCCATTTCGTGTTTTGAAGGTACAAAAATAAAAACAATCAACAATTAAACGTGATTTTTTCTGTCAAATTATCGTTAAAATAACAGAATGACAGTTTGTTTAACCAGGTAGGTATATTCTTAATGACATAAGCCTACTACTAGAAAAAGTAAAATTATGAAAAATTACCTAATTATTACTAAAATGTAAGGAAAATGAATAAACGACTCCACATGATATCCATTATTGAAATGGGGTAAAAATCCTCTTTCCCGTGATGCCACAGCCAACTATAGGTTCTATTTAAAAAAATACAACTTTGTCACAACTCGAATTTCGACTTTTTTTGAAAAACTGTCTACGCCACTGCATTGTTATTAAAAAAGTGCCTGCACAACGTCAGAATTATTTTTCTTAATTTTCATAAACAAGCTAGATATAGTAATAAAACGAAAAATCGAGTTATCGGTGATGATTCGAAAACAAAAGACGATAACCAATGTTAACAAACAAATTACAAAACCTTCGTAACTTGTACCAAATGAGTTTTACACTTTGTTTTGTTTTTGTTTTCACAGCCTACTATAATTTTGTTTAAAAGAAAAACTAAAAAAACTTCGTAACTTGCGTATTATTGAAAATAAATACATCAACCCTTATCTATTTGGAATGGAAAAAAAAAGAAATGTAAATAAGTCATAACCAACTATGGGTTCCATTTAAAAAAATACAACTTTATGTCACAACTCGAATTTAGGAATATTTTTTGAAAAATTGTCTACACCACTGCATTCTTATCAAAAAAGTGGCTGTAGAACGTCAAAATAATTTTTGTTTATTTTCATAAACAAGCGAGATACAGTCGTAAAACGAAAAGTCGAAAAATCGAGTTACCGGCGATAACTTGAAAACAAAAGACGATAACCAAGTTTAGTTTTCACCATTAACTTTTTCTCGAAAAAAGAGATCGAGGATGCGCGATCCGTTTTTTGATATCTCTTAAGCTAAGGCCGCACTGCGGGATGGTTGGCTGGAGGGTAGATGGTAGATACACGCCGTCGCCTGGCGACAATCCAGGCGCTTTGTTTCACAACAAATTGTCGCCAGGCGACGGCGTGTATCTACCATCTACCCTCCAGCCAACCATCCCGCAGTGCGGCCTTAGCTTAAAAGTTATCGAGATTCCCTATGAAAACATCGAAATTTGCCCACCCTGTACGTAACACACCCGGAAAATGTTTTTACTGGACTCGTATGCTTCCAGGACTCGCCTACGACTCGTCCCACAACTGTCTGCTCGTCCAGTAAAGTACTAATTTCCGGTATTGTTACAATACAAAGTAAATGGCCATAAACCATCTAACATATTTTTTTTACAATTCTTGGTGCACAATAAGTAATATTACCTCAGGACTTAATCCGACTAATGGGGCATATGCTATAGATTGTGGAATCAAAGTCAGTCCTACGGTGATTCCTGCCACCAAATCTGAAATTCCTTTCTCAGTGTTATATTGTGGCGCCCATTGTAAAGGTGGAAAAACTCGCTGAAGAACAGCGTAGGCTTTAAAAGGCATACTTTACTGAAATATTATATTAGATTAACAAGACATTGTACAATTTTATTAAACAGTATTATTTGTTAGTGGCATGTCATTTAGTTTTTAATGAATTGCTACTAACCTTTGACTAGGGTTCTGTAAATATTTTAGGGGGAAAAAACTAATAATTTAAATTGTAACCGCCTTACATTACGGCAAGTTTATTACTGCTCTAATTTATCAGGTAACAAAAGATAATAATAGTGAGAACATTCCCCCCACTTTAGTTTACATATCCTACTTTATATTTTATAAAAAATAATAACATTTCTAACTTAAACTAAAAGTTGTTTAAGGACACCGTGTTAAGGGTATTTAATTCACAGTTTTGTATTAGCTTGTGGTTAAAAGAAATCTTCAAGAGTTAAGTTTTATATCTGTGCTTAAGAAATGTTATCTATTCATTAAGGCTTTAAAGTTAAAATAAAGTCATTTATTTCCAACAAAAAAAGCTACATTTGCTTATTACTATCAGCTAGAAGACAGATACGACAGGCGAAAAGTATGTACATACAATAAAATGTACGTTTCCAATATTTCTACAACTCATCATCTTGATTGCCAATACATTCACATTTTTTTAAAGAGTTTTTCTGTTTTTATTAATTATTTTAAAGTATAATCTAGAGACAGATCTTCAGTTATCTTACTTGCATACCTAAAGACAAATACGTTTGCCCGCTTCCATTTTTTTAATGCTCCCAGATATTTTTAATTAAACCAGTTTTTTGTTGATTATATTTTTTAAAAATGATAAAATTTTGATTTTACAAGATTTCTTCATTTATTTATACATTTTATGCAAGGGGCGGACTGGCCATGTGGAAGATGTGGAAAATTCCACATGGGCCATATACAAATTGGACCGTTTTTCTAAATATGTACGTAATATACCTACCGTTTTGTCCAGTTTTATTTAAAAAAAAAATCATTTATTTCTCTTACGCTAAGTACTCAGTCATCTCTGCTGATGTGTTTGTTAATTATTTAAATAATAAACTGGATGAAATGCAATGTGATATCGAAGTTGAACATACATTACCAGATATTAGAATACACAAAAGAAAGCAAATGGACGGTGAAGAAAGTATGTACGAACCGGTAAGAGATTCATTCAAGAGAGATGAAATAAATATTTACAATAACATACTACAATACTACATCCTACTGCAATTAAAAGTATTGAAAACCGTTTTTTCAAAAAACCAATTACCTACTTTATTATGACCTCGCACGTTTGGATCCAAAAAATGTTTTTGAAAATATTCCCTAAAACGCAATTTAAAAATTAAGTATTATTTAAATACAGTTTAATCCAGAAGCAACTCAACACAATATTATTTTAGAATTAAATTTTAAATCTTCATGGAATATTTTAAATGAAAATGTCAGTGAATATTTCAAAAAATTAAACGAAAATGAACATTCTACTGATGATGAAGTAGAAATGATAGATGCGATTTCATCTTTTTACTGCAAAGCTTGCCAAAATTGCCCTATTTGTTGTTATAATACCATTATTCCGACATAACGTTAAAGTGGCGTTTATTCTATACTTGGTTAAGCATACAAATATTTACTATCTATGTCTGTAACACAAGTGTCCTGTGAACGGAGTTTTTCAACGTTAAAATTTATTAAAAGCAGACTAAGCTCAAATATCTCGCAAGAAAATCTAGAAGCCTTCATAGTAATGTCAGGATATTTTAAAGGAATAGATTCTGATGATGTCATTAATATTGTTGCTCAACAGCGCAAACTCTTAAATTAAAAATAATGTTGTAGTCTTGTGGTTATCATATTTTTTGTCGTTATTGTATTTTATTCTTTATTTATGGGCTGGGCCGGTAACAATTTTATCCACACAAACATTTTAGGGCCAGTCCGCCCCTGTTTTATGCTAATAGGTGTTAGAAAAACGAAATACTACAACTTTATTTACATTTGTTATATTGAATATGGGATTCATAAGCCATAATAAATAACAAAGTTGTAGATGGTCTTTTTTTTTAAATCTTATTCAACACCAATTCACGCACTGTGCTCAAATTTAATCAACTACTTTACTTTTTTTATCGGTGAGATGTTAATGTTAAAGCGTGTATTGTAAATTTTGCAAAAGGTTCCGGTAAGTGCACACTGATAATGTAGATGTTTATGCCACTATTGGTCTATGTAGAGGAAGAATTTTTTCAACTATGTAAATGCATTTTACACAGATAGTGGTGATTTATAAGGATTTGTTCTGTAAGATAATTTACGATTTATTTAGCTACTTTATCAAAACAAAAGTTTAACCAAGAGATTACGTTCGGTGACACCAAACTGTCACACCAGGTTTATACGTGTCTTTTGAAAACATTTTACGTAAACTGCATAGGTACTGATAAAAAATGGCAGTCAGAAATAAATATAATTTTATCTGAAAACATTTTTACTTTTAGTTTTTTGCTTTCTTTTAATGATATTTTAAATCATTCTTATTTTTTAAAAACAATAGTTCCTAGTATCACTACCAAAAAAATTTCGTTACATTTGAGTAAAAACTAAAGATTTCAGCAGCAAATAACGAAATTTGTACAGCAATGTCAATATCGAATATCTAAAAATATTTAATTTGGACCTTAAGTCTTGTAATTTAAACAAAGCGGTAGTCCAGAAAAGCTCTACAAAGATCTGATATCGTTGGGGGTGCACCTCCCTGTTAACATAGTATCGGTTCTATCTGTAATATCAAGGGACATTTGTGACGTTCTCGTTAATTTTGCTCGACTTGCTAATTTAAATATTTAAAGTATCGATAATATAAAATATCTGTGGCTGATGGACTACAGTCCAATGCCAAACAACCGCAAAAAACAAAAAAAAACAAAAAAAAACAAAACAAACAAAAAAAAAACAAAAAAAAAACAAAAAAAAAACAAAAAAAAAAAAAAACAAAAAAAAAAACAAAAAAAAAAAAAAAAAAAAAAAAAAAAAAAAGCGGTAATCAAGTGGTCTATTATACAGGGTGTGCAAAATTCGAGACAACATGGCGATCTTGCTTATCTTGAGAATACAAAGTCGATTTAATTGAGGCAAAGTTGTAAAATGTTGTGCTATGTTGCGAAATTTGATGCTGAATTCAGATTTTAAAAGAAAAGTACCATATATAATTATTCAGGAAAAAACTCAACTATTTGATATTTGTGTCTTGGCTCTATTGAAAAAAAAATAAAGCAACAATAATAATTATTTTTTATAACTTTTAAATAAAGAAAGATTTTAAGATTTGAATACAACACCAAATTTCAAAAATTTGTTCAATTTAATCTACATCCTTCGTAGCTGAGATCCCCAAGTTCAGTCTCCAATTTGGAACACCTTATAGTGTTTACATTGTAAATGAGGATAATTTCTAAAAAAAAAATTAATGAAAAAATTAAAACTTTCCAAGATAAAAAACCAAAACAAAACAGCAAACCATTATACCGAAAGAGTTAAATCTAATAACCAATTAGTAATTTTAAGAATATACACGGTGTTTGAAATTCGAGTTTAAGCATGGGAATCTCGCTTATTATAATAGCTAGAGCATAGGTTTGAATTTGGCAAAGTTGCTAAATTCGCTGCTCATTATTGATCAGCAATTTTTTAAGCCAATTGGGTTTATGATCACCAATTTTTCCTAGGTCGATTCGCTTATTTTTTATGACAACCAATTTTATTTTTTCTTATGGGCACAATTTTTGCCATTTGGATAAACAATTTTTTTTTCTGAATTCATTGATGTATAACGCACGGTATTTTACTTCTACATGCATTGTCGAAATTTAAAAAAATCGTTTTAGACAACAACCACCATAAATCAGGTAGGTTGGTCGTGTTGTAGTTTTTGTCGTTTCCATGACAACCAATTAACAAACAAAAAAAAATGAAAGTCTTGTATTTACTTGTCATTTGTCATATAATAAATTCGTATAAATGAAGTAAAACACCATGTGTGATACATCAATGAATTAAAAAAAAAATCTATTTGATTACTGAATAGCCAAAATTGCTCGCAAAAGAAAAAATAAAGTTGGTCGTGTTGTGGTTTGTTATGTTGATGTTATTATAACTGTTGTGATTAGAACGTACGTAGCCGTAATGGTATAAACTTGAGCAGTAGTTATTATAATTAAAAATACTTCTTTGTTTTAAGATTTTAATTAAAAGAATATATAAAAATTAATGAGTTAACGGGATAATAATTTGTTTCTACTTTTAGTCGCTAGGGTAGAATCGCCAAATGAATAGTGCCGCTTTTCGGGTACATGAGTATAAACCCAGGGCAACCCGAAGAATTTGATTGTAAACCTGAAGCCCGAAGATTGATCGCCACACCCGAAATCTTCGGGTCAAAATGATAGTGTTGGCAACCCTAGAAAGTGGTTGTTATGTTGATGTTATTATAACTGTTGTGATTAGAAATTAGAACGTACGTAGCCGTAATGGTATAAGCTTGAGCAGTAGTTATTATAATTAAAAACACTTCTCTTTGGGTTAAGATTTTATTTAAAAGAATATATAAAAATGAATGAGTAAAGGTATTTCAAAAAGAGGCGATTTGCTTAAGCAGTAAAACTTAACTAATTAAAAACTGCCCACATCGCTATTTTAAAAGAATTACAAAATGTTATCCCTTTGCTACGATTGGTCAACCTATCTAAGGGATTTGTCCAGAAACACATGTGTTAAAAACAAAACGGACTCTCAAGTGCCCCACGCAATAGGGGTTCTTAAAGTTCAACGCGGGTGGTTGAAAAAATGTAACTTAAATTGAAAACTGACTATTTGGCAAGATTTACTACTTCCTAGCTATTCTTTAAAATTAGAAAATATATACCTACAGAATAAACATAATGTACAACTCGAACTTTACAACAGTCGTCATCAAACAAAAACGAATCGACCTAGAAACAATTAGTGATCACTATCTGATTCGGCTTAAAAAGTTGCGTAGGCAATAGTTTTACAAATTTGAAATAATTTATAACGCAAAGAAGCTATAGGCAATTTTCAAAAATCGTATTTTCCGGTATTTCCCTATTTTCACGGACACCGTTAGATATATTTCCAATCAATTCTTCTTCGAATTATTAATAATCGTCGAATTTTACAGCTTTCCCAAATTTAAACATGTCCTCTAAATATAACAATGAACGAGATCCCCATGCTTAAACTCGAATGTTAAACACCCTGTATATGTATAAAAATTTAAGAATCGGATTATTACTTAAAGAAGGCAACATCACAAATGTAAGTAATTTATTGGTGTTTAAAATTTTAACCAGTGCTGCAGAAAACTATCAAAAAAGGATAATGACAGACACAAATAGCTGCTTTGTAACGGACTTCCTAGCTTCTATAATAAAAAAGTTACTCATAAAACGCGGTTGGCTGTTGTCACTCTTTGAAATATGGCATGGTTAAAAATGATGATAAGTTTATATTTTTACACCAAAAGAGTATTGACCACAAGCAATTAACGCTATCGCTAATTAACATAGAGAAAAAGTTGTTCAACTTTCTTCTGATGAAGTGTGTTTTGTGATCATATTCAAATTAGCGGTGCTTTACCTGAAACAATACTATTTTTATTCAGGTAATTTCCTTCATTAAATACATACCACTATTCAAGATACTATCGAGATCCTCATCAGTACAAATGATTACTCCATTTGAACTACAAACTCGACTTAACATTTCTGCTAGCTTTTCATTTAAGCCAAAAAGCACTAATGTTTTACCATCTTTTTGCAAATCAGTTGCCAAAGCATTAACACACTGCAAAAAATAAAACATTACCTATAATTAGGGTAAAAAAAAACAAACTTTTAAAAATTATCTTATGGTTTTTATCATTGCCGTATAGTTAAAAGTATTCAAGTTACTTTGACCTGAATATTTTTATTGGTATTTAATCCTTTTTTAAATGACGCCCAATAATTTTTAAAGATAAATCAATTATCGATCAGAAAATGTAAAAATATATAGCGTGTTCCATTTAAAAAAAGAAGTACTTATTCGTGTTTGAAGTTTAACCAATTTGACTGGGCATACACCCTGTGTATTATTTTTAGATTTTAACGAGTCAGCATCACTATGGCACTGTAGTCAACTAAATTATCAAAGGAATTTGTTCTGACATTGCTAATTTGTGAAATATTAATATTTTTTTATTATAGTCCTGTTCTGTCAATATTTCATAATAACTTAAACAACACAAAAACGATTAATTTTAGGTAGGTTCATAAAACCTTTTGCAATTTGAAAGAGAATTTGATTTTGCACCTAAATAATACAAAATATATGAAAACAGAGTTATGTATCGGTGCGCAAAAACAAAACACTGTGTATAGTTGAAAACAATTGAAGGTCATGTAGTAAATGACCACAAACAACTTTTATCCGAAACTGTCTTTTGTTAAGTTATCACAAGACGAGATATCGACGAGTTACTTTACTTTTGTAGACGCTGTATTATCTAATAGCGCCTTGCTAAAAGTATGCAACCAATTCAACCATCTTCGCAACTGTTAGGTAAGCAAAATGAAATTGAGATAACTGGACTGTTTTCTTTAGTTTTTAACGAAGTAAATTTTAAACTTATAAATGTGCATAAGACCCGATTATCTGAAAATACACACTCGTTTATTTTAACATTTTTGGAAAGAAGAAACCATTTTTAAACAACGACATTATATTTTAACGACATTATACTGGGTGTTTCTTAAGTATTACAAAAAAATTCGGGAGGTGATTCCTTATCAAAAATTAAAAGGTGTCTTGCATATAATTTTTTTTTAGACGTTTCCTTTCGGAGTTACACCCCCCTAAAGGGGAGCGGTAAAATTAGGTTTTTATTTAATTTCTCAAATTTGGATAAATGTAGGAGAATGATATTTGGAAGATGTTTTATACTTATTAAAAGGTTTCCCATAGTAATATTTTCAATCATCTCCCATTTTTACAGGGGACTGAAAAGTGCGACCCTTGTTGGTTTTTTTATCAGAACTTTTTTTGCAATAATTTTTTTTTTTTGAAAGCTTGATTTATTTAAAAACCTTTTTATTCTTTTGTTTTTCTCGTAAAACCTACAGTTTTTGAGTAAAAACTAAAATAAATAAACATGAACCATCAAATATTCCAATATAAAACGATTTATTTTGGTGGTTGCCATGTTTTGTTTATGGTCATTGTTCACATTGGGTAGAATTGACGGGCGTTTTAGCGTTGTCACCGCGTAAACGTCAAAATGAATTGCACTCGTCAATTCTTCCCAACATGATCATAAAAAAACCATGGAAACCACCAAAATGAATCGTTTTATATTGGAATATTTGATGGTTCATGTTTACTTATTTTATTTTTTACTCAAAAACTGTAGGTTTCACGAGAAAAACTAAAGAATAAAAAAAGTTTCTAAATAAATCAAGCTATCAAAAACAAATTTAATTGCCAAAATTTAAAATCACCAAACAGTTCTGATAAAAAACCGACAGGGGTCGCACTTTTCAGCCCCCTGTGAAGGTGGGAGATGATTAAAAATATTACTATGGGAAACCTTTTAATAAGTATAAAACATCTTCCAAATATCATTCTCCTACATTTATCCAAATTTGAGAAATTAAATAAAAACCTAATTTTACCACTCCCCTTTGGAGGGGTTTAACTCCGAAAGGAGACGTCTAAGGAAAAAATGTTATATGAAAGTACCCCCTTAATTTTCGATAAGGAATCATCTCCCGAATTTTTTTGCAATACTTAAGAAACACCCTGTATATTCAAAAGTCCATTTTGGAGTTTCAGACAAAAAACAAAAACATTTGCAATAATTCCTGATTAAGAGCATCAAACGTAAAAAATATACCTAAGGAATCGAGGAGGTAAAAATATTGTAGTAAAAACCACTTACTTAAACTAATTTTGGTTGTGTTATTAATTTTGATAATAGAATACAACAGTTTTTTAAAATTTTTAGCATGGGATTCCGCAGCGCCCTAGCTAATTAAAAAAGTGTTTACATAATGCCCTGATTATCATGAAATCTACATATCAATTGCATTCGTATTTGAGCTTTTTATTTTAATGTTCAAAAGTTTAGTTATCGAACAGCTCAAACTGTTGGATTAAGTATGATAAAAATACTAGGACGCAAAATTTTTTTACAAACAGTGCAAAAATTATAAGTTTCGTCACTCGTCTTAAAAAAGTTGCTTAGACTGCAGAACCCTTTGTTCTGGTACGATTAAAACCAATGTCATAAAAAATGACTAACGATCCAATCGTGCCAATAAATTACACACATTAAACAATGATTTTCAAACAAACGTGTTCTGGTGACGAATATTTGGTTGATATTTACCTTAGCTGCGGTGAAATCGGCGTTTTTTATATGGGAGCAATCCAATACCACTTGTTCTGTATTTTGTCCAATTTTGTTGTTTTTCTTCAACGAATGTTCTCTTACATACTCAGCAGAAGGAAATAATAAAGCTGATGTTGGAGTGACTTTGATATATTCGGCGTGTTGATTCTAATAAACATCATCGATTACCAAGAGCATTGTAATAATTCGGTAAAAAACAGTTTTTAAAAAACACGTACCTATACCTACACGCTGGTTAAAAATCGCGTTCTAGCATGAGAATATTGCTTCTTTTATAAAAACGAAAGTTTCAATTTTAAAAAGTTGCTAAATTTTGTACTGATTAATAATCCTGAACAAAGTTTGAAATACACAGTGTCATTTAAAATTTCTGCGACAAATGGAGAGAAAAATATTGTCGATTTCTCAAAAAATTTATTTCTGATAAAATTTGGTGCACGGCACACAATTAAATTTAGTTAAAGAAAGGTTCAATAAAAATTTTAGCAATTTTAGAAATATTCACAAGAGTAAAGTGCCCTTTACAGAATTAAAAAATAATACTAAATATAAAAAATCTCTTTTGAATTATTTTTGTAACTTTAAAAATAAGGACCCTTTTACTCTTGCAATCATTTCTATAATTGTTAAAATCTAGTGTCATGAATTTTTATCGAACTTTTTGTAACTTAAAATTGGTTTTAGACCATGCACCAAATTTTCGGAGAAATCGATAATAAAAAAACTTTTTTATCTGATGCAGACCTTTTGAATGTCCTTAAAATTGCTATAATATTTAAAATTGGAATTTAAGCGTCAAATTTCGTATTAAGTCATATTTTTAGGATTTTTTGACAACTTTTAGTTATGAACTTTACTTGAAACTTTTAAAATAACCCTGTTCAAACCTGAGAAAAAGATTGTAACATGGACAACGGCCGCAAAAGCTTGAACAATAAAATAGGTTCTCTCAAGTTTTCAAGGTTTTCATTTAAATATATCAAAATTAGATTATTAGTCAACATAAAATGTAGCAACAGTCAACTTTAAACCTTTACTTTTACATTAAACTAGATCTATATGTTGAAATACACTGCAAAAACAAAAACTTACCTCAATTCTTTCTACCCTAATTTTAGGTCTAGCGTTGTAATATAAAAGTAATAATAAGTCCACTGCAATTCCAAATAATACACCAACTTCTATACCCACAAAAAGACACGACACAAATGTCGCAACGAAAGGTATAATATCAATTTCTAAAAAAAATAAATATTAGAATGGTGATCTTGCTATAAGCTTTATACATGATGAAAAAACTGTTAGTCCTGCTACAAAAAAGTGGACCACCCTGTACATATCACAAATAATACAGGATGGGGCACGGGAACCGACTGTTTATAAATTGATTAGTACTCGGCCATTAAGAAAGGTAGCGTCGTGTGACAGGTGTCATTTAATTCCTTAGCTCAAAGCATTTTATTATCAACTAACATGGAGCCGTGGATACTAGAGCACCGCGGTTCAGCGCGAGTTTCGCCGCAGATTCAATATTCATAGAAATGACTCTGTTCCCGCTCATGACACAATTTTACGTTGGGTAAACAATCTTCGAACAAGAGGCCCAATGATGAAAAAGAATCCGCCCGGCCCCCAACGTACTATGCGTACCCAGAGAACGTGGAAAGAGTCAGACAAGCGGAACTGCGAAGCCCAGGCCGCTCTGCTCAAAGACATTCAGCTGCACTCACATCAGCAATCGTACTGTAAGACGGATTTTGTATGGTGAACTACGTTTCCATTCATAGAAACAAGCGGTTGTGCAGAAATTGAATGTAAGGGATTACCCTCAACGATTGCTTTTGCACAGGAAATGCTTGCCCTCTTAGAGCAAAATGAAGACATGAGCGATGGTCCATTTCCACTTTAATGGGGCCGTCAACAGACAAAATTTTCGGTATTGGGCTGCTGAAAATCCGCAACAATTACACGAAAAACCGCTGCATAGCCCGAAGGTGACAAAGTTCACCCAACGTAAAATTGTGTCATGAGCGAGAACAGAGTCATTTCTATGAATATTGAATCTGCGGCGAAACTCGCGCTGAACCGCGGTGCTCTAGTGTTCACGGCTCCATGTTAGTTGATAATAAAATGCTTTGAGCTAAGGAATTAAATGACACCTGTCACACGACGCTACCTTTCTTAATGGCCGAGTACTAATCAATTAAAAAACAGTCGGTTCCCGTGCCCCACCCTGTATTTGTAACTTTCCTATTTGTTGCCCATTTTTTAGCTTTATTTAACCTAATTTCAAAAACGGTAGGTATTTTATTTATTTCGCAATCTGTTTAAATTAGATAATAAACATTAATGATTTGAAAACAAAGAAATATTAATATTTCATGAAGCGAAAAAATACCTGATGTTTTTTATTTTACCCCTTAAAAAAAAATGAAAACGCGCTGCTAAATGTACTCTCATGCGAATCAAAAAGTAAACAAGGCGTAGAACAACTTACTGCTGGCATTCCATAGCACCTTCAGGATAGACATGTCCACCATGTATATGACAGAACACAAAATTACAGAGGCTAATGTTGCTTTTGGAATAAATGAAAAATACGGTGTGAGGAGTGTCAAAGCCAAAATAACCATAAAGCCTAAGCAATAAAAACACGTTGGTTTAAAAAAAAAAATGCAAAATCAATAAGAAATCTAATTTTTACCTGTATATACACCAACTAATGGCGTTTTACATCCACTGGCATTACTAACAGCAGCTCTTGAAAATGCAGCAGTGATTGGTATAGAGTTAAAAAATGATGAAACAATGTTACACATTCCTACAGCTAACATTTCTTGGGAAGAATCCACAGCCTTTCCATTCGCTAATATTAATTCAAAACAATGTACAGCGTGTTTGAAACTCAAATTTCACCATTGACAACTTTTAAAGCATTACATGGTTGATTGCCTGGGAAAACCGTTTTTCAAAGAAAATCTTAGTGATGCTTAAACTTTTTGGAAAAACGTGGTTACCTAAACTGCTATACGTTATTCAATTTATTTATGATTAATAATGTATAATTTTAAATTAAACAATAACATAATTATTCTAATCTTCCCATACATATAAAATATGCAATGGCATTACAAATATTAGCAGGTTATTCTATTCCGCTCTAGTGAAAAAATCCCGTCATTTTCTAAACGAATTGTTAAGTAAATAAATTTGAAGTAGAAAAATAATTTTTATTAATATTTAATTAAATTCACTTTCTTTATTTGGCCTTTAAAGAGTAATAAGTTGGTAAATTGGTATTTATGTGTTTTAAAAGTTTTAAGTGTTTTAATACTGATTGATATTTCCAATGAAAAAAGAAATTTCATGTAAGGTATTGCACTCGATAATGAGGTAAAATATCACTTAAAATAAAATAACGTAAAATCAAAGGGATTTTTAAACTAATAAATATCATTTTGTAATATGCTCTTTCTGTAAATAATTGTGAAGCATGATGAGAGAGGTATTTAAGATATAATTCCAGTTTCCTGTCACATCCAGTATCCATGAAATTTTTTGGTAAATAAAAGCACTGATAATATATTTATGGTTTACAAGTTTCCAATGGTGAAGATCAAATTTCAAGCAAACCGTGTGTATACAGGGTGGTGCATTTTTCGATGCTCACTTGCTATCTTGGAAACGGTAAGAGATACAAGGTCAGTTAAATTAGAGAAAAGTTGCACATTTATATGGAGATTAAGAATCTGAAAAGAAATCCTGAATATTTTAATTCGGTGTTGATTTATTACAAAAAAAACTGAAAAATGTGATTTTAGAAAAATATTATAATCTTCCCTACCACTGACGCCATTTAATTTAAACTGGGTAACTCTATATGTTTGACCATCCTGGTTTGATGACGTCAACAGAAATTTTCTAAGCCTTCTAGATTTCAAGTTGCGATAGTCATAAATAAAAGCGACATAACATTTTATTTATTATAATTCGAAATCATCAGTCGTTTCAGCAAAAAGGAGCTGGTCCTCACAACACCCACGTTGTAAGAGACTATTTAGATGTACGCTTTCAAAATTCATGACTTGGTACGTTTGGTCCTGTTCATTGGCCTCCGCGATCGACATGTTTAACGCCAATGGATTACTTTTACATTGATGTTGTTTATGCAACCCTAACGGAAAATATTGAACATCTTCGCCGTAAAATAAAAAAGCTTTCGATCTGATTCCGAGACAGACTATCCTAAAGGCAATGGACGAAATGACTTTGAGGACTAACCACTAAATGGCTACATCATACATAACGGCGCGCACTTTAAACAATTTAAATAATTATTTATCTGGTGTTTTAAATTTATTGTCGTTTCGTTATTATTAGACCAATAAAACGTTGTCACTTTTATTTATATAATAATTTCAGTTGTTTTTCAGAACATTCACGATTTTATAAATTATTTATACAAAATCAAATTTCAACAAGTTTTTTGAAAGAAAAAGGTTATGTTGGTTACCAATCTAAAAAGCTAATTTTTTTGTCTGTCTGATGGTGTAAAAATCCAATATGGCGGCCATAAGAAATTAAAAAGTTAACTATCGCAACTTGAAATCTAGAAGGCTTAGAAAATTTCTGTTGACGTCATCAAACCCAGGATGGTCAAAAACATAAAGTTACCAAGTTTAAATTAAATAGCGTCAATGTTAGGGAAGATAATACTATTTTTCTTAAATCACATTTTTCAGTTTTTTTGAAATAAATAAAAACCGAATTAAAATATTCAGGATTTCTTTTCAGATTCTCAATGGCCATAAAAATGTGCAACTTTTCTCTAATTTAACCGACCTTGTATCTCTTACCGTTTCCACGATAGCAATGGTGAGCATCGAAAAATGCACCACCCTGTATATATTTTATTTTTAATATTTATATAATTTAACTTACAGAATGCTTTTGATATTGCGACATTTCCCAAAATCGCCACAAGTGGTATAATAATAATCCCGGTGTTTAATTCTTTGGCCATTTCAAAAAATGTGACAGTATGATTTCCACTAGTTACCGAAAATGGAGGTATCGTGACGTTAGGTAAACCAGCAGGTACTTTAGCTAAAACATTATTAATTCATGCAAACGTTTTGTTATTATTTAAAGACTTGTACTTACTTGTTAAGTCAAACGGCGTTTCGCCGTTGATTTCGAACAGAAATGCAACTATGCCGCTTATTAATACCACTAAAGCATTTCTAGATACACAAATAAACCAGAAAACTTTTTTCAAAATTACTGTTCCCTTAGGCCCACTGTCAGTAGCTTCGTTATTATATGACGGAGGTGTTCCATAATCTTTGTAATGCTAAAAAATATATTCTTAACACAAGTTTACTTTCAAAACAAAAAATTCTGTTTTTAAATTTTATTTAATAGGGTTGAATTAGTGTCCATTGAACACAGATATTTTGTATTTAAGTAAAAAACTACTTACTCTCAGGATCAAAAGAGTTGCACAACAAAATACGCTAAGAATTGTATCCCCTATTTTAATATGCGCTATGTTTTTGAATAGGTTGGTCCATATAGTGACAACATTGTCTCCGGAAAATTTCAGACCAAGAAGGCTTTTAAGTTGGGACGAAGATATTGTTATTGCTCCTGCAGACGTGAAGCCCGCTACAACGGGCATAGATACAAAATCTACCAAAAATCCTAAAAAGCAAAACAGTATTATTATAAAATATACAAGGTGATTGACTGGAACCGTGCATTAGAAATATATGAAGGATTAAAAAGGGTATTAATCTGAAATTTCTGTTTTGACCATAATGGCATATGATCTGTTTAATGAAAATATTTTCAAGATGGCGACACTTCCGGAAATACCGGAAGTTGACGTCTACTTTCTTGTTTTAAAAATAACGATCTATTTTTTATTGCATTTTTGGATTTAACACGTTATTTTAGCGGGACTTTTGATAGCATTTCCTATACCTAGCTGCAGTCGTTTTTTAGATTTTTGAACTTTTTTGATTTTCATCGTGATGCTTAATATTATCTACCACCGCCATTTTTGAAGAGAACACGCTTAAATTGAGACTATGCATAGAAGAAACCTTGTAGTTTATACTAGAATATTTGCAATCGATGCGTTACTTACAGGTTGTCCAAAATTTAATTTTCTTTTAATGCAACTTCAGACCATTTAAACTGCCTTTTTTCCAAATACAATGCCATTTTTTTTCACTTTCTAATACAAAATTAAATTCTGCATCAATCTGTATTAGCGTTTCCTATACCTATCTGCAATCATTTTCGAATTATTTTGAATTTTTGATAAAGTTTAGAGAAAATAGTAACATTTTTAAACAGTAGGCCTTGGAAATGACAACAAATGCCAACCACTTTTATCGGATATTTTGAACTTATTTTATTTTCATGGAGATTTGCGTTTAAAGAAAAACGAGTTTAAGTGGTCTGATGTTGCATAAAAGAAAATTAAATTTTGGACAACCTGTAAGTAATGCATCGATTGCAAAAATTCCAGCACAAACTTCAAGGTTTCTTCTATGCATAGTCTCAATTTAAGCTTGTTCTCTTCAAAAATGGCGGTGGTAGATAATATTAAGCATCACGATGAAAATCAAAAAAGTCCAAAAATCTAAAAAACTACCGCACTTAGGTATAGGAAATGCTATCAAAACTCCTTCTAAAATGACGTGTTTAATCCAAAAATGCAATAAAAAATAGACCTTCTATTTGAAAGAAGAAAGTAGACGTCAACGTCAGGTATTTCCGGAAGTGTCGCCATCTTGAAAATATTTTCATTAAAGAGATCATATGCCATTATGGTGATAGCCAAAATTTCAGATCAATATACTTTTTCATTCTTCACATATTTTTAATGGACGGTCCCAATCAATCACCCTGTATAATAATATTAATATTATGCAAGTTCTTTTATTTGTCGTTAATAAACCATACAACGTGTTTAAAATTCAAGAATTACCAACTTTCAAGAAAATCTAAACTAGTGGAGATAAATAGCTCGCTAAATAAAAACTAAACATGGCAATTTATACACTTGATAGCCTTATTATCGTGACTAAACAAATGCAGATTAAATGAAATTTGCCGACTAAAAAATTAAATAAACGAAAGAAAATGTTCAGTTAAATAAATATGTAATTTGCTATTTGGACAGAAAGGTAAGGTATTATAAATTGTAAGTTTCTAGTAACGATTCTGAAGCTAGTTTACTTAAAAAACCGAAAATCAAAAATTATATTCAAAATTAGTCAAAAATATTTAGTATCAATTAAATGTAAAAGGCTACAAAACATGACAAAAGTACAACTGTTTCATTGAACTATGTTGGGCCATTGGTTTGTTTTATCTAATCAAAGTATTTGTCATTTGGTTTACTTAAAAAATTCATGTAAATATAGACAAGTATCACATTTTATAGTCGTAAAAAAGGATAAAAATAATGCATACAATAATTAAAATTTTACGTTACTAACCATTTTAATCTCATAAGAAACAAAAAAATCACAAATATAACCTATTTGAACTACTACTCTCTCTCCATTTAGTAAACCTCATAGCTCTAAGAATACAAAAATTGCCTTATTCGTCCATAGAGACTTCATTACACTCTACATATTATACATTAATAATACATAAAAAAACTTTTAAATAAGTTTTTTTGCCCCTCTTTCTTTAGAAAATGACAATATAGCACAGTTACAAAAATTACAAGTTGGACCGATATACAAGATACATAGTCAAAAAAGAAATAAAAAAGATTAAAAAAATGTGGTATGGGACAGTAAATGCGCACAAATAAACTCAATGATAGGAGGGTCTACATCCAGAGAAGCTTGGAAAACTATAAACAGCCTGAGGAAAAATTCAAATAAAGCAAAAAAAAATTCAATAAGAAAGGAGACATAGAAAGAATACTATAACGACCTACTAATAGAAAAGCAAATAGAAAATTTGGACACACGATTAGATGTAGATGAACTAGAGGAAAATGAAACAGAACAGATTACGGTAGAAGAGTTTAAAAAAAAGCGCTACAGAAAATGAAAAATAATAAAGCACCAGGACCAGGTGATCTGCCTATCGAGTTACTAAAACATACCACAACAAGAACATTAGCAATAATCTGCGATATATTTAGTAAATGTCTAAGGGGGAAAACATACCAATAGATTGGAAAATTTCTCATATAAACTTGATTTACAAAACAGGAAGTAGAAATGATTGCGGAAACTATAGAGGAATAAGTGTAACGTCGTCTGTGGGAAGATTATATGGAAGAGTCCTTAAAGAAAGAATAGAGAAAGAAGCTAAAGAAATAGAAGAGCAAAGCGGCTTTAGACCAGGAAGGTCCTGTACAGTTAATCTATACGTTAAAACACTTAGCAGGGAAGAATCTGGCTAGAGGAAGAGACCTCCACTTTACATTTATAGATCTAAGGAAAGCATTCTACTCCGTTCCTCTCCAAAAACTGTGGATTACGTTAGAACAAGCGGGCATAAATAAAACATATAAACGCGGTTAAAACGCTATACAGAGAAAACCAAGCCGTCGTAAAAGCCAGGAACCAAGTGTCTTAACCATTCTCGCCATCGAAAGGAGTAAAACAAGGTTGATACCTCTCCCCTATCCTTTTTAAAATTTACCTTTTTTCGGCCTTAAAACATTGGACCAGAAAATGCAGTCCGATGGAAACACTGTTGGGCGAGAGCCCGACATACACGATCCTCAGCAAGATGTGAAATACATGCTAAATAAACTTATAGAGGAATACAATAAGTGGGAACTGGAGGTAAATACGGAGAAAAAACAGTAGGTATATGGTCATAAGTGGCAGAGGACATGACATACAGCTAGACAACGGAACGATCAAAACGTTAGTCAGTACGAATATCTGGGAGTAACAATATGCGAAGATGGAAGAGACGACAAGGACATAATAAAGAAAATAGGCAGAAGAAAGAATATGATAAAAAATTAAAAACATTACATCCAATCTTGTGGAATAAAAACCTAACTAGAAAAACAAAAATAAATATATTTAAAACGATAATAGAACCAGTAATGACATATGGGGCAGAGATATGGGTAAGGGACAAATCAATGAATCAAACATAACTGTCGGCCGAAATGGCATATTGGAGAAGGTGCTGCGGCCTATGCTTGTACGATCACATTAGAAATGAAGACATCAGAGATAGAATGACAGTAAAAGGCAATATTATAGATGATATAAATGAAAAACAGTTAAGATGGTCCGGACATCTGCGCAGAATCAAGGAAGAAAGAATACCATAAAGGTATGGAACTGGACTCTAGCGCAAAGAAATCAACCAATGCAAGCTATTGGGAAAATAAGTTCAGGAAGAAAAATATCTATTGCTGTAAAAGAAATGGGCATTCTAAGCAATACTCTTTCGGGAATAATTAAAAACAGTAGAAATTAAAGCAAAAGTTGCGACAAATCCAACATATTTAAAGCAAAAGAAAGTTTTAAAATTTGGTTTTGTATAAAATTATAATCAAATAAAGTTTATTGATTGATTGTACTGTAGCGATCATTTTTAGTTCATATAATTATACTTTTGTTTTAATTTTTTATTTTGTATAAAATTATAATCCTATAAACTGTATTGATTGATTGGCATTGTATTGTAGTAATCATAATTAAATTTTCAATGTTTTTTTGTGAGAAATGAATCATAAGGTTTATACCTAATATAATGTTGACCCTACTTATAAATTATTAGAAGCGGACATCCACATATTTAACAAAACTTCCCCAAGTCGATTAGCCTCCATAACTCTATTTATCATAAGCCCCCCCTCGAGAGTCGAGTTAGAGAGGTTTCACCTGTATTTTTTCCTGTTATTTTATATGTATTTTTTTATGCTAATTATTAATCACTTTCTTACCTAAATGTAAAACTCCACATATTAGTTCCACTAAACCGGAAAGCAAACAAAGTAATACCATCGCAGGAAGTGCCCCAAACGATACATTTTTTATGTAATGGTACGTGATAAGCGATAAGATTGCACAAGGGGCGATATTAAATTGTGGAATCGTTCCAAACAATGCATAAACGAAACCACCAATCAGGGAAGAGTACAATCCATACTGAAATAAAATAAAATAATTAAACATGCAAATTCTTTTTGTAGACTTAATAATCTAATAACTGTCCTCACAAAAAAAAAATAACAAAATACATTAAAAAAAAGACACAAATAATATTGAGACCGTAAAAACCATACAGTAAGTTAGAAGCCCACATCTTTATTTATGTATTGCTCCAACCGGATGTGACAACAAAACTTTAAGTTAAACGATATTATACAAATGATTAAATTTTTATTAAATTATCCTTAAATAATCATTATCTTATCATTAAATTACCATTAAATTATCATTAAAACTGTAATAACTAAAGAAATATTAATTTTGGCCATAAAACACATACAATCGCTTTTAAAGACAACTTATTTATAGATGATAAAATATAAAAATTTGTAGGGTGTTCCATTAAAAAAAAAGACCTATTCGTGTTTGAAGTTAAGCCAATTGGACCAGGCATAAGAAACTCCGTGTATTATTTTAATATATTAACTAGTCAACAAATACTATAACACAATTGTCAAAGGAATTTGTTCTGACATTGCTAAGTTTTCAAATATTAGTATTTTGACAGTCCTGTTCAATATTTTCCTGAAAACTTAAATAACTCAAAAACAATTAATTTAAGGTAGGTATGTACATAGAACCACATGCATTATTAAAAATAAATTTAATTTTGCATTTAAAAAATAAATTTTTACAGGGTATTCTATTTAAAGCAGGGCATGAAACCGGTTTTTTAAACCGGTTTAAAAAACCGGTTAACCTTTATTTTTTGTCCAAAATTGTGATTTTTAACCGAAACCGAAACCGTTATTTTTAAAGGCAAAAAAAACGGTAACCTTTAACCAAAATAATAAAAAACCGGTTTTTTAAACATCTCTTTTTAATAAAAATTATTTTGAAAAAATACAAAATCTGTAATAAATGTGATTAGTTTACCAAAAGTAATTACTGAATGCTTGATTGGACATATATTATAAAATTATAAATAGATAATATCTTTTTATACTTTGCATTCCAAATCTGAATAATGTTAAATACCGGTTAATTTAACCGTTTTTTTCAAAACCGGTTTTTTACGAAAAAAAACGGTTTTTCAACAAAAAAACCGGTTTTTCAACAAAAACCGTTATAAAAATAAAGTTCTTGAATTCGGTTAACCGTTAACCAATTTTTTTTTCGGTTTCTAGCCCTGATTTAAAGGAACAAAGTTACGTATCGTTGCGCAAAAAAAAACACTGTAAAATTGAAAATAATTTAAGGTTATGTAGTACATGACCACATACAACTTTAAGATAAAACTTTTTTTTTTGTAAAGTTATCACAAGACGAGATATAGAGGCGTTAATTTTTTACACAATATACAGTGTGTACAAAAGTAACGTAACGGATCAGGATCTCATCTTGTGACAACTTTACAAAAAAAGTTTTATTTAAAAGTTGTTTTTGGTCAATTACTACTTAACCTTACATTATTTTTGTCTACACACAGTGTTTTGTTTTTACGCTCCGATACGAATTCTCTTTCAAAAATATATACCTAGGTTTGATGTATCTAAAATTAATCGTTTTTAAGTTTTTATTAAGATTTTATAAAAATATTGACAGAAACAGGTGTCTAAAAAAAGAATTATATTTCATAACTTGGCTATGTCAAAACGAATTCCTTTGACTAAATTGACTGGGCATAAGAAACACCCTGTGTTTTATTTTTAAATTTTAACTAGTCAAAAATAACTATGGCGCTATTGTCCTATAAAGTTTCAAAGGAATTCGTTCTGACATAGCCAAGTTGTGAAATATCATTATTTTTTAGACTCCTGTTTCCGTCAATATTTTTATAAAAACTTAAGTAACTTAAAAACGACTGATTTTAGATACATGAAACCTACTTATTTTTGAAAGAGAATTAAATTATAAAATATATTGGGTGTTCTTTTTAAGAAAACAAAGTATCGGTGCGCAAAAACAAAACACTGTGCATAGTTGAAAATAATTTAAGGCTATGTAGTAAATGACCACAAACAACTTTTATTTAAAACTTTTTTTTGTAAAGTTGTCACGAGACAATATATTGATCTGTTGCGTTACTTTTTGTACACACTGTATATCAATAAGTGTACTCTGATATTAGTTTTAATATGAGACGTTCGTCTGTTTTAGACCATCACCAATTTTGTTGTTTCTTATGGACGCCGTAATAAATAACTAAAAATTAGCACTAAAAATTCTGAATATAGTGAATGACACATTCTCAGTTAGATTTTAAAATTTATCGTAAAATTTTAAAATAATTGTTTTTTTGATAAAATCAAGATTGCCATGGAAAACAAAAACTACCTATTATGTGACAATATTTTATAAATCCTCAAGGCGCCCGGTTTTTACTTGGAATTTTATAATAATAAAAGTGGATTTATTTAAGAAATTGAAAAAATGTAGTACCTAAGGTATTCTTTAGATCTTTCGATCAAATCAAATCAATTGCATCTCACAAATTATTTTAGAAACCTATAAATGTTCCTGAAAAGGTTTCAAAACATCACAAAGACCAATAGACATTTTATTAATGTTCATTTGTTTCAATTGTGCATGGTTGTCGCCCTATAAATTACGTTTAAAAAAGCCGGTTTTGCATTTGTAACACAAATAAATTACATTATTAATTTGCATTATTTACATAAAATCATAAAATCACTATTATTTCCAACACTGTAATTATAATCACTATAATTACTCTGTAATTATATCTATCACTATCAGTAATAACCTTGAAATTTACCAGTATTTAGAATTTTGTTATATTTGGATGTTTTGTTTTCAATGGCAATCCCAACTTCATTAAATACAATAATTTTAAGATTTTAAGGTCTTTTTACTACTTTAACCAGGGTGTGATATTACGTCATTTTATTCAAAAATTTTAATGCTACCTTCCAGGAAAACAATTCAATATAGCATATACAGGATGTTTCTTAAATTGCAAAAAAACTGGTGATTCCTTATCGAAAATTAAGGGGCTTCTTTCATATAGGAGTATTTTTTTTTCCTTAGACGTGTCCTTTCGGAGTTACACCCCCCTAAAGGGGAGCGGTAAAATTATGTTTTTATTTTATTTCTCAAATTTGGATAAATGTAGGACAATGATATTTGCTAGACGTTTTATACTTATTAAAAGGTTTCCCATCATCTCCCACCTTCACAGGGGGCTGAAAAGTGCGACCCCAATTGGTTTTTTTATCAGAACTTTTTAGTGGTTTAAAATTTTGCAACTTTTTTTTAAACTTATTTTATTTAGAAAATTTATTTATTCTTTAGTTTTTCTCGTAAAACCTACAGTTTTTGAGTAAAAAGTAAAATAATATTGCGTAGAATTGAAGAGCGTTGGCGAGTTGTCGCCGCGTAAACGTCAAAATGAATTACACCTGTCAATTCCATCCAATATGAACATAAACAAACCATGGCAACCACCAAAATGAATCGTTTCATATTGGAATATTTAATGGTGCATACTTAATTATTTTATTTTTTACTCAAAAGCTGTAGGTTTTACAAGAAAAAAATAAGGAATATAATAAGGTTTTAAATAAATCAAGCTTTCAAAAAGAATTTTTTAATACAAATTTTAACCCACCAAAAAGTTCTGATAAAAAAAAACAACAGTGGTCGCACTTTTCAGCTTCTTTTGAAGGTGGGAGATGATTGAAAATATTACTATGGTAAACCTTTTAATAAGTACAAAACATCTACCAAATATCATTCTCCTACATTAATCCAAATTTGAGAAATAAAATAAAAACCTAATTTTACCGCTCCCTTTAGGGGGGTGTAACTCCGAAAGGACGCGTCTAAGGAAAAAATTGTTAATGAAAGACCCCCCTTAATTTTTGATAAGGAATCGCCTCCCAAACGTTTTCGCAATATTTAAGAAATTAGAAAATAAGAAAAATGAGTCTGGTTCCGTTTACAAGAAACTTCTGACACAAAATTATATATAGCAATATAAATTTGCTTCAAGGAAGTATTTTCGGCGTTTTAATATCTTTAAAGAAAACAATAAGCATAAGACCGAAAAACAATTGTTTTTTTTTTTTTAAATATGAACAAACATATTTTCTTTTTTTTGCTCATGCAGCATCAAATAATAAATAAGCCTTTTAGCTAAGCGAGATCTTTATGCTTATTTTCATCTCGAATTTAAGATACAAATGTTTTGATAAAGTTCTTTGAAAATTCATATTTAAACTATAACAGTGGCGATAAACCATCATACAAATTTTATATTGGAATAAAATATCTATTATTACCTCAGGAGTTAAACCGACCAGGGCTGAGTATGCTATGGACTGCGGAATTAAAGTCAACCCCACGGTGACGCCAGCCACAAAGTCAGATATTCCTTTTTCAACATTATATTGTGGAGCCCATGCCAAAATTGGAAAAATCCGCCGCACCGCAGCATATAGTTTAAATGACATGGAATGAATACTGAATCACAAAAACAACACTGAATTTACATTAACTAAACCATAACTTATTTAAAGAGCACACAAAAACTAAATACATGTTAAAACAAAGACTTAAAATACCTATCTGTACAATCTTTATAATTATAGTTTGATAGCTTTTTAATGGTACTGCTATGTGACAGAAGTTAAACCAGGTTACTTAATTGAGACAGTTAAGAAGTTTATAGCCAATTTAAAAAAAAAAAGTTATTTAAAACAAAGTATAAAGCAATAAGCCACAAGTATTAATTTAAAAAAAATAAATTCATGAATTATCTTTGTATCGGATTACATACTGTGAACTAGCAGACCAGAAGATAATTTACGAGCACCGTTGTTGCACACAAAACTATTTGAACTAGTAATAAATGAGTGATTCAAAAAAATTGGCCCTCCACAACTAAATTAAAAACCTTTATCAGCAAGGATTTGTTTCAATTACATATTTAATTAGTTACACATACATACATACATATGTGATTTTACAAGAAGTTCAACAGTCCAACAGTGAATTTCTCGCACTACTTGTTTTAATGCTTTCTATTTACAATGTCACCAGCAAAGGGCTCATGCATATTGATAATAAAATAAAAAATCTAAGAACTAGAGAAACAACAAATACAGCATGTTATGTTTTGCACATAGGTATCTTTGGAATGATAATATATTCCGAGCATACGCAAAATCAGGCTCACCTTCTTGTTTCATTAGTTTTTAATTTATACAAATTTAGATACAAAAAATTTGCATAAAATACGACTATCGGAACATGTCAATACTTTTAAATCATTTCCGTTTTCTTCGAAAATTGTCGTAACTTTGCTATTCTGTATGTTTTGACGTTTTTGAAACAGAAATGCATCATTTTGCTATAGTTGCATTTTACCAACTGATTTGTTTTAAAATCACCTCTAAATTGTTGTTAAACACTGCTGCAAAAAAGTATGGAAACTGATTAATATCTAGAACACTATCAAAGATGTTGCAATGAAATTTAGAATCTGACCGTTATTGTAAGTTTGGAATTCGATGAAAATATTAGAGTTGCATATAACTTCCGGTTCAACCGGAAACAGACTTAGGTAAACTTTGAAATTTATATGAAACATTCTTTATATTTACACAACAGGGTGCTCTACTTTTTTGTTGCAGGACTTTAATAGTCGATACAAAAACTAATTTTAAAGCGGATATTCCATATCAACTTGGGTCCGTAAACGCTTCATTTTAAAGATAGAGGATGTTGAAATTTTCGAAAAAATATCGATAATTTGCGAGAAGTCACGAAGGAAGACTACTGCAGCACGTGAATATCAATGCTAACCAGCTTCTCGATAACACGAATTTAGTAAGAAGACTGAACGGTGTAATGTGACATTGATAGTGTAAAAAAAAAGCAGTCAGTGTTTGTGTTGGTGTACAAAAATAGGGTTCCCTCAAAGAACAACTGAGAGACGCCAAGAGTTGGCTCTAACATCTTAAGTTTTTTAGTATAGGTACCTACTAGAAATGGAATTAAGTTACTTATAAGTCAGAGACTAAATCGTAATATTAATTAGTTTTTTTTTTTAAGTTCACATTACGAATTGTCATATTTTTTGATTTTAAACAACTTTCTTTTGCAACGCGTATACAGGGTGTCCCAGTTTACATTTCCAGGATGGACATCTCGCTTATTATAAGAGATATAGATTTGCTTAAATTAGATAAATTATTCCTTAGTTTGAGAGGAGCTACAATAAATTTTTAAAAGTAAAAAATTCCTTATACTTCAGAACAGTGGCGTGCAGTCCATGAATGCGTTGGATGCGGCGCATCCCTTAAAATTTTGAAATATTTCATACATTAATGTAATGTATAATTTGTTTTTCTAAAATTAATTTGTAAAGAGTAATTGTTCAACTATTATGTCCATAAAAAGTTACGTATTAAAGTTAAGGGGAAAAAATCATAATATTTCCCATTTGTCTGACTGCCTCATTTAATGCCGTGAATGCGGTGTAGCGCTCAGCATCTAGGGCTGGACTCGTAGCATCAGAGATATAGAAGTTAACGCATGCGTATTAAGTGTCAGTTGATGGAGCCATATACTATAGTAAACTCAATTCCACAGGTACATAGGCGTGGCCACAGATCTGCGCGAATTGACGATACCAGTGGCGTTGTAATGGGTAGAGAATTATTGAGCTATTCTACACTTCGACTAACACACGAACGATAATGGACGGCACTGAACAGTGGGAATCACCTCGTTGAACGTAATAGACTCGCCCGTTTACTTTTTGCGTTCTGCGCATTATGACGTATGTGTACCTGTGAAATCGGGTTTACTATAGCTGTAGATGCTGTTTTGAAAACAGCATCTACAGCTAAAAACGCATTCACCGAACACCGGTAATGCCGTAGTATTGTGGTCGCGCTTAGCGTTTATTGTTGGATACGATGGAACAAGTTTACTTTAACGGACTTTGTCAGAAATTGATAAAATTAAGTACACTGGACGTCAGTATGTAAAAGAAAAATCTTTTTATATTAATAAGTTGCAGAGCTCGAGTATCTTAAATTTATTTTTTTATTTCTCAAATTATCAGTTACAATTTTGTTTAGCTTTGTTAAAAATATGAGAGTTTCTCTTGCAGTAATGTAGGTACATCACGAATTATAACAGATTAGTAAAAAGTTGCATTTTTTTTTATATTAAAACTTTTTCTGATTATTAAAGTTATTAGTAGTACAAGTTAATAATAGGTAATACGTTGTCATGATATTTTACGGGATTTAAGTATGTATATGTAGGTGATGAAGATGAAGATTTACATAAATTTACAAGAAAAAACCATTTTTTTAATATATATTCGACAGCATCCCTTACAGTAAAACCCACTGCACGCCACTGCTTCAGAAGTTATAGCAAAATTTGAAAATGTTTAATTTCTTTTTTCTCTCGGTACTTTTTCGTCTTAATCATTAAATCAATTTTATTTGTACCTTCTAAAGGTACTTTTTTATGTAGAATGTAATTATTATCTTAAGTTTTTTTATCACTTTTCATTTTTGAGATAGGTATTATCCCAAATAAATTTTTTTCTAATGGACCGTCAAGTTGGCTTTGGAACATTTAAATGTGCTTTTTTGTCCTCTCTCTAAAGATATATTTTTTGTTGTGTCTATTTAAATAAATAACTCTTTAAATCAAGAAAAACCGTATTTTACTAATATTGTTCTAAATTAGCCATGAAACATCGAGGGTCTCAGAGGGGTGTATGAGCCATCTGTAATATTGTTCAAGAAAAGAGAAAAACTTCCTATAAATTCAAATTCAACTATGCTATCACTTCAATTCTGTTCCTGCCTACATATCAAAATAAGTTGATTTTTCTGAAATATAAAGATTTATGTTTTTCTTCAGCTTAACACATTTTTGGCGAGGAATCTCCATTATTGTATTTTTAGCGCATACGCTCCTCTGATATGAGACCCTCGACATGTTAAACAGACAAAATAGCTTTGCAACAGTGAACTGTGCTTTTTTCTTCTCTGTCTAATGATTATCACTATTGTCATGTCTATTTAAATAAATAACTCGGAAAATCAAGAAAAACTACATTTTATCAATATGATTCTAAGTTAGCTATAAAACATGATAAGTAACTTAGAATAATATTGGCAAAATATATTTTATTTTTATTTTCCGGGTTATTTATTTAAACAGATATGACAAAAGATAAATCATTAGAAAGAGGATAAAAAAGCACATTTAACTATTGCAAAGCTAACTTGCCTGTTTATCATGTTTCATAGCTAACTTAGAATAATATCGGTAAAATACGGTTTTTCTTGATTTTCCAAAGTAATTTATAAAAACAGATATGACAAAAAATATATAGTTAGAAACAGGAGAAAAAAACGCATTCAACTATTCAAAGCCAACTTGACCGTTTAACGCGTTTCATGTTTAAGAATAATATCGGACAAATACGGTTTTTCTTGAGTAGATACCTCAGCTATTTATAAAAATAGATATAACATATCATATATCGTTAGAAAGAGGAAAAAAACAAACCTATTCTAAAGGGAACTTGACGGTAAGAAAAAATGAAGTTAAGGGTAATATATTAAAAATCAAAAGTGATAAAAAAATCTAAGATAATAGTTCCGTTCTACTTAAAAAAAGTACCTTCAGAAGGTACAAATAAAATTGATTATGATTAAGACAAAAAAGTTTGAGAGAATAAAAAAGTTCGACATTTTCATATTTTTTGCTATAACATCTGTTGCACGAGCATTTTTGTACTTTTAAAAATTGATTGTGGCTTTTCTCATGCTAAAGAATAATTCATCTAACTTAAACAAACCTATATCTCCTACCTATAATAAGCGAGATCTCCATGCTGGAAATGTAATCTGGGAAACTAACTAAAGGCATTTTACTCTTGCGAATATTTGTAACAACGCTAAAATCTAGTGTTATATGACTTTTTATTAAACTTTTTTTCATCTTAAAATTAGTTTTAGACCATGCATTACACTTCATTAATAATAAAACTTTTTAAGAAACAATAAACAACCCTTCCATTTGTTGCAGATTTTTTGAATGACCCTGTATATTTAATTTATTGCAATGCTGCAAATTTTTATTTTGTAAACCGGATGAAAATATTTTATTACCTTATTTGACGTTTAAGGTTAGCCGGCATCGTAAAATTTATTTTTGTTGCTTCATTAGCAATCAATATTTACCTAAATCCCAGTCTAAAACGTACAAACCTGTACCAAGGTATACTTACGCATATGCTAATAGACAGTGATAAGAAAATAGACAATTTTATTTAAAAAAATACAAAACTGGTTTATAATTTTTAGCTTACTGTATATTAAGTGTTAATTATTATAATTTTAAGTACAAATTAAAAAATTAAAATAATAATCACAGTTTAGCGGAAACGAGGAGTAGGTATACATTTTGAGTAAATGGGTGCAAATAGTAGACACAATTATTTGTGTTTTTGTGTACTAACAAAGTTTAATAATATTAGTGCGTTACCATGGTGAAAAAAGCAAGTTACAAATTTATAAAACGTTGCCCTGTGTATATTAAACGGTTTGACGCCAAGTGTTTAAGAAAAATGTTCATATATTTTATAATAGCAACAATGTTAACGGGAACATTTTTAATAATAACAGCATCAATAGCAATAAATAACCTTCAGGTAAATACACCTACGTATATAGTTTTTAGATAGGTTATTTTTTTTTTTTAATTAAATACGGGGCGAATATTTTTTTAATGTGTGTCGTGAGTATTTCAATAGTTGAAGGTGCAAAGTGAGTTGGATAAAACAAAAGTTATTCTTGCTTTTGTTTTTAAATAAATACATTTCCCTGGGCTACTTAATATGAGTATAAAACTACAGTTTTTCTTGTTTTAAGAGACAAATGTGAATTTGAAAAATATATCGGAAATATGTGGCACATTTTTATTTGCACACTGCTTGGCCACTTTTATTGCAATTAATTTTTTTATTGAAGCGATATTGTAATGATGAGATACTACGGTTTTGGGAAACGAAAAATTGATACAATCATTGCGTTTGCGTGTAAACAATTCTTTTGTATGAAATTTCACATTGGAAAAATGTATAGGGTGCACAACTTAATTCGGGTTCCTGTGGACATCTCGTGAAAAATAATAATAATAATAATAATAATAATAATAATAACAAGAAATCTTTATATGGCTTTTTTATTTGTACATATTATCTTAACTATTAAATTTTAACGTTTTTTTTTTTCACATATTCTATACATAACTTTTTTAAATTCGATATCGACGTTGTTTGTATAATTTCCACAGGTAATTCATAAAAAATCTTGAGCCCTTTGTAGTACAAGGCGTTCTGTGTATTTGTTTTCGTTAATTTCGGTAGTCTAAAGTCGTTCTTGTTCCTAGTCTGGTATTCGTGGATGTTACAGTTTTGTATTAAATTTTTAGTCATGTAACGTGATAAAAACTATTTATTGCCTTATACAAGATCCTGCATTAGTACGTCGGGCTTTTATAGCGCTCCGCCCGTAGGAGATAGACACAAAATTAAAAAATTAAATGCATAAAATTATTGGTTTAAAAAGATCTACAACGTAAAATTATTTTCAACTATACAGGGTGTTGCATTTTCACGCTATAGCAAAAACAAAGATTTTTTTAATGGACACCCTGTATATTTTTAGGTCTTCGAATGTCATTTTTTAACCTCTACATGAATGTCTTTTCATTTTATGATTGTGTGACAGTGTTTCCAACTTATTAATTTTTTTCCGAAAAATCTGACATAAGCAGGTTTAACTTTAAGAAATCGTAGCGACCTCGTTTCTTGAAGTTAAGAAATAAGTTTTAACAATAATGTTATTCCGGTTAGGGAGCAACATTTTAAAAATTAAAATTTTAAATTTATTGATACAGGGTGTTCACAAAAAAATGCCAAACTTTCCAAACTTCAAAGTGACATAACTTATTTTTTTCAAATGTAAACACCCTTGTTTTATTATGCTATTCGATAGCATTTTTTCTCCCCTTCAATTTTTATGAAGGGTGTCCTATGTCTAAACCCCGTAGTTGTTGAGATATTCAATACTTTTCAAAAAAGTAGCCATTTAATTGCATTTTTATGCACCGAAGTAGGCCGCGCTTATGCAAAACAAGTGCCAAAATGTAAGCAAGTGTCAACTTAACATTTGAATAAGTTTAGAATTTAAGCGGATATTAATTACGTAATAAAATTAATTGTTTTTATTCAAAAACTATGAAAAGTGACAAATTGAAAATACATAAAAGAGAAACGACTACAATAAATGTTCGAAAAGTGTAGTGTAATTTGCAAAAAAAAAAAATGTTTAGATTAAACAACACCGGACTTAGTACAATTACCCCTTGGATAATAAACCCCCAGACATTGACCCCCGCACAATAACCCTCCGGACAATAACTCTCTCTTAAAAAAAAAAAAAACTAACAATAAACCATCCGTGCAAAAACCCTGACGATTAAATTAAAATACCGGTAGAATATAATTGTCACAATGTAAAGTGTAAAAGTTGCGACAACAAAAAATAAATAGAATGCAGAATAACAATGTAATCTTCTTTGGGTGTTATCTTTATACGTAGCACTCGAACTGCAAGTGGTACTTGGATCCGAGTACCACTAGAGCTGCAAAAGTTATTATTTAATACATAATTTCTACAATCGAAAATATGATAACAACATTTAACTAATCTACTCGAGGAATTAAATTATTTCTGTAGTGCTCAAATTTATTCTCTAAATAAATATGGCGATTCCGAACGTTTCCACGTGGAGTTTGATTAATGCAATGAACTCCATTAATCTTAATTTTAAAAAAGTGTCTGCTTGTTTATCAAAGTATGCATAAATACGTAAATTCTAGGATTAATTCTTGGAAAATTAAATTATGGCAGTTCCCGTATAGTTAAATTGAATCGTCAGGGTTTTTTGTACGGGGAGTTAATTGCCCGGGGAGTATGTCCAGGGGTTTGTCCGAGGAGTTATTGTCCAGAGGGGTAAATGCCCTGTTCCGGACTAAAACATAACGTGATTTAAGTGAAATGGAATATAAATAATTAAAATTTAATGACATTTTCAATTCAATAATGGCCCAAAAACCAAAACATTTGTTTAGTGAAATCTCAAAAACATAATTTGCTTTTAAAATTTACATATATTTCAATTCATAGAAACATGAGCAAACTACCTATAGACTTTATAGTATTTTTAAATCGACTGCAATGCAAAACCTTAAACATATTGAAACAAAGAACGATGGACTTACTCCACTTTCATAATAAGCGGTCCATATTATCCAGATCAATACGTCAATTTTCAAATGTTGAAAAATGTATAGGTAGCTTGATGAAATCAAACTACAAAATTTTGCAATTTTTTAAAATTTTAAATTTAAAGCAAAATAATTTACAATTTTTAAAATATATTTTTTTTTGCCAATGTTTACATAAACTGGTGATGTTATATGTACTTACTTACACTTTTTTTACAAAACAAAAAAGGAAATTTTAATTTTTTGGTCACCGTTTTACATATTTACTTTAATAGATAACATTGGTTTGTATTATTTAAGTGATGTATCACTTTTAATAAAGAACAGATTACCATAATCTATTTTAAATAATTAAAATGTGTCAATGTTGACAGATAAGCTTATTTTGTTTGTAAAACAAAACGATACCGCTCATGGCCAACACGTTAAAATAGATTTTTTTAATGTGCATCTTTCATTTTGTTAATTTAGCTAGTAAAATTATTGCATTAAAAATAAACAAATGCTATAGATTTGTATAAATATCTAATATGGTGACCATACGATAATTAAAAGTTGCATGTTTTTTCGTAACCGAATGTGCCATGAAAAACTGATATTGTCACTTTATTTGGCATGTGAAATTATCACGATGCACAAAAATTTAGTCTAATAAAAATTTTGCAAGAGGAGGTAATAAAAAAAAAAACAAATCGTTCTTTTTTGATTCAATCGAGCTGACTATGCATCTTTCAAAATCTAAATATTGCTGAAAAATTAAAAATACTTATTGCAATAAACCAAGCCCATGCAACCTTTTAAGCCAAAGGGCCAAATGCGATATGGAGATTCTTCTAAGTGTGAAGGGTCCGGAGAAATTTTGAAACTGTTTTTTTTTTCGCGCATACAATTTTAATATGAGCAACATACAAAGACTTTCCTAAATAATTCGGTTTTAAATTTCGAAACAATTTCCAATTTTTTAATTTATAAATTAGTTTTTAATATAAAATACAGATTCTCAGCTGTTGTAGTTCCTTTTATCCTTACCAAATCTAATAATTCTTCAGTAACATTTAACTTTATATCTACTCCACGAAAAAAAATAAATTACAAGTTGAGCAGTAGATACATCTGTTGATTCGTCAAGACAAAAAGAATACGATAAAACGTTATTAGCAGTATATTTAAGACTAAATATTACGTTTTCTGCCATTACATCAATTTATCTTGCCACAGTAAATGTAAATAAAATAATATTAGAAAAAAGCTTTTTTTGGGCAAATAAAGTTCACAGCCGTTTTAATACATTATTTAATTAAACTTCAACCAGAGAATAGTTTTAGATGTTTAACTGAAATATTAAAAATTACATATTTTGCTTTTGTTGTGGGGTCCTGTTTATACGCATTTTTGAATAAGTTTTGTTGTCCCGCTAAGTTCTCTTTCATTTCCATTATTCTTTCTCTTTTTAAACCACCTGTTTATTTCTCATATTTGCAGTAACGTAGCTAGGGGGGCAAGGGGGTATCGATGCCCCGGGCCCCAGTTTTGGGGAGCGCCGCGAAGACAAAATATTTTTGCTTTTATTTCACTTATTTAAAGCCAGAAAAATAAAATGCTATTATAATTTTAAAATTTGTTCTCATTAGCGTTACAGTGTATTTGAATAAATTATACCACATATTTTACTTGAAACTTACAAACTACAATAAAGACGTACGAGGGGGGGCGAAAATAAATACTATTCCCCGGGCAGAGGCGTAGCGACGAGGGGCAAGGGGGGGTATCGATGCTCCGGGCACGTCGTGGGGGGCGCCGCGAAGACAAAAACATTGTTGCGTTTATGTTACTTACATAAAGCCAGAAAACTAAAATGCCATTATAAATAGTTTTAAAATTTGTTCGAATTTTCATTACAGTGTATTTAAATAAATATTAGAATATTGTTTTACTTGAAACTCACAATCTACAATACAAATAAGGACGAGGGGGGGCGCAAAAAATAATATGCCCCGGGCGCCATTTACCCTCGCTACGCCACTGGCCCCAGGCGCCATTTACCCTCGCTACGCCACTGCATATTTGTATAGCACTTTTTAACATGTAATGGCACTTCAGTCCACGTTCACAATGAACGTAGTAGATAGTAGATAGTAGTTAGTAGTTAGTAGCTATAGCTGAAATGTATAGAATTAAATGCAAGTATTCACAATGAACGTAAGATTTACGTAGCAACTATGGAAGTCTGATTTATTGTAAAAACAAAAACAATCTGAAGTATTTATGTTTTTAATGTTTCAAATTAATTAAAATTACAGTGTTAAACGATGTTTAATACTGCTTATTACCATTATAATCCTCCACAAATCATCATGTAGAAATAAATACATGAGAATACAAGAAGTGTCAATTTGATAAACAACCTTCAGCGTTTAAACTGAAGTTATCTGCTATGCTACAAACAAGTCGGTTGTTACTCGTATCCAAGCAAACATTTTATTACGTACTTTTTACGTATTACGCACTAACTACTAAATACTAATTACTATCTACTAAGTACTATCTACTAACTACTATCTACTAGGTACGTTCATTGTGAACACGGACTTATGTTATACTCGTTTTAAAATGCGTGTAATATACAACTACTGGGCCGCGGGCCCCATAAAAATGTCAGAGGGGGGCTGCAGGTTGCACAGGCCTGCAATAAACTGACTGATTTTTAGATACGTATGTGTAAAAATTGTATTTAAGGAAAATATTAGCCGTTGTTAATACCAATCAATTATTAGAACAACAGCTGTGTTTGTGCTAATGAACCATACATAAGCAATACGAGTATGAGGTACATGCTAATTAATTTTTGTTTATTGCCTATAATTTAACGGAAATTAATTGTAATTGTTTTAATAGAAACCAAAGTATTTGGCTTAAATATCTTTACAGGAGTAAATAATTAAATTTATTTTTAAATTTATCAATGAAAACTCCACATCAAAAATTAAAACAAACATACGGGCATAAAAGTTCGCCTCTTGGAATCGGTGATTGGTCTTGGAGGAAAAACAGACAAATAAAAATAAGAACAATTTTCTTATATTGTTTGCGGTTTGAACTGATTTTTGTATCGTTTATTTGAGTCGCCATAGAAGTAATGATAATAATATAAGCATATCTTTGGCCGCATAAAATTACACGGCAGACCACATCCACTCAGGGACTTTGGATTGGACAGGCTAAGCTAAGATTCCTAATACCGCAAAAAATTATGAAGTGCAATGAAATATTACACAATATAAGTGCTTACTTACCGCTTACAAAATACCTTATATGTAAAATATTTAGGTCAACTATGTAGAATTCGTTACGCTAATCAAAAATGGGATTATCAAACGCCAAGTAATTAACATGATAAATATTAATTAATAATTTTTTTAATAACGAAGGTAATTTTTAGGTTGTTGAGAGTCTAAATAATATTTCTATATTAATATTAAGAAGCTTGTTTCAAGTATTAAGAATCTTAAGTAATTATTATAAAATTATAGATAATTTTTTTAGTTGCAGATAATAAACTTTATTTTATTATTTTTGTGAGGTTACAGTACGTTTTTAATTATATTTTAAATGTAATATATTTAGAAAATAGTTTTCATTTTAAGTCATTTATAATGTGTGTCTTTGTGCTTCACAATGTTTTAAAATATCTTTTTCTTCTTAATCGGTTCTTCTTGGTTCTTGTACCTTTCGGTGTCGAGGTATGCTTTTCTATTTCTGTGTTATGTCTCTCTACTCCTGCCTATCGTTAGCTAATTGTGGCACATCTCTCCAGCTGACTCCTTTTTCTTCTAGTCTCTGCCTCACTTCTTTTTCCCATTTTATTCTTGGTCTTCCTCTATTTCTTTTTCCCTCTATCTGCATTTTCCATCCTATTTTCGCGTATCAACTTTCTGGCATGCGTAGTAAATGTCCAAGCCAGCTTAATTGATTCATCTCCATCTTTTCCGTAATACTCGTATCTGTTACTCCTAGGTTATTTCAAATTTTTTCGTTACTGATTTTATCGATCAGTCTACATCCCTCTATTCTTCTCAGAAATCTCATTTTCTGTACCTGTATTTTTTTTGTTTTTGTTTTTGAGTTAGTGTCCAAGTTTCTGAACTGTACGTGAGAATGGGTACGTACAGGGTGGGCAAATTTCGATGTTTTCATAGGGAATCTCGGTAACTATAAGATTTATCAAAAAACCGACCGCGCATCCTCGATCTCTTTTTTCGAGAAAAAGTTAATGGTGAAAACTAAAATTGGTTATCGTATTTTGTTTTCGAGTTATCGCCGATAACTTGATTTTTCGACTTTTCGTTTTATGACTATATTATTATATTACGGTTTTCTATTGTTACTTAATTTAAAAGTTATTTTAATAGACCTAACTTTGAGCATTTTAGATTTGTAGCAGGCATTTAAAGAGCAAACTAGTAACAGAAAAATCACTGTCCAGAAGCGATGACTCCATTCATGTTAAATTTTTAAATTCCAATGAATCTCAACTACCTGCGTTTCCTAGTAAAATAAAAATTGTTGACAAAAGTTGGCAGTATGTAAAAGGCACACGGTAAGTATTCAAATTGAATTCAATTAATAACGAAAGAAAACAAAAAAAGATAAAAATATGTTTTCAGTAGTAATATAACTCGTGCATTGAAAATTATCGATAATTTTTGATAAATATGCCCGAATGCAAGTTGAGCTGAAAAAATACGAGTACACGAAGTGCACGAGTGATTTTTTCTGATTTAACTTGCATGAATGAAGATTTGTCAAAAATTATAGATTTTTTGCAATGCGCGAGTTATATTTTGTCAGAAAATATCCTTCACCTAACCTACCTGTCAAATTAAATGTATGTTATGTCAAATTTTACTGTCAGAGTGGTGCGTCAGGGGTGTGGTTTAATCTATGTTAAAGAACGCTACTGGTCGCCGAAATTCGTCAAAAAATTATCAAGATTAAAATATTTAATTCCCCCTCCAAATTTATATTTTCGACCAATCACAAACTTAGATTTCTTAGAAACGACCAATAAATGCATGAAAATCTGTTAATTGCGAAAAAGAAAATTATCAGTGTATGATTGTGTTTATTGGTCATTTCTAGGAAATCTGAGTTTGTTATTGGTGGAAGAGGCAAATTTGACAGGAGGATCAACATCTGACAATGGAAATCTGACACATTTTGGTTAAATTTTGTTATGTAAAGAAAAATTCCTTCTATTTTGAAATTTGTGTTGATATGGGAGGAATCGAAATCTTTTACAGTGTACAGAATTGATCACGAAACGAATTCCAAAAGTCCAAAAGTCTTTCTCAAAATAGTTTATCAGATAAAGTTGAAAATTACTTAACTAACCTGCTATACCCGGTCACAATCTAAAAGTCTTCTTTTGATTTAATAATAATATCAATAAGCTTTAAACATATTCTCAAAAACAAAGGCATATCGTCAAGTATGATATGTCGGTATTTATTCGATGTTATTCATTTACAAATAATTGAAATATATTTGAAGTAAAATATGAAAATTGATGGCAGGGTACTAAAATAAAATATCTCAAATTTCAGAAATCGATTTCACGTGTATTCTGCCTTTGTCGATCGACGAAGTGAACAACCTTCTGTGCGAATAATTGGTGTCGCCAAAACCTACTCCGCAGAACGCGTATGGTGTCGATTGTGGTATCGTACAAGTGAAAACCAATCTATCACATACATTTCAAAAACTTACGAAGCTAAAATTAAAGTAAATGTAACTGAACCGCTGTGAAAATGTATTAATATTAATTTTTGTAGATAATGCCTGAACATTGGAATAACACATATAGCCCATGCTTTGTGTTGTGTCCTTTAAAGGATAATGACACTCCAACATTTGTATCCATTGTTGGAGATATACTTTCCATTCCCAAAAATTTACTTAGGATTCACAACAAAACCGACAAACTAAACTCAGTAAACAAGATTGGGGTTTGTGTTAAGCCTTTGCATCACAACTATGATAACGTAAGAACTAAAATTTTGTGAGTGTACAAAATGTTTTTGATCGTTATCTTATTTTTCAGGTTCTCCAAACAATAGAGTTCATCGAACTTAATCGTATTTTGGGAGTAGAACATTTTATAATATATGTTTACTTCGTGGGTCCAAATGTGGAATGTATCCTGAAGGATTACCAGAAGCGTGGTATTGTCACACTGATATACTGGAGGCTCAGTTTGAGTTCAGTGCCGGGACGAATACACGTTTACGGGACAATGGCAGCACTAAATGATTGTATGTACAGATATATGTACAAATATTCACATATTTTAGTGACGGACATGGACGAATTTATTATTCCACGATTGCAAGACACACTTCCACAGCTTTTAAAGTAAGCACATCTACGACTCTACGAGTCTCAATCAACCAAAACCCATCTTCTGTTTCAAAAAGTTTTATTTATAAAGACAGTTATATAACAACGCCATGTGCGTCAAGTCATGTATCCTATTAGCCGCCTTTACACGGAGACACTTTCCTGCACGATTGAGCGGCGTGTATGCTTTTGCGTGAGAATGATTGTGTGTGTAAAAGGATTGCAAAGGCATATAAAAGCGTGTGTGTGTACGGAGACTGTTCGGTCGCGCGACAGAAAACGCTGTGTGTACTAGGCCAATGTCGCGTGGGAGCTGCTACACAGAATCACCATGGAAGTTGGATAAAGGTCTACTCACACCGGCGCGAAGGCGGTGGCGATCACGATCACGATAATACGTAACCACGTTACTTAAATATGTAACCAGGTTACTAATTATCGTGATCGCGATCGCCACCGCCATTGCGCTGGTCTGAGTTGACATTTTTTCAACCGTATGTAGTATGTACGGCAAAAGCGCGCGACCGTATGTACGGATCGTATTGTTTTCATGTATCTCAAGTCGCAAGAAAAACGCGCTGTCTCGGGGGAATCTCGAGTCGCGCGACTTGATGGACGACGACCATAGCCGCGCGACTATGTGTGTACGCGAACATGCAATTGCTAGTACTTCACAAACGCGCGACTCGAGTCGCGCGACAGAAAACGCTCTGTGTGTATTAGGCCATACACATGGTCGCGCGTTTTTGCCGTACATACGGTTGAGAAACGGTCAACTCACACCGGCGCAGTGGCGTTGGCGATCGCGGTGGCGATCCGCGATCACTATAATTAGTAACCTGGTTACATATTTAACTAACGTGGTAACGTATTATCGTGATCGCGATCCCCACCGCCTCCGCGCCGGTGTGAGTTGACCTTTATCCAACTTCCATGGTGATTCTGTGTAGCAGCTCCCGCGCGACAAACGCTTGTGTGTGTAGGGCGACTGTTCGGTCGCGCAACAGAAATAGCTCCGTGTGTACTAGGCCTAACGCTTCAAGTTAAACACACAAAATGCAAGTTATAACCGATCGGCGGTTAAGTCCACCGACAGGTCTTAACAAGCAAGTACAGGTAGGCGAGCGCGTCGCGCATTGTCGATGAGTAGAAACTTCTTCTGTACAAACAAAATTTAGGACGAGGGGAATTTAGCCAGTTTCCAAATTTATCAACAGAAAAATAGAATGAAGACTTACTACTTACTTACCTATTGTCAGCACTTGGATGCTCTCCATTCTGACTTCAATCAACGATTTGAGGATATTTTAAAAATGAACATACCCAATTGGGTTCTGAATACTTTTTCAAGTACAAACTCAGAAGAATCTCCAAAATTATAAGAAGAACTGATAGATGTACCTAACAACGATTGAAGAATTTAAATTTAAATTCAAAGACAGCTCTTATTGTTCTCAGTTCTGAGTATTGATCATCGCATTTGATTCTAAACAACCTCTCATTGATGTAAGATTTCAACAATAGGCTATAGTGTTTTGGAAATAATACAAACAGATGTATTAAAATGTGTACTTGGATGGAAAATTAAAAAATAACATTTCCTATATTATTTTACGTCTAAAACACAAAAGTGTCAATTAAAATAAAGTGAATTTAAGGTATTTTTAAAACACAATAAATTTTCGATATATTTTATTCTTTTATGTACAGTGTTTTCACTATTTAATAATATAAATATTTGTAAAAAAAAAAAAAAAAAAGAGATCATAGAAGTGGTAATGACGAATGACCGCTAAAACAAATTATACAGGGTGTTTCTTAAATATTGCAAAAAAAACGGGTGGTGATTCCTTATCAAAAATTTTGGGGAATCTTTTCCATGAAAGTTTTTCCTTAGACGTTTCCTTTCGGAGTTACACTCCCCTAAAGAGGAGAGGTAAAATTAGGTTTTTATTTAATTTCTCAAATTTGGATTTTTGTAGGAGAATGATATTTGGTAGATATTTATACGTATTAAAAGGTTTTCCATAGTAATATTTTCAATCATCTCCCACCTTCACAGGGGGCTGAAAAATATGACCCGTGATGGTTTTTTATCAGAACTTTTTGATGGGTTAAGATTTTGCAATAAATTTTTTTTTCAAGCTTGTTTTGTTTAAAAACTTTTTTATTCCTTAGTTTTTCTTATAAAATCTATCGTTTTTGAGTAAACAATTAAATAAGTGAACATGAACCATTAAATATTCTAAAATAAAACGATTGATTTTGGGGGTTACCATGGTTTGTTTACGTTCATATTGAAATTTTTTCGCAATATTTAAGTAACACCCTGTATAAAAGAAACATTTTAAGGTTGGTGCATATGAAATGACTGATTTCGTACAAAAAAGATTTTAAACATTGTGGTTTATGACAAAAGTTTTTTAAATAATTGAAATAGGATCTAGCTGCATCAATATACTTCTGCCAACAGTCTACTAGGATGTATACGCAATTCTGGACAACAATTTTAGAATCAATGCAATCACTTTTAATCTCTTCATCGCTGTTAAAAATTTTGCCTGATATGAAGTGGTCCAGATTTTCGAAGAAGTGGTAATCTGTTGGCGATAAGTCATGTGAATATGGCGGATGCTATTGAGGTCTTTGGGGTATTTCGGTACCCATTTGTCTAGTTCCTGATTTGATCTATGGCATGGAGCTGTCGTAAAACCGTAGTATGGAGTATGATCAATACTTAACATTTCTGCAAGTTCTACTGAAGTCTAAGGCAGATCAACTTTAATCAAGGTCTTCAAAATATCGTTTTCAACAACCAACATTTCATATGCAACAGCCTATAACATAATTTTCTGTGACTAGCCGGAGAAACCCTCATACTTTGTGGGCCTATCAATTCTGGTTATTTTTTGTCAAATTTATGTGCACCCCTTTTCGGTAAAATTTTTGATGGCGAATTAATTAATTTTATGTAAAACAATCTTGAATATACACTTTTTACTTCTTAAAATGTGGAAGTAACAACTAAATCAGTTAATACAATACATACTATTTTTTAGCGATCTAAATACTCGTTCAGATATGGACTTTATTGGTTCTTATGTATACCGAAATGCTTTCTTCTACCTTTCGTGGAGCGATGATGAATGGGTTCACAACAGCACCGATGTAATAGCAAAGAAACTTTTAACCTTAACGAAGACGAAAAGAACAATTAAGTTAAACTCTCACAAAATCCGTTCGAAATATATATGTAAACCAGAACTTATAGTGGAAGCTGGAAATCATTTCATTTGGGAATTTATCCATGGATATGGCTCTTATAACGTATCAGCCTCCGATGCTATTCTGCATCATTACAGAACTTGTGATATATATTGGGATGATTGTTCAAAAGAACCATATACTGTTGATAATACCTCATTCCGTTATCGCAAACCATTGCTAGATTCCGTAAAACAACGATACATAAAATTAAAACATAAATGCCGTCTTAAACAAATATAAACATCATAGTTTTTTATTATATCGAAGCTATTTGAAATAGTGCCACTACAAAAATTAGAACCTATACCTACTCCAATCCGTCAAATTATACCAACGTATCAATTTGTATTTAAAGCCTAACACTCTGCAATAAAGCAAATATACAAGGGTACAAACAGGATCAGACAAGACTTTAGAGAACAAAAAAATCAACTGCTTTTCTCGACATAAAGCAAGCTTTTGACAGGGTTTGGCACACAGGACTACTATGCAAAATCAGAAAACTATTACCAGGGCTGTTCAAAGAAAATTCGGGCCCCGGGAAAGCAAAAGACAACGGGCCTCCCTTTCCTTTAAGAAAGGTATAAATTTAAGACTCGCAGTTTGATATACAGGGGGGTCCACAGGGGGGCCACTATTGGAATCTTATAAACGGTAAGAGCTACAAAGAAGTTTAATCTAGACAAATTGACAAATATTGAAACAAATGAATGCTTTTATTTTACAGTGCGTAAAAAAATCTACAACTTTCTTCCCAAAAATATTTTTTTTACCATCAAGTGTAACCGAGTTATTAACGATTTAAAAAATGCCAATTTTGATTTTCGTTTATTACCTAGCGTGCCATGGAACTTTTTTAAACATTAAAGCATCACTGAATAGGTCTCAGAAAAGGGAACAATTTGTCTAATTTAATTTTTGTAGCTCTTACTGTTTACGAGATCCCAATAGTGGCTCGCCCTTTTATGTGGACCACCCTGTTGACTATGTAATTCTGCATTAAAAAATACGTAAGTCAGTACACGTCACCTCCACAAACCGAAGAGGTAGATGTTCACCTATTACCCTAAATAACCTCCAGATATCGCAACACGATGAGGCCAAATACCTTGGACTTACCCTAAACAAAAAACTCACCTGGCGCAATCACATGTTCATCAAACGTAAGCAGTTGGGCTTGAAACTTTCCAAACTTTGCTGGTTAATTGGAAGCAAATCTAAACTCCTAGTGTATAAATCCATCTTAAAACCAGTGTGGATCTATGAGATCCAACTGTGGGGACTGCGTCAATTTCGAACATAGAAATATTAGAAAGATTTCAATCCAAAGTCCTCAGAATAGTTGCCAACGCCCATGGTTTCTTCCAAATACTATCATTAGACTAGATCTACAGATCAAAACTAAAAGAAGAAAAAAACACCGCGGAATATGCCAAGAAGCTCAGAGATCACCCAAATAGTCTAAGGAAACAACTAATGACCAGACCACTAAACAAAAACTAATGACATTTAAAACTAAAAATAATTATGTATTATGTATAAAGTGTAATTAATGTAAAATCCCAGATGCTAAACTTTGCTAAGCTATTGATATACGGGAAGCTACCACAGGGTAGTTTTTCACATGTCCTTGTTACCTCCAAACCATTTGATTAATGTATAAACAGTATACAGATTGCAAATTAATTGGGATAATAAAAAAATTAAATAAAATAAAATGATCAGTTTTAATATCAAAAAAATGTGTTTCTAATTCTTCCTTAAACAATGAAGTTTACCGACAGTTCACAGTTTTCCTTAAAATAATACTAACAAAAGTGTTAAAATGTTTACTCAAATAGAAAACTAGGAAGTAAATAACATTTGCTACATTATTCTGCATCTTAAAAACACTAGTGTCAATGGAAATAAAGTTGAATAAGATATTTTTAAGACAATAAAAATCCGATATTTTTTAATGCTTTATACAGGGTGAGTCATTAGTGCGGGATCGGTCGATTGTGGCTAAACGGTTTGAGATAGAAGGCTGATTCAAACGCTATTTCATACAGTTTTTTGTTCAGAACACGATAAAAATATTTTCAAATATACAGAGTGAGTTACCTCTCTGGAACTAATAGCAACTTTTATATTTCAAATACAACACCCCATTTTTTGTTTAGTATTTATGACCGCCTCTATTTTAGCTTTGCATCAGTATAAAATCGCTCCATCAACTTTTCAAAAGCATCTCGTTTTGAATAGCGTCTCTCAGGATATCATTGTGCATAAATCCTTGCCGCCAGCAAAGGATTTCTTTCACATTCTCCCAGGCAATAAACCATATCAATTTGCACTTGTAAAGTAAAATTAATTGCGGAAATGCAATAATTTAAAAAATAAATGACAAGTTTTTAACGTTAGTGAAGCGAACAGTCAGTTGTTTCGATTTCCACGGCACTCTATTTGCTCCAATAACGATTAAAAGAAGAAATGTCGAATATCTCAAAAAGCATAAGTTTTGGGTACCTATAGGACATATGTACTTAATAAAAAATAAAGCTCTCTTAAAGACAAATTCGATGACACAAAAAAATATAGGGGTAAGCATTTAAAAAAAACGAGTTACAAGCTTTTGAAATCATGGAAGTTGCCACCTAGTTATGAACACCCTGTACGTGTGATTCAAACTTTTTCATATCGAGCGAATGGAGCAATGTTTTCTGCATGTCCTTACCAAATTACAGCTCTGTACTTCGAAAAATAACTTCAGGAGATTTTTTTAAATAAAGCCTTAAAACGCTGAAAATTTTTGAAAATCATTTTTTTTAGTGACAAGGCCGCATAAAAACCTGTGGTATTTTATATTGATGCAAAGCTAGAATAAAAAAAAAATATATATTCAAAAATATTAAATAAAATATGGGGTTTTGTATTTGAAATATAAAAGTTGCTATTAGTTCCAGAGAGGTGACTCACCCTGTATATTTGAAAATATTTTTATCGTGTTCTGAAAATAAACTGTATGAAATAGCATTTGAATCAACTTTCTATCTCAAACCGTTTAGCCACAACCGCCGATCTCGCACTAATGACTCACCCTGTATACAGTGATATGTAATATTATATTTTTGGAGTTGTTTGTCAAAACAAACGACATCATTGAGGAGTAATGACTTCCAGAACATATTATATAATATGATTTGCTGCGACTGTCCCGAGAAGCCCTATTTTTTTTTGGGCCTATAAATTCCTGTTATTTTTGTTATACTTTAGCTATGTCCTCCAATTTATGTGAACCCTTTCGTGGTCACATTTTTGGTAGGTAATTATTCGTGTAAAAATCTTTAATGGGCGCTGTTTTTTAATAAAAATGTTGAAAGTCAGTTAATAGGAGTACAACACATGCTTTTTTTAGCGATCTAAATACCCGTTCAGAAATGGACTTAATTGGTTCTTATGTATACCGAAATGCTTTCTTCTACCTTTCGTGGAGCGATGATGAATGGGTTCACAACAGCACCGATGTAATAGCAAAGAAACTTTTAACCTTAACGAAGACGAAAAGAACAATTATGTTAAACAATCCCAAAATCCGTTCGAAATATATATGTAAACCCGAACTCATAGTGGAAGCTGGGAATCATTTCATTTGGGAATTTATCCAAGGATATGGCTCTTATAACGTATCAGCTTCCGATGCTATTCTACATCATTACAGAACTTGTGATTCATATTGGGGTGGTTGTACAGAACAACCATATACTGTTGATAACACCTCATTCCGTTATCGCGAACCATTGCTAGATTCCGTAAAACAACGATACATTCAATTAAAACATAAATGCCGTCTCAATCAAATATAAATATCATTGGTTTGTCACTAAAGTTGCTTTACAATAATTACATTAAGTTTATAATAAATCGATGATTTTATAATCAGAATATTGTAGATGTAGATAAAAGTATTTTTATTAAAATAGTTATTAGTGAATAAGCTCTTATGATTAAAAAATATAAACAACTTTTAGATGTTCTCCGCTTTTATCAGGACTTCCTCGCGATATCCAACCAATGAGTCAAAAATTGCTGACCAATAACCAACAGCCACGCTATTTAAAATATTATACTAAAGATGTGTTCACTTATTACATTCCACGACATAATCTTATACCATTAAAAAAAAGCACAAGCTTTGTACATAACATAACATAAATAAGATATGAAACTGAATTATAAATGAATGCAGTTTGTTACTAAGTGATATACAGGGTTGCGCAAAAGTATGTAAACAGACAAATATCTAGAGCACTATTGCAGATATAACAATTAAATTTTGTATCTGAGCGATATGGTATTTTTCGGATTGATGAAAATATAAACGTTTCAATGCGACTTCCGTTTCAACCGGAAACGGACTTAAACATTTAAATATTAAATAGAACACCCTGTATATTTTTACATTTTTGGATTCCTCTTAAAATTTACTTTAAAAATTGTCTGAGGTTACATGGGTTAAGTCTACCGTTTTCGTAAAATCTACATTTTTATGAAAATTTTGAGTAATACAGCACTTTAAATTTTTTTAAACATTTAAGTTATTTAAAAAAGGCAGTAGAACTTCGGTAAAAAATTAAATCGACAATAGATTAATTAACACTTTGCGCTAGCTACATTTTTAAAATATTATACAGGGTGTTTTTTACGCAGCGTCAAACTTGTGAAACTTTAAACATGGATAACTTAATTTTCTTAAATACAACACCCTATTTATTTTTACATGATTTTGTGAAAAATTTGATTGTCTTTTTAACATTAGCCATGTTTTATACCTAAAACTGATATTTTACGAAATATCGCGATGTTATTGTAAATTATTCGGGTAACGTATTTTTTCGAGTGGGCAATGAAGGTAGATAGCGGTAATTTTGATACCATCGAAAAATAAAAACAAGAAAATTATAATATTATCTTTTCCTTTCGAATTTATATCTAGGTTTCTTATTAGGGCCACAATATTTGTCATATAATAGTTTTTGATCGTTTGCAAAGTCTTAAAAACCGATTGATAATGTATTGAGTACGCAAAAAGAACGCTGATTAAACAAAAGTCACTGACCAGTCTTATCTTTCAATTTAAAAAAACGGTTAGGGTTGAAACCGTTTACGGTTTCACCAAAAAACATACTGTAGAAACACAAAAAATTAGTTTATCGGGTTTAGTAATTTTTCCATCACACTGGTCCAACGAGTAAATACATAATTTATGGAAACCTCGATTTAAACGAAAAAATGGTAAAATTATTAGAAATGTCGAAAATAAGTGGGGGAAAACATAATATTATAACTTTTTTATATTTATCTTTCAATTGTTTCATAATTACCGTGTCTACTTTCATAGCCTACTCGAAAATATTACATTGCCCTAATAATTTACAATAAAATCGCGATATCTAGTAAAATATTAGTTTTAGGTATAAAACATGGTTAATTTAATATATATGAAAGACAATAAAATTTTCTTTAAGGCTATGAAACAACAAATCATGTTGTATTTAAGAAAATTGAGTTATCGATGTTTAAAGTTTCACAAGTTTGACCAAGCGTAAAAAACACCCTGTATAATATTTTTAAAATGTAGCTAGCACAGTGTTAATTAATCTATTGTCGATTTAATTTTTAAACGAAGTTTTACTGCCTTTTTAAATAACTTAAATGTTTAAAAAAAAGTGCGTACCGCTCAAAATTTTCATAAAAATGTAAATTTTAAGAAAACGGTTGACTTTAGACCCACATAACCTTTTACATTTTTTAAAGTAAATTTTAAAAGGAATCCAAAAATGTAAAAATATATAGGGTGTTCCATTTAAAATTTCAAAGTTTGAGTCGGTTTCTGAGAGAACCGGAAGTCGTATTTTCATCGAATCCGAAAAATACCATAACGCTCAGATACAAAATGTTATTGTTATACATATACATAGTTATATTTTTTGTAATAGTATTCTAGATATTTGTCTGTTTCCATACTTTTGCGCAACCCTACACTTGCATACAAAACATTATGTAACGAATTAACGATAAGATATACAATTTTTTAATGGGTCGATTGAATCATAAATAAAAAATATACACTCAAGATAATTTATTTAAATATAAACGAAAACGAAAGAAAAGTATCAATATTTATTAAACTATTTTAGTTCTTTTAAAAAATTAATATTTTAATTTTTAAAAAATATAGAAAAATATGTTTTTAAAAATAATATTATCTGTTAAGCCATTACACATTTTTGCAACAATATTACCTTTGGCCGAAAATCTGCTCTTGCAGTCGGTGCAAAAGATTAAATTGTAAACAAAGCTTTGTATAGTAATTCTAAATTTTTTGTTCTTGTTTGACTAGATTTTAATATACTAAATTCAGCTGTAACTTTTTTTGTGATTATCACTTTTTGGTGAGTTTGTTCAATGTGTACACAGTGTGAGAATTAACTTCCCGGACTGAAGCCATATAAAAACAACCAAGAAAGATCAAATAAATTTATTTATGTGATTATTTAAAATAATCTCCGCCCGCTCCTGGACACCGTTTACATCGCTCATACTCGTACAACGAATAAATGGCCCTAGGAAACGCTTCTTCGCCCTTAGTTGCTTTTTTACGGTCTTCTGGATCGCTGAAAAATGCTTGAACCTCGTCCCTTTGGTTGTAATTTTTAATGTAGGGAATAGGAAAAAGTCCACTGGAGCCAAATCAAACGAGTTGGTGGATGGTAACACGGGGATCCCTTGGTGGGCCAAAAATTCAGACAACGGGTTTGTTCCAACAAAACATACTGTAGAAACATTTAGCAATTATTGTCCCTTCACCCTGGTCCAATGAATAAATGCATAATTTTAAGACAAATCGATTTAAACGTAAAAATGGTAAAATTACATCTACATTATAAAAAATTTCGAAAATTCGTAAGGAAAAGATTCAATTGTTTTAAAATTACCGCTGTCTACCTTCATAGCCTACCCGAAGATATTACGTTGCCAACTAATTTACAATAAAATCGCGATATCTCGAAAAATATCAGTTTTAGGTATAAAAAATTGTTAATGTTTTTGAAAGATAATCAAATTTTCTTCAAGACTATGTAAAAACATAGAGGGTGTTGTATTTAAGAAAAATGAGTTATCGATGTTTTAAGATTCACGAGTTTGACCAAGCGTAAAAAACACCCGGTATAATATTTTTAAAATATAGCTAACGCAAATTGTTATTTTATTTATTGTTAATCTAACTTTCAAACGAAATTCTACTGCCTTTATAAATAACTTAAATGTTAAAAAAATTGAGTGCTGTATCGCTCAAAATTTTCATAAAAATGTAAATTTTATGAAAACGGTTGACTTTAGACCCATATAACCTTTTACATTTTTTAAAGTAAATTTTAAAAATGTAAAAATATACAGGGTGTTCCGTTTAAAATTTCAAAGTTTGGAGTCCGCTTCCGATTGAACCGGAGGTTGTATGGCAACCTTAATATTTTCATCAAATCCGAAAAATACCATAACGCTCAGATACAAAATTTTGTTTTTATATCTGCGATAGTGTTCTAGATATTTGTCAGTTCCCATACTTTTGCGCATCCCTGTATAGATGGTTTTCTAGGATACTCATGATACTAACAATTAATTAGTATGATGATACTAATTTCGAATCACATTTGTTTTAGTGTCACATTTAAAGAGTGACAGGGTAGGCTAGCAAGGATCAAAATAAAACAAAGGAAGTCGATTATTGTTTTTTTCATGGTAACTTTGATATTTATCTTAGATTTCGCAATTTTTCAATTATTTCGCTTATTTTTGTAATTAAACATATAAAATATTATAAAATCTTAAAGACTAAAAATATTTGTATAAATCATCACCTACTTACTACGACTATTAAATATCTCGCACGAAAGTTAACAAATAAAAATTTAACTATTACCGTTTCTTAAAAAACAAGATCCAGCAAAACTTTTTCCTTTGGCATTGTTTTTTGTATTAGCAACGATAACCGAGATATTTTGAGTTTAAAAAATTTGATCGATTTCGGCTTTTTTTTTCGTTATTTCACATAAGCCAAAAAATTTTTAAACTAATTATTGATTAATATTTGTTCTTTAAGTTTTGTTTCTGTTTTGTTTGTATTCAGTAAAACTTATTTAATAATATCTTTTAAAAAACTGTAATATTTACTTTTTTTAAGTTTGGTTCTCAAAGGGTTAAACCAGTGGTTTCCAACCTGTGGGGCGCGCCCCCCTAGGGGGGCGCGAGACTATTGCAAGGGGGGCGCGCAGCTATTACCAAAATATCATTTTTAAATACAAACAAACAAAAAGAACTTTGTTTATACAGAATATGGTGTATTGTTTGGTAGTCCATTAAATAATTCTTATTTATAAGAACAGTATTTATGAAATTAGATTGTAACGAAAAGTGAGGGGGGCGCAAAAAAAAAATTATGAAAAAGGGGGGTGGAGGTACAAAAAGGTTGGAAACCACTGGGTTAAACACTAAAAAGACCTTTGCGTCCCAGATTACTAGGTTCGTTCAATAGATTTTGATTCATGCTAATTTAATTGTAAAAATCGCCCCGATCTCATCTTTACCATGCAATTAATGCTATAAATAGAACTCCCGCGAACTAGTGAATTAACAGTTTCTTTGGAAGCCGGGTTGTTTGTTTCGCAACCCGGCTTCTAGATAAATAGTTCCCAGTAATTTCAGGTGAGAATTTTATTTTATAATATAAATCGCCACTGTGTGCCCTCAAGTTTATTCAATTTTTTTTTACAAACAGGAAAAACTTGTATTTAACATTGTTCGCGTGTGATTGGTTAATTAAGACTAGTGTTAATAGTTACATTTATATTGTGTGACTGTGGTATTAAATTTTTATAATGAAGTCAAATTCTAATCGAAGTTATACCAAAAATATCGCTCCGGTATACGTCTCGGTACTATGGGTTATATTTTTTATTAATTACGAAAATAGTATTTTTCGTTTCCTTTATGTTTATTATTTATTACCATTTTCAGTTTATCAGAATAGAAAACATTGTTTTTTCTATAGCACTTTACCGGTGTAAACAAAATCAGACAACCCCCTTTTCTCGTTGTAAAAGTTTGAAACAATATTCTGTGCATACATAGATGTACTTATATAAAACTCGATCGATTTTAATGCTACAAAAAATTAAATTATAATAAAAACTTGTCAAGTCTGCTAATTGTAGAACAATGTGCTTAATTCCAACAAAACATATGATTGTGTTAACACTTTGTTATCACAATATTAATATACAGTCGAACTTCCATAACTCAAAGTCAAACTTTTCTATATCTCGAATTTGTTCGCAAATTTTTGCATCAAGTTCGCATTTTACATACAATTTTGTTTCTATATCTCGAATTTCTCTAAGTAAAATTTTTCTATAACTCCAAGTAAAATTTGAGATTTTTGAAGACAGTGAACTTCCTAAACTCGAATTTTTGTAATTTTGTATTGTATTGTGTATGTTATTCTTCTTAATGTGCTAATGACCGGATTATCGCAGGTATGTACTCGTATTTATGCGCTAGCTGTATTTACTGTTAATCGCATTATATGTAGATCCTGTTTGGTATAATAATGGGGCTATAAATTAAAGAAATTTTAGAGTTTAAACTCATTGTTTCTTCTTACCTCTGCGTAACAATTGCTAATATGCGTCATTCTTTAAGCAAGTGTAGCGAATATTTGTGTTCAAAAGAGAATCTTACAGAAGAAGTGTATCGCGAGTTAACAACTTTAGAGAACTTTGTGAATAAAGAATCTTTTAATCTAAAACAATCAAGTCACTGACTTTTTAAAAAAATAATGTTTGTTATGCATAATTTTCTTTTTCTTTTTTTGTTTATATTATGTGTGTTATATACGTATGTTTATATGTACATCCATATAAAGTTTGTTGATTTCATGTAGTCATATATGTATTTACTGTCAATAAATTCATATAAAAGCGTATTTTACTCATTTTGTAGTTATTTCTGTAACTCGAATTTTCTATAACTCGAATTTTTTTAGTGAACTATGGTTATTCGACTTAAGGAAGTTCGACTGTAATTAATTTTATCTTTCTTACGAGTGTCAGTGTACATAATAAATGTAATAAAGTTCTGTAAAAATCTGAATATTAACATGGCGTGAATAGAAACAATTAAAATTGAACCAAAAATTATTTGTGTTTCTGAAGAATATTCAAAGTGATGTGTGCTTTTTTCAAAAATTGAAACATGTACAGGTGTACGTTTTTAATTGTACTTCGTTATTCATACTAATGAAATACAGTTTTTTTTTACAAAACGTTTTATATGGAAAATAAACAAATACATTCGGAAAACATGAATATGAATATTAAATTGTAAAACAAAAGGCTGCTGCTTCTAGTTAAACCTGAAATGACAATAACAGTTTTAAATTTTTTCGTACACTGGACACATTGTTGATTTTCAAAAAAAAAAAAATTATATCCATGAAAAAATGCAATTATTTTTCGAACTATAGAAATTCAATGAAAATGCGAATAAATGTCTAAAACATTTCATAATTTTTTTTTAAGGGACTTGTAAAAAATATATAAGGTGACAATAATCTACATGTGTTGTATTGTATGGGTAAGTAACTTTGTTATTATAAGAGTTACATAGTGTGTTAAATTTAGCAAAGTTGGGCAGAATTTGAAGACTAATTTAATGCCATTTTGACATTTGACCTACACCTTCCACTTTTTTGAATATTTTGAAAAAACTAAAAACACGATTTTTTCAACGGTAAATAATTCCATAGCCACCTACGATCAAATCAAAATTTGAAATGTTTCTGTCGGTATTTTTACGAGGAGTTAGAAAAAAATATGTAAAAAGTCATGGCACACTTGATTTTTGAGATATAAACCAAACTTAACCTTTTTTAAATGACAACCATAGTTAGCTAAAAGTTCATTTAATGAGAAAAACAATAATATTGTAATAACTTGCTTATTTTGCAAGATATAGCTAACAACACATATGTACAGGGTGGTCCAAATTCGATGGGATTGCATGGGTATCTCGGTTAATATTTAAGATAGAGAAACGGTTAAATTACCAAAAATGTGCAGTTTTTTGAGACAAACTCAGAACCGTTTTCAAAAATATTCTATTATTTCCGGTTTTCGAGTTATCGAATAAAAAGTGTTTTTTTGTCATATTAATAATGTGTCATATCTCCGTTATTGTTGTAAATATCAAAAATATTTATTAAGATTATTTTTGGATATTTTTATGTTTAATTTGATTATACTTTAAAAAAATATTTTACGCTCGCTGTTAAAAAGTTATGACACAAACTTATCTTTTTTTAAATAGAAACGATAGTTGGCTATGACCTATTTAAATTCCTCATTTTTTTCTCATTTCAAATATATAAGGGTTGATGTATTTATTTTCAACAATACGCAAGTTATGAAGGTTTTTTAGTTTTTTTTTTTAAAGAAAATCATCGTAGGCTGTGAAAACAAAAAATAAACAAGGTGTAAAACCTTATAAAACTCATGTGGTACAAGTAACCAAGGTTTTTTAATTTGTTATTGAGATAAATACGAAATTTTTTGAACATAAGATAAACAACAATATCCTACATTACTGCTGATACCGACTATATCGTTGTTTTCTTATTTTCAAATATTTACAATGTTTATCTCCACAACAAATTAAAAAACCTTGGTAACTTGTACCACATGAGTTTTGTAAGGTTTTTCACCTTGTTTGGTTGTTGTTTTCATAGCCTACTATGATTTTCTTAGAAAAAAAAACTAAAAACCTTCATAACTTGCGTATTATTAAAAATAAATACATCGACCCTTATATATTTGGAATGAGAAAAAAATTAGGAATTTAAATATGTCATAGCCAACTATCGCTTCCATTTAAAAAAAGGTAATTTTGTGTCATAACTTTTTAACAGCGAGCGTAATTTTTTTTTTTTTAGTATAATTAAATTAAACAAAAATATCTAAAAATAATCTTAATAAATATTTTCGATAACGGAGATATGACACATTATTAATATGACAAAAAAACACTTTTTATTCGATAACTCGAAAACCGGAAATGATAGAATATTTTTGAAAACTGTTCTGAGTTTGTCTCAAAAAACTGCACATTTTTGGTAATTTAACCGTTTCTCTATCTTAAATATTAACCGAGATACCCATGCAATCCCATCGAATTTGGACCACCCTGTACATTAATGAAACGATTAAAAAAAAAAAATTATTGAACCCATAGCCAGCTGTGGTTGCCATTTAAAAAAAGTAATGTTTGGCCTATTTCTCAAAAATCAAGTGTGCCATAACTTTTACAATATTTTTTACTTATTTTACGTAAAAACATTTACAGGAAACATTTCAAATTTTGATTTTATCGTAGGTGGCTATGAAATTATTCACCGTTAAAAAAATCGTCTATTTTTAGTTTTATCAAAATATTTTGAAAAGTTGAAGGTCAAATATCAAAATGGCACTAAATTCTTCTTGAAATTTTGCCCAACTTTGCTAATTTTACCGATTATATAACTCCTATAATAACAAAGTTACCCATGCAATGCATGTAGATTATTGTCACCCTGTATATCTTTATCTTCAAATAATGTTAGGCAGTTTTTTTTACATTTATTTGACAAAAATCAACACTTTTTTTATGCGTATTTGTTTTTTGTTTACCTTGGAATAAAGTTTTTTTACATTAACAAATCTTAAGCTCTCATGACTTTTATTCAGGTTGTACCTGTCTATTATGGTAGATTTAAGTGTATATTCCAAAATTTTTGTTGTGGTACAATGATATGTCCTATATTATGCACATTTTTCTAATTAAAAAAAGTATAATTTTTTTACACGATTTTTCGTTAGTTTTCTCTTATTTCATTGTTCTTCAACCTTTTTTTTTGTACATGTTACTACATAAACCCATTGTTGCACATTTATCATTAATGATATATGTCTGAAGGTAAATTAAAAATTAACAAAATATCGTGTAAAAAATTACGTGTTTAAATGCATAAATTTGTATAATAATGGACAATAAACATTTTCTTAAATACACTCTCTGTATATTATTTCAATTTTTAAATACTTTACAAGTGTTAGTACATAATTAATAATGATTTCTTTACAGGTCATGCAGTTTCATCATTTGGCAACCACCCTTTAGGACGTTCAACACCATTTATTTTTCTGTAATACACCTAAATTCACTACAATACACAGTCACTTTTTGGACAACTCGTATATTATATCAATTGTTAAATATTTTATAAGTATAAAAAGCTGAAAGTTTGTATCTTTACAGGTCATGCAGTTTCATCATTGTGCAATCACACTTTGGGAGTCAACAACCCTTTAGGACGTTCAACACATTTTTTTTTAGTAAGTACCGAAACTATAACTCAAAAAAAGTTTTGCTGTAAATATTTGCACGTGCCTTTTATACTAAATATTAACGGGATCTTGTTTTGGTTGTTACATTTAGTTGTAATAGTATTTTAGTTTGATAATTTGCTGGAGATAAGGATAAGCCATATAAACAAAAAACTTACTCATAATTACATGTGAGTAATTTTAAATATCTAACTGTTATCAAATTATGATTCAATTGCTTGCTTTTGTTCGTGTAACACATAAAGAAATTAACTATATTATAATAATAATAACCTTGAATAGATTTGTTAATGTATTATTCAAACAAATCTTATCACTCTCACTCACCGGATTATTTGGTATCTGCATGCGATTTCATGGCTTTTTAGTTATTATTATGGTATACAAATGAATAACTTGTACATAGTTCAAAGCGAAGGGATTACATTTTTTTGCAAGAATTTTTTTTAGCAAGAAATTATCCTAAGTTCATTTTTTTTAATGGAACACTCTGTATATTTTTATATCTTCGGATGCAGAAGAAAATAATGCATTTAGAAACAATATCATGCAGTGTTTTATTTTGAAATAAAGTTAATAAAATAATTATTTAAACTAAACAAATCAAAATTAACATACATGTAACTACTGTCAATTTTTTGTCAAATTTTATTGACTTTGATAATGCGTGAGTCTGGTGGCAACGCTGTTATTAACAATACAATTTTACCACAAACTGACAGTAGTTACACGTGTCTTGATTTTGTATTATTGAGTTTTTTAATTATTTTATTTTAACATAAGACCCCTAAAGATGATGTTTTTGAATGTAGTTTTTTATTCTGCATCCGAAAATGTACAAATATAGGTACATAGTATTCCATTAAAAAAAAATAAGTTGGGGTCATTTTCTGCTCAGCAGAAAATGTAAAATATCATTAATGAATTCTTTATTTTTGAGCATGTATTGAAGTCAATCCTGTAGTGGAGGCATTTTAAACGTCTGCAACAGATGGAAAAAAATATTTATTAATTTCTCAGAAAATGTTATTCTTGATCAAAGTTGGTGCATGGCCTAAAACTAGTTTTAAAATATAAAAAAGTTCAATAAAAATCAATTTTACACTAAATTTGGCGATTTTAAAAATATTCGCAAGAGTATAATGAGTGCCCTTATACAAAAATAATTCATAGGAAACAGTTGTTTAGAATTGAAAAATATGACTTCATATGAAATTTGACCTCATATTTCCAAATTTTATTTTTGTAGTAGTACTTTTAACATTCAGGGTCAGTTTTTTCAGAACATTTCATTAATAATTGAAGTAAGTGTAAAGCTAATTTTAAAATAAAAACAGTCCAATAAAAATTCATATGACATTCCTATTTGTTATACTTTTTGAATATCAAATTTATTATGAAAATAAAAATTTAAATTTAAAATTAAATTTCATATAGGTAAGGTAATATTTTTGAATTCCAAACAACTTTTTCCTATAAACTTTATGTGTAACTTAAAATAAGGACACTCTACTGTTGCCAATATTTCTAAAATCACTAAAATCTAGTGTCATAATATGAATTTCTATGAACTCTTTTCATTTTAAATATTGTTGTATGTCTGGTACTAACTTTTACCAGGAAAAATTTTTTCTGATAAAATGATAATAAAAAAAGTTTTCATTTGCTGCAGATTTCTTGAATTACTTACCCTGTTTACCAATTACCAACCAGTGTTTTAAAATAAATATAAAGGTTTTAACACTTGAATATTTTTTCTAGGATCCCAAATCCATTCAACATCAAAATTCCAGCCGCCATGGATAACCAGCATCTGCGTTAAAACTGTGACATAAGCACAGTTTGTCAGCTTGTGGAAATCTTGGGTTAACCCGGGCTGCGGCCCGGGAGTAACCATACCTTCAGTCAGTGGGGGTAACGCCTCCTCTTGCGGCTGGAAACGGCCGTTTGTTGGAGGCGAAGAGTACCCCCATGGAGTTGAAATCTCGCTACCTAAATAACATCGTCTTCGTTACTAACATAAAACCTCCTCAAAGCAAACAAACAAAAAACCAAACCATGTAAATAATGTAGATAATGTTAAAGAAAAAACTTCACCATGTAAAAAAGAATATGAATGTATATTGGGGCTCCATTATACGCAGATGGGCCTTGGATTGCTCTAGGGCCTATCTGTATATCCCTTTATCAGTCCTTGTGAACATCAACGAGGACTGCCAGATGTTCATGTAAATTACACTTTCAGTCTGTCCCGGTTTTCGTTAAAACATCAGATATCAAAATTTTTTTAACATGGTGAAGTACAATAGCGATATTTTGTCAAGGTACTTTTGATTTCCACGGCGGAACTCTATTTATGTCACAATTTTAAAATGGGTATTGTTTGTTCGAAACACAACCAAACCGTTTATTGTAAATCAGATAATAATTAGACCAATGTTTGTTTGCACAATGTTCATTACCAGATTAATTTGCAGTATTATATAAAATAATTAAGTACTTTTTTATTGTTAATCCAGTAATTTTTTATTTCTGTTGTAAATCCGTAATAAAATTATAAAATTCAAAGATTATTTTTTTTAATTATCCCGATAGGCTTCTTTAATTGATCCTCAAAAATTTAATTTTATGTTTTCATAACTTTTTGCCACAGAAAAGTGTCGTAATTCGAAAATACAAAAAAGATAAAACTGTTAGTGTTACCAGAAGTTGAAAGTGAAAAAGAAAAAATTTTCCAAAAAAAAAAAGAACAAAAAAAGGGCGGTGTTCGGTGTGTCCTATTTCCTAAATTTTTTAAGTCATCAACAATCTGAAAGCACTTCTCCATGGCAACTTCTTACGCTTTATATTTTGAGATAACATAGAATTTCCAGCAAAGTTTCGTCTCTTCAGAACTATCATGAACTTCATTTTTTTGCCATTATGGCAAAAAAAAATTAATCTTATAGTCGGATAGCATTTTGTCTTGTAACTTTAATGTTATATGACACTTTATATCTAAAATGATATTTTACCACAAAATTTTGAGAAAAACTAATTTTGTCCAATTTTTGAATCAAATAATCTTGTACAAAAAAAGCAAAATAAAAAACTACAATTTTTTAGTTTTCTTGTTATTTTGTTAAAACTGCCACTTTGACATTAATATAATTGTGATTAATTGTATAATTTGCAACCAGCTAAAAATTCTTTGAATTTGTGCTTTTTTTATTAAATATGACAATCAACACTTTTTAAGGAATTCGAGAAATGTCATAATAAACACAAATTTTTGTTTTCTTATGGCATGCTTTTTAATTTTCAACAGTTTATTCAATACTTCATTAAAATCAACTACAATATTATATTTGTAACACCTTTTATTTTCCATAATTCATAAAAATTATTTTAACAATACACGAAGGGATAGCAAATAAATAAATTAATTAAAAATGTACTACCAGAATATAGTGAAAATAAAAATTGCGAACAAAAGCACAAATATCAAAGAATTTCTAGCTGGTTGCAAATTATACAATTAATCAAGATCATATTAATGTCAAAATGACAGTTTTAACAAAACAACAACAAAAGAATTGTTTTTTTTTGTTTGTATAAGATTCTTTGATTCAAAAATTCGACAAAATAAGTTTTTCTTAAAATTTTGTGGTAAAATATCACTTTAGATATTAAGTGTCATATATCATTGTAATCAGAAGGCAAAATGCTATCCGACTATAGGATTAAAAAAATTTCGGCGTATTTAAAAAAATGAAGTTGATGATGGTTCTGAAGACTCGAAACGTTGTTGGAAATTCTATGTTATCCCAAAATGTAAAGAGTAAGAAGTTGCCATAGAGAAGTGCTTCCAGATTGTCGATATCTTAAAAAATGTAGGAAATAGAACAAAAAAACAAAAATCAATTTTTTCAGTTTTTCTTGAATAACTTTTGAACTAAAACAGCTATGAAAATTTTCTTTGCAGAAATTTGTTGAGCAACTAATTTTGCAACTTTGCCCTAATTTAACCGATCTCGTAGCTCTTAAGATAAGCGAGATCCCCATGTATTTACTCGAATTTGGGACACCCTGTCTATAATGCGAAATTTTCATTTAAAAAAATTTAATTGTTAATAAGAAATGTATTAAAATCTCGGGTCGTGGGTTCTTCTTTCTTGAAGTGGAGACTACAAAAAACTGAGTGACAGTCCCGGCACAGAAACCCTAGATAATACGTTACAAAAGTGTTTATGCATTGTTTTAACTTCATTGACAATTGATTTGTTTTTTGTAGATAATTAAATAAAAATGCTAATCGCGTAACTGACTTAAGATTTGATCAATTTCTGAAGCAGCTGTGATATGACTTTTATCCTAAGTTGTCTATAACTATGTTATCTGTCAATATTTTTTTTCTGTAGTTACTATAAATATGAGAACTCACTTTAATGCATTAACAGATTTCGTACAAAAATCGGGTTGCCAATTGCAACCCGATTTTTGAATAATAATTGTTCTTGATTCCTCATTTTCAACACAAATGGTAAGTACTTACATTTATTTCTTACTGCCAAGTTATTTTTTTTTTTTACTTATTTAACGATTTTTAATTCAAAAGAACAGTGCAATCTCTGTAACGTGAACTGTTATTGAATAGGTAGTTCTTAGAACTGATTTAACGCTGTGGATTCATAAACACTGGCCATCACAAGAAGCAGCGCGTATAAATATATAACTTTTAGGCATGCTAGAAAAGTTATTCTCTCCTTAGTTGTTTTCCCACAGGCGCTGACTTTTCTTTACTTGAAACGTAAGTTTTCCCTGGTAATAGCTTTCCGTACAAGTATATTTCTTCAGCATTACTACTGATCATGGATTAAATTTGACTCCTCAACTTTTTATGCAAGTTTTTGTAGTAAGGGAGCCACTAGCTCTTGTTGTGAAGATAATTTTTCTCCAGTTATATCTAGTCAGAAAACGTATACCATACCGATTCTTAATGTATGTTAATTTTCTCGAATATTTTGCTTCCTCTTTCAAAATAACGCCACTTAGTGGGGCATTTGTTGCAAAAATCATTGTCTTTTCCATCCTTGTAAATTCTGAAATTCTCAGAGAGATTTTAATTTTCCTGATTCAGAAAATTCCATAGCAACTGTTGAGATAACTGTTGCTTTCTTATTTTTGAGAGCACATATGGTGGATTTGGCTACCACGTATGTTTTTTTGACAAAGTAGTCACTCAACATCGCTTCTTAATCTCTAATAAAAACTACCTTTTTTTTCAACGCAAGGTAATTTGACTTCTTAAGCCGGTTCCACATCAATAAAAATGTATGTTGTATTTTGTATTTCAAATTCAACAAAAACATTTGCGGCGCAAATTTAAATCTGGTTAAGTATTTTACCACGTAAATCTTGTGCGTTGAACGGCCGAATCCGCTTGTGTAGGTATGTTTATGCAGAGCGCAACAGTTTGCTGCTAGAGAGCCTGTTGTTATAAAATGAAGTGGAGTTTTCACTTTCTTTGTGCGATATAAATAATCCGATGTAATTATGAACAATGCACATTTCTTTTTTAAAAAATGAGACATGATCAATCACCCAAACATAGGTATTTACGCAGTAAAATGAAACAAAATTACAGATGCACTCAGAATCAAGTCCACATTGACACGACTGTGCGCCGCAAATCTCTTTGAAGTTGGCTAAAAACCGACAGCACGATGGATAGCGTGCGTTGTTCGTCACGAAATTATTTGTGTGCATTTCGATGCGGCGCACAGTCCACACCAACAAAAATTTCGACGAACACGAGCAAATTTGTGTCAAATACAACGCACAACGCACATTTTTATTGATGTGGATCCAGCTTTAGACGCCATAATCATGCAACACGCTCGGTCAAAATTAGGATTGATATTAAACAAGTCCAAACAGATCTAGGCAGGGTTTTATTTTGCAAATACAGTAACTGATTATTTACATTTACTATGCTTTCTTCATTATTGTTCACGTTTTGGAGTACAAATTATTGTGTCATTCATGTTTTGGAATATACTGAAATACCAAACCAATCGTTTATGAATGTTCACGCTATAGAGACAGAGTGGTCCACATTCGACGGGATTACATGGGTATCTCGCTAAATATTCAAGATAGAGGAACGATTAATTACCAAAAATGTGCAGTATTTTGGGACAAACTCAGAACAGTTCTCAAATATATTCTATCAATTCCGGTTCCAGATGTTTAAATGTACAATTTTGTCATTCGTTTTCGATAGTCTTTAAAATTATATTACAAAGCATGTGCGTTTAGTTGATTTTTCAAATCATTACTAATATACAGGGTGTTTAAGTTGTAAATTTACTGAATAACTTGCGCAAACCACGTTTTAGGAACACTTTGTAAGGCTCCCAGCATTCAAACTCCTAAACGATTTGTATATAACAGATATCATGTTTGATAGCCAGGCCCCCAGGGAAACATCACTGGCTATCAAAAATAATAGCCATGGCAGTCAATGGGTTTTAAAAGCGATTTAGTTTTGTCGTTTATAGTTAATTAGGTTTCAATACATTTCAGCTTAAGAGTATACCGGGTGTCACACGTTCATGGTACACCCCCTTTTTTTTTCTTTAGTTTTGATTTTAAATAAATGAAATTTTAGACATATGATATATGCAAAAAACCGGGCTTTTTGAGCCGTTGCACACATTTGTTTCACTTCCGGTTTCGCCGGAAATGGCCCTTACTTTGTTATTTTAAATGGAACACCCTGTATATTTTTACATTTTTGGAAAGAGGAAGTGAGTTTTGATACAACTGCACTATTTTCGTTAATTTTTATAACCTCAAAATTTTTTTAAAACAAAATTTAGTTTTTTATTAAGGGTGCCGTGACCTGCACAAATTGATTTTTATTATGTCAACAATTGTCCAAAAAACGTTTTTGTCAATTTTATATAACATTTAGGTTACTTTAATCGGCTTTGAAGGTTGAGGAATCGGTTTTTGACAAAAAGTCATTTTTTTTTAAATGGAACCCTGCTGGTACTAGCAGTTATTTAAATGGATCATCTTCTAACGAATCCATCGATACCAATAACTTGTATTTTTATTAGAAGTCTACTTTAAAAACTTCAAATTATTGTGAAAATTTATTAAGAGATCCTGTTAATCGCAGTACACTGTGCATAACTACAACAAAACATATGATCGTTGTTTTATGTTTAACTACTATAGTCATTTAATTAGACAGTCTAAAAATTTTGGTAATCATTTTTACATAATTAGATTACCGCGATTAAGAGATCTCTTAATAAATTTTCACAATAATTTGAAATTTTTGAAGTAGATTTTAATAAAAATACAAGTTATTGGTATCGATGGATTCGCTAGAAGATGATCTATTTAAATAACCGCTAGTACCAGCAGGGTTCCATTTAAAAAAATTGACTTTTTGTCAAAAAACCGATTCCTCAACCTTCAAAGCCGATTAAAGTAACCTAAATGTCATTTAAAATTGACAAAAACGTTTTTTGGACAATTGTTGACATAATAAAAATCAATTTGTGCAGGTCACGGCACCCTTAATAAAAAACTAAATTTTGTTTTAAAAAATTTTTGAGGTTATAAAAGTCAACGAAAATAGTGCAGTTGTATCAAAAATCACTTCCTCTTCCCAAAAATGTAAAAATATACAGGGTGTTTCATTTAAAATAACAAAGTTAGGGTAATTTCCGGCGAAACCGGAAGTGTAATAAATATGTGCAACGGCTCAAAAAGCCCGGTTTTTTGCACATATCATATGTCTAAAATCTCATTTATTTAAAATCAAAACTAAAGAAAAAAATGGGGGTGTACCATGAACGTGTGACACCCGGTATTGTTACAATTAAATCGTATTCATATTTTTTTACATAGCTGCTGATTCTGACTTTATTTTTTGAATCTTTTCTTCATATCTTGTTTTTTTTGTCTCAAGTCACTCGAATTTTAATAATGGAAGTTATAAATTTAAAAAAAATAGTTTTTTAAGCATGCTATATTACATAGTTGTTTGTATGTTGCAAACACTCACATTAAATATCATTTTGCCAGATGTTATTTACTAAGGTGACCAACCGTCCTCCTTTAGGGAGGACAGTCCTCCTTTTTTCACTTCTGTCCTCCCTTGAAAAGTGTCCTCCTTTTTGTCCTTTTCGATATTTGAAGACTAAAATCTGTAAATCTCCAAAAGAAAATACTAGGAATAGGCTGTAATGTTCATATTTTGTCAAATGCAATCAACACGGCGTCATGTGCCATGCCAATTGATGTAGAATTAATAATAACTACAATTTATTTGTATTTTAGTCGTTTTACCGTTCGCGTGGCTACTTTAAAACAATTTTGTGAAGAAGCGAATGTTGAATACAAAAAACACCTGCTATAGAGCGTGTTCTACAATTATTCGAGCCTCTTCGCTTACATTTTTTGAGCTTAGACAAATGTCCTAAAATCCTGGAGTCGTTTTTCAATAATGAAATATCTGAGATATTAATGTATTTTGTACATAATCAAGCATCTATTTTTCACAAAACGATTCAAAAGATTGAAGGTGAACACATTTCAGCTACAGAAGTTAGCCTTATTTTGAATGACTTTATCCTTCAATATAAATCTCGATTTGAAGAAAAATTTCTTCCTTTAATTATAAAAAGAAAATTATCAGACTTAGAGGAATCAAATCCGGGCATAACGAAAAAGTTTATCAAAGAAGTGCAGAATTTTTACCAAACATGTTTTCAATATATCGAAGAATGGTCTAAAACAAACCTCAAATAACAGTTTTCAATGGTGTTTTTTTGGCTTCATCGCCAGTATGTTGGACAGATATTGAATCTTGTGTTGAGTTTTTATCTAAAGAATTGCCAGATATTAAAATAGACGACAACTGTCTCTTTGAAGCAATTAGAAGACTGAATGTATATTTAAATTCTGAAAAATTAATACAATGGGAAAATCAACACGTTGAAATTGATAAAATATGGGTGGAATATTCAGCCATTTCAAAAATGGACATATTCCATGTGAAAATTTATTTATTCTTGTTCAATTTGTGTAGTGCTGCCCTGGAACTAATGCAGCAGTTGATAGAGTTTTTTCAATTGCTAATGATTTTTGGACAAGTGAGAAATCGAGATTGAATGTGGATACTCTACCTGCAGCACTTGCCGTAAAATTCAATATGAAAGACATTTCTTGTTCAGATATTTCCAATATATTTTTAGAAGATAATACACTGCTAAAAAATATTCATTCAATGGAGAAGTTCTCCTTTAAATAGTTATAGGCATGTAAGCATAAAATTTCATGTTAGTGTTAGTTACAAATGTTTTTATTAAGCATTTATCATATTATAATGTTTGCAATGCATAAAATGTGTCTTTTATTTATTTACTTTTTTTTTTGCTCTTTAATTTGTGTCCTCCTTTTCATTGTAAGAAAGTTGGTCACCTTATATTTACGTCCTTTTGACATACAGATTTATATTTGCTTTTTAAACCCATCTATGTTTTGTTTTTTAACTCCTGGACATTTATTCTAGGGTTTCTAATCCATTCACCATCAAAATTTCAGCCACCATGGATAACCAGCATCTGCGTTAAAACTGTGACATAAGCACAGTTTGTCAGCTTGTGGAAATCTTAAGTTAACCCGAGCTGCGGCCCGGGCACCCATAAATTTCAAGAATTTGAAGGGACACCTCTTCTTTCTGCCGGCAACGGCAGTTGGTTGTAGGCGAGGATACCAGACGTTACAAAAATGTTCAAAAATTAAAAATGTCTACATACAAACTTTTGATTTCCACGGCGGAACTCTATTTATGCCGTAATTTTAAAATGGGTATTGTTTATCCTTTCAAACTTGTTAAACTTTTCTGATAAGCTTTTGTTTAATTATAATATCAATTAATTTTGTTTTTATGTACAGCATCATCTGTAAAAAAAAAAGTACTTTTATCAACCTGTAAAAGTATGTTTATACAGCCTTTTCAATAAAATTATAGAATTAAAAGGTGTTTGTTTTATAACGCAATAAAAAAACATGTGCATAATGTATTTATAAGTATTATAACAAAAAGTTTGAAACTGAACAGGCAATCCATAAATTACGCATACCATCGTTTGTGGTTATCCACATAAGTAAAGTTAAATAAACAGGGAGCCTCAGATAACATTTCCAGCATGGGGAGCTTGCTTATTATAAGAGATACAGGTTTGCTTAATTAGATGAATTATTCCCAAGTATGAGTATTTTTAAAAGTACAAAATTACTCGTACTTCAGTTGTTATAGCAAAATGTTGAATTTCTTTTTTCTCTCATAATTTTTTCCTTTAAATCATTAGATCAATTTTATTAGTTTTTTCTTGAGGTACTTTTAATGTAGAATGTAAATGTTATTTTAGATTTTTTTATCACTTACAGTTTTTAAGATTTTACCCCTAATTTCATTTTTTCTCATGGGCCGTGAAGTTGGCTATGGAATAGTTAAATGTGCTTTTTTCCCCTCTCTACTTGCCATATCTATTTTAATAAATAACTCACAAAATGAAGAAATATCGTAATTTACCAATCACTTAGAAGTTTGTCTACAGAAATCCACCAGAAAATGTAGATTAGACGATCTAAAAAATAAAATTACTCGAGCAGCAGAGAGCATTACATATCGCAACTGTTAACAGAAGTATTATTGAAAGAACCAGATTGTGTTTACAAAAAATTAGAGGTCATTTTAAACATAGTATGCTCTAATCTAATGTATTTAATTTATTTTATTATTGTTGAATATATTTTTATTAGACTTATTATAATCTATAAATATTTTTAATACAATCTTGGTTTCCGGGTTTGGAACCGCGTCTTCTATATTTAGAAGTAGTTGACGTTTCGACCATTGTGTCTTGGTCTTTTTCAAAACGACTAATTTGTGAGGGATGTTGCTGGGTTTATATATCCAGCTTGTGGAGGCGTGGCGTTCCGCTTGATGGATTTGTTCTGCCTCAGTGATTTTGTGATGACTGGTTTCCAGATGTTTGGGAGTTGTATGCCTGTGTCTCTGTTGTAGTTGTTTGGGTTCTTGATGATTTCCAATGATTCTCGATATAATCTTGGCCAGAAATGGTTTGCGCGGGCCAGTAGTTTTGTTTCTCTGAAGAGGATGTTGTGTCCTGTACCCTGGGCGTGTTCTGCTACC